>CP139508.1:500547971-501135515 GCA_021014915.2 Artemisia tridentata subsp. tridentata
TTGTTGGCAAAATATGTAAGTCCCATGATTTAGGAATTGCAATTGGACATTGGCAATTGAGTGTAGCTCTACCTTATTGAGTACTTTCATTACTAGCAGCCTCAGCTGATGTGATGAAACGACGTCAATTTGGATCCTAGTTTTCAATGAAAATTAAATGGTTAAATTTTATTTACCATGGGTGTTTAATTTTCTTGAAAAGTTATTATCGAAAATACTAAAATTGAATTTTGAAAATTCTTTAATGTATTTAATGCAACATTAAAACCGTAAACGTGGGGTTTTCTTTTAGTAATAAATTGATCTACACCCGTAGGGGTTTTGGATAGAGTCAATTTTTTACTGAAAAGAATAAACCGAGTCTACTTTCCGTGTGAAGAGTAAGACTTAATCATATTCCTTTTCATGAATGAGAAAGGTATAATAGGATAATTAGAATTGTCTAAATTCTAAAAATAACTCATGGCGAATTTCTTAAGAAATTGCATGGTTAGGAGTTATTGAAATTAGAAGCTAGACTAATTACCGCATAATTGGTAAAAGGCAAACTAGAATGTTTGATCTAGTTGTTATGCTTTAACCATTTAAAGGTGCTACATATCACTGTAGGTGATGGTAGACCTAATTGAGGAATAAATTGCATACCCAATTTTCTCAAGTTAATTGTATTGATGGATATTCCATCATTGACAAAGTAGAATACATTCTTTGAGTACCTTAGTATGTATTACGTAAGGGATCATTCAAAGGTGTAGGAAAGTAAGCAGCACGCTATTTGCTTTTACTGTGTTTTGAAACACTTATAATGTTGTCAAATCCAGTGGGAGCATTGTGTTGTAATTACTGAATAATGAGTTCATGTAGTGATCTTTAATTCAGTGGGAGCTACAAGCTTTATATCTTGGTAGTAACTTGGATTATCTCTCGGATCTCTTGAGATAATTACTTTCCAATTATAGACACTTGTGGTATTAAGGATAGTCGTGTACGGTTCCTTACTAGACGAGGTGATTCTATATCTACTAATATCTATGACACAATCATATTAATCACATAAGCAAACTATTGACATGTTGTTTATATGATACATGATGTTGTTCCATGCACAAGTGGGAGAAATCTTTATTGTGTGCAAGCAACAACATAAAGTGATATGATTTAAAGTGTTCTCTTGACTGCAAGGTCAGAGATTGATGTTCTAATGTGGTTTATTCACATCTAATTAATAGAACACTTGGAGTTAATATCTACTTTCATTACTAGATATTAATGACAAGGTAAATTACATACTTTCATTACTAGCAGCCTCAGCTGATGCAATGAAACTATGTTAATTTGCATGTTTCTAAATTAGATAATTATTAGAACAAGTGTCAATATGATAATTAGACTACTTCAAATATAAATATTTATGTATTGTTGAAATGACATAAATAAATGAAGTAATCTAAAACTGCTTCATAATTTGAATGTTTATGTATTCGTGGAATGACATAAATATATGAAGTAAGAAATTAACTTGAAACAAGATATTGAAACCGAATTGTGGTGTTCATGATTACTTTAGTTATACATGTTTATATTGTAGATATAAATATGAAGTCTTTTATTGCTATAAGACTTATACTAAAGTAAGACGTTAACTTGTTATGTTTTTAACAAGAAGTCATGGAGTTCATCAATGACTTATAACGTACATTGGGATTATAACAGTTTATGTCTTTTTGGTAAGACATAGAAATGAAGTGACTTGGGTAAAAAGGCACTTATGTTATAAAGTATGCAATTGGCTTGGAAAATCTATTGTACCATTAAATTGACTTAGTTGGAAAATAGGTAAGCCAAAAACGAAATATATTTATCTTACATATTGTAAGATTGACTTACAATATTTATCCTAATGAAATACATAAGTTTATGGTATGTTCAGTTAGGAAAATCAAACTCTTGTAATATTGTTTGATTAAAGATAACTATATCTTCAATTCTTCCTAAAGATATCAAGGTTAGAAAATTGAGTATGGATTAATATACTCAATTAGACTCAAACCTAGAAGATTGATAAGACACCATTAATTATGGAATGTGAGGAATCACATTAAGTCTTAAAATTGAAGTTCAGAATTTGTTAGACTGCTTGATGAGTAGGTTATTAACAAATTGATGTTAGAAACTGTCAATATGTATTTGTAAAAGTCCCAAAGAGAGTACAAGTTTGTGTTGCTCTATTTGATAAGTATTTATAGATAATCTATAAATTGTAAAAGGCAAGTGGGAGTTTTATCTTGATAAGATAAAATTACAAGATACATAATCTTCTAAAATATACTAGCAAGATCATAATGAGGATTAAACATGTTAATGTTAAATCTCAAGATGATGGAATTCTTATTCATAGATCCGCAAGGATATCTCAAATATTTGTAGAATATGTTGAGGATTATGAGTTACAGGATTTTGATAAACCTGTTAATAAATTGCAAATGTTTAATTTGGCAAAATTACTCATACTATGAATAATTAGATGCAGTCCAAGAAGATAACTAGTTGGTAACGTAGTTAATCTTGAACTCTATAGTTGCACTATAGAATGGAAATGAATTTCTACAAAGGAAATGAAAATCCTAGTGATTTAAAATTCTTGGGTAGAAATCATAATGGACAAAATTTGTGTACATGTTTAATATGTGAAAAGATTATCAATCACACTTAAGCAATTAAATGTGATTGAAATTCTTTCTAAAACACATTAAATGTATAAAGATTATGATTAGCACTATTAGTTTCATTTATATGAAATTAATAATGGAATATCAAAACTCTTTCTTGGGCAATTACTTGTGCGAGGACGAAAAGTAATTGAAAGGAGTATTTGAATTCATAATAATCTTTGGAAGTATACAATGTGCAAATCATTTGTGAATGGATTAATGCATGCATCTAGGAGATATACTTATGTTTAGTTATTAAATCTAAGCTTTGATTTATAATTAAAATAAGATATGTCTTGATATTCCTGAAAGCTAGTGGGAGTATTATATTTATTTTCTTATTTCATATATGTTGTATAACATATAAGAAGTAACATTCCATTAACATTTATATGTTAAGTCTTGTTTGGAATGAAACTTCACATGGAAATTTAGAAAATAAAACCTTGAAGTATATGTTTATTGTTATAAACATAAGCGGTAAAAATAATTGATTCTAATAAACATGATAATCTATTTGAAAGGCTAGATAGATACATATCTTTGAAAAGATATGACATGAATGAAATCAAAGGCACAGGGATTTTTCATGTACATCATGTTGTTTGTTGTATCATGCTTGAATGCAAGATGATTGACAACATTAATATCTAATTGTAATTTATTAGATAGTTAAGTGTAATGGATATGGTTTAGAATTAACATCCTCAGCCTGGAGTTGCTCCATAATTCTAAATATGAACCATATGACATGTTGTTGCAAAATTGATATAGTTGACAGATCTGGAAAGATTTGAAGATATCAAAACATTACACGATGAATAAAAGTTTATGGATTTTAAAGGGCATATTGTTGTTTGGATACAATGATGCTGATAAGATTGAGATGACACTCAATACTAGTCATGATGGGAGTTTATCCTTGTTAAAGGCCATGTGGACTAGTTATGCTCATCATGAGCATAGTTGCATTATACATAAAGAATTAGAATACTTTAACTACAAAGGTGTGGTAGTTTAATGTCATAAATTCGTGAATGAGGATGTCACGTATTTTATGAAGTATGTGGCAATATCTAGATAAGATGAATGCACACATACAAGAATTTCAGTAAATGAATTCTTAAATAAGTATTCTCAAAATTTCTGATAGATCAAAATTAGTTGATTTATGCCTTGTCAACAAGTATGGTTGTCATGACTTGTGGCATAATTCATTAATGGGAATTATCATGCATTGATCTATATTTAGTATTTGGATAAGGGATGTTAAGCAATTATTATTTACAATGAATTAAAGTACGTGGTACGTTTATTTTCATTAATAATAAATTGTATCCTATATTTGCATGTTTAAATCCATGAATAACTTATGTTATTCTAAATTGTCCGTTGTCGATTAATGATATGGGAATATCATTAAATAAAGACAAATGTGAGGATTGGTAGAATGTACTGTAAGGTTGAGATGCCAATATCACATGATATTCAAGGATTTGAATATAGGACTATCCCGACTTCATGAGTTTACTTTATGGATCTTGTCATTAAGTAAATCATGTATATATTTATCCTTAGACTTGAGATGCCAGATAATCGTTCATACATGTAGTGCATTTCTGTGACTCAATTTAACGCTATACGTAACTGGTAGCTATACGGATTGTTTTCGGAAGTGTTGCAAAGTGTATGAGTTATGCTCGTAGTCAATATGGGATTTGTTCCTTCAAATTTAATTTGAAGTTTAATACTACTGGGCCCCTCGTGGGATTAATAAGATGTTTGTGCGGCCGCACCCATGATCTCCCCTGACTAGTTCAGAAGATATGGTAATCTTATTGAATCATAAATAACGAGAAACAGAATTATTAATAAAGAATGACTGAGATCCATATCTTTATTAATGTAGTATTAGAAACAAAAGGATAAGTATGATGATTATAAAATCATCAAGTGGTTTTTCCAGGAGACCACACACCCGAGTTGTACTAGGGGCATTGGCGTGTTGCTAGACGCTAACCAATGTCATTACACTTTTAATAGATTTCCAAGTGGGAGCTGTTAGAGTTAATGGAAAAAATATTAAATGTGTATGTCTAGATTCGAACTCGGGACTGAGGGATTGCACACTTTACGTATGATGATCAAGTAAATAATTAATATGTATAATTATTGTATATATTAATTATTTGGACACGAAATAATACATAACGGACGTTATGTAAATTAACGGTGTTGACTAACGACCGTTAAAGAATAAAGGAAGGACCATTAGTGAAATTGGGAGGCAAAGAAGGATCTAGAACACACATTGGTGGGTTAGCCGGTTTGGGCTTTGGGTTTATAACCCATTGTCGATCCATTTATGACTTGTGCTCCAAGATAAAATTACACTATAAATACACATTGTATATTGGTTTTGTAGCTGGCTGTACATGTCACGATAACCAATTAATGGAGTGTCCTTTTCTTCC
Source organism: Artemisia tridentata subsp. tridentata (assembly GCA_021014915.2). Taxonomy (NCBI): domain Eukaryota; kingdom Viridiplantae; phylum Streptophyta; class Magnoliopsida; order Asterales; family Asteraceae; genus Artemisia; species Artemisia tridentata. The sequence continues at coordinate 500,553,157 of CP139508.1, forward strand.
TTCAAAAGTCAGTCGACTTTAATTTCAATCGCAGTCATTGAATTAAGTCAATCGAATTTATTTATTAAACAATTGTATATTGGTTTAATAAACGTGTCTAATCACTAGCATCATTGCTTGATCGGTTATAGTACGTGTGTACATGAGTTCGGTAACAACTTACTTTAGTTGTTCATCTTGGATTGTGGATCAAAACGGTAAGGGGATCCACGTTAATCCATATATGTTGATCTTGTGATTAGAAGAGAAGAATTGATCCTTGTTCTTGCTAGGATCTCGAGGTAACTCTTATTTACTTTTATGTAATTCTTTATACGTGTTAATACGATCTTGCTTCCGCTATGTACTCTTGATGTGTTTATTTAATTAGATGTTGATCATGCTAGTTAAATTCAACACCCTATAGCTTCTATATATGGGAGAAAAATTTGATGTCAAACTTAGAGATCGAGGATGGCAACACCAGAGTATAGCGTCCACAATCTGTGGGATGACTGTCGACCATTCATACATGTTCGACCATTCTAGATTAACATGCTCAAGTTCATAAGGTGGCAAATGAATCAATTTTAGTTGCTCAAAATCTACAGAAATCTACAAAACATGCATACAATTGACGTAATTTAAATGTTATTATATCATGGGCAAAGGGTCTGAAAATGCATCAAACTTGCCACATTTTTCTTTGGTATGCACTAAACTTTTAATTTTCCTATTGTAGCATCCAACTTCCTTAATCATCCTATTGTACGCATCCAACTTCCTTAATCATCCTATTGTACGCATCAAACTTCCTTAATTTTTATACTCATAGGCATCCAACATCCCTAATTTTCTTATTGTCACGTCACTTTTTTCCCGCTACAGGCCTACAATAGGAAAATTAAGAAAGTTGGATGCTACAATAGGAAAATTAAAAGTTTAGTGCATACAAAAGGAAAATGTGGCAAGTTTGATGTATTTTCAGACCATTAGCCCTTATATCATTGCTCGCGAGTAAGTATAAACACAAAAAAAAATGATTTGGGTAACTACCTTTCCGCCACTGTTGTTATCAAGATTCAAAACTTTGAATCTATCTGACTTTTCCAAAAATCGTCTCAATTTCTGGAACCAAAGAGGGTCAACGTCATTCGTAATGTGACATTGCATATGTGCATTCGACTCACTGAAATTAAATTTAATTATCTCGTCTGAATTCCAATTCCGTGAATTTGGATAATGAAATAAAAGCATATTAGGTGTAATGATATCAATGTCTTCCAGATCACACTTATCATATAGTACAAATTTCCTCAAGGAAGGACTAGAAATCGCGAGGCTGTTGTATCGATTGGCGAGAAACAAATTTTCAAGGATGGGGAAGTTGGATAAAAAGTCAGAAAGCCCGGTTGATGTTGGGAAAAAAGACCCACGTAAACATAAGGTCCTTAACTGTTTGCAAAAACCCAAGTTCACAGATGTTGCACCTCTCCCTTCGCCGTACCTTACACAAAGTTGAAATTCACAGAGATTTGGAGTTTCAATATCTATTCTCTCAAATTCTCCATTAGAAAAAAAGTGTGCTTTTTTAAGATTCTGAAGCTGCCCATAAACACAGAATTTCTTAAAACCATAGCAAAATTTAACAGTTAATTCCTCAAGAAGAGGGCAACTAGCGGTCAAATGCTTGATCACAAGTGGATCTAAACGGACACTATTAAGCTGTAAGACCTTCAAAGACTTGAAGTTGGCAACCTCAACCATCAAGGACGAAGGTAACATACAATCATATACTTTCAAAGATGTTAATGACGAGGCAGATGTAAGTATATCAGGCAGACGGTATAAACTTCCCCAGATCATAATTTCCAACGCCTTCAAGCCTTTCAGAAGAATTAATTCAAGGCATGAATTAATGATCTTTAATTCTGCAATTGTTGGCGTGGTCCGCGTGGACTCTGTAGAGACTTTAAATGTGTGTGCGTTCATCACATTTTGCTGCCGGAAAAATCTGGAAACTGTATGCTCAATATACTTGTAAAAACTGTCCCTGACAGCACTAGAACAGGGCCCATACTTTTCCCAAAAATAACTGCTGCTGAATTCTAACACCGGTAAAGAAGCAGTTCGAGCAAAAAAAAATTTTACACAATACACTCACTCGAACACGCTCTTTAGGATGATCCAATCGTAATAGTATGTTTTCAATAATGCATTCAGGAAGCTCTGATATCCTGTCAGTTGTATCTTTTTTCGTTTTCACATTCCGCTTCTTCATCTCCATACAAAAAAACTCACTAGCTGTTGGTATCTTGTCACAGGTCGTTTGCAAAGCCAATTAGATTCTAAGAAACATTTTGACCGAACCATGTTGTGTATCTGTTTTGTGATTGTGTTTGTGTTTGAAGTTGAGACAAAGTAAACATAAACTAGATTAATATAAAATGAGACTTGTTTGTTTGACTCGATCCTATTACATATTTATACTTGTTGAAACGACATGATTAGTAAAGCCAACCATTGTGTCGTTTAACATTAACTGCCAACCATAATAACTGTCAAACTAATAACTGCCTACTAACGGGCTGTTTGGGTTAAGAGTTTCAACCCACACAACTTAGCCCACTTTGACCCATACTTAAATAAACTAAACAAACATAAAACGTCTTATGATAATAAAGCATTAAAGCATTAAACTTTTGTCCACATTCTCCTTCCTAATGCTTGAATGCTGCTTCCATGATCTTCCGGTCCATTCTTCAAGTAATGATGATGAAATCATCACTACTGCTTGTGCTTTCTTCAAATTTGCTTCCCTTGTTCACTTCTCTTGTCTGCATAACATCTTCCACTCTTTTGCATCTCTTTCTGGGAGATCCTTCCTGCATTTCTTGTACTTGGGCTTCAAATGCTTCAACCTGTGCATTTCCCTGTGCACCATGTGCAATTCCCTTTGCATCAATCTGTGGCTCCACTTCACTCATGACAGCCATTCCTTCTGGTTCATTCTGCACTCTCTTAGCCTCATCATAGTACAATTTCACCATGCCAATGTACTCCTTGTACAATTCTTTCACACTATCTTGATGTTCATATGCCAGTCCAAGTATTCTTGCCAATTGATGCCAGTTTCCATTCAATGATACATTCAAGTATCCACCCAGTGCATCAACAAATTTGTATAAAGCCAATAAATCAATCTTAATTACCCCTATAGTTGGTGGTAATTCACCCAATACTTCCTGCCCTAAGTATTCTAAATAGAACCATTCAATCATCTCCATGAATTTCCCTTTCAACACTTCCCAGTTTCCATATACTAACTTATCTATTCCAATCAAATCAAGGAATGCTATGAATCTGTGAAAAGTGTTTACCTTCATGAAATACAAAGTCCCATTCATGCTTATGTATTCAGAGTCTACATAATCATGATCAATCTCCTTGTCCATTCTCAGTTCCTCCATGCCTTTCACCAATGAGCATTCATCACCAGGGTCTATAGATTTGAAGTATTCATCCAGAAACTTGTTGTGACTCTCAACCATGCTGTTTTCGCTTTCCCCTACAATGGTGTTGTGTCTATCAACGTTTTCATCATACACGTGATCAAACATATACCATATCTTGCATCTGTTGCCATCACAACTCACAAAGTAACCCTGTTCCTTTAACTGCTCCATACTGAGAATGTTTAATGTGATTTCAGGAGTATAAACCACATTAGGTACCATTAATCTTCCTTTTTCTGTGTCCACAATCACTTCCCCTACACCATATGAAACTATAAACTTCTTTTCCCTCTCTTCTGTCCCTTCTACTTGGAACCTTTGCATTAATCTTTTGAATAGCCGTTTCATTGGTGTCATGTGTTTCTTGTATGCAGTGCTTACATACCATATTTCATCCCAATTGCCTAAATCCGAACCATGAACCATGTAATCTGTTGAAACATGCACTGTTTCTGGTTCATACTTGAAAACTGCTTCTGTTTGTTGTGGTGGTTCAATTGGTGTAGTTTCCATTACATTTGTTTCCATTTCCTGTGTGTTGTTTTCTTCTTCTTTCTTTGTACACTTCCAAAAGAAATGTCCTCTTTTTCTGCAAATAAAACAACGTGCCCTTCTTTCTCTCTTTGACACACTGCTTGATTCCCCTATTTCTTTGTAACTGCCAACACCATGTTGTTTCAGTTTTGAGGAATTGTAGGATACCACTTCTTCCATTTTCTTCCTTAGTAACTGTTTTCCTTCGGGTGAAATGTATTTCTTGTGTCTAGGCCACTTTTGGGTTGTTTGGTATTTTTCTCTTTGTAAGTAATGTCTGTTTGGGACATATGGTGTATCCTTGTATAATTGGCTTCTCCAGGGATCAGAACATGCGCTCTGATACCACTGTTGGTATCTTGTCACAGGTCGTTTGCAAAGCCAATTAGATTCTAAGAAACGTTTTGACAGAACCATGTTGTGTATCTGTTTTGTGATTGTGTTTGTGTTTGAAGTTGAGACAAAGTAAACATAAACTAGATTAATATAAAATGAGACTTGTTTGTTTGACTCGATCCTATTACATATTTATACTTGTTGAAACGACATGATTAGTAAAGCCAACCATTGTGTCGTTTAACATTAACTGCCAACCATAATAACTGTCAAACTAATAACTGCCTACTAACGGGCTGTTTGGGTTAAGAGTTTCAACCCACACAACTTAGCCCACTTTGACCCATACTTAAATAAACTAAACAAACATAAAACGTCTTATGATAATAAAGCATTAAAGCATTAAACTTTTGTCCACACTAGCTTGGTCGATTTTTACCATTCACAGACACTTAAACTGAAGAAAATATATTTTTACAAGTAATGAAATAAAAGGCATGTTTCTATTTGTCTTACTAATGAAATAAAAGGCATAGTTCGATTATAAATTTTCTAGGACACTCATAACACGAATTTAACACGGCACTTAATACCCAATTTCTATTAGGTTTAATTATACACTATCTTTAGATGTGAGTTTTATAGCTTCAAGGGAGTGTATAATATAGTGATGGCAAGTAATGCAATGGTCATGCTACCAACCATCGAAAAGGAGTTATGGGTTGTTTGTTTTGTCTCGCGTTTGGTTTATTTTTTGTGTATTCATGTTCTCCGGTATGTCGGATACATCTAGGTATCCGTTGTTTTGGGATACCTCCACATTTGATTGTAAACTAGCAGGGTACCCGCGCGTTGCGGCTGCGGGTACCCTGAAATAAAATTTTCCAGTGAATCATGTATTTTAGTTTATTATGTTCTTTTTTATAATAAATTTACGGATATCAAGAATTTCGTTTAGCTCGTGCCCGTTGGCTCGTGTCCGTTCGAGCTCGAGCTTGTTTGGCCCGTGCCCGTTCGGGCTCGAGCCCATTTGTCCCGTTGCCCGTTCGGGCTTGAGTATTTGTATAATGTGCTTTATTATTTGTATTAGTGACATTTAATGCAGGAATTGTGTTTAAGTTGGTTGTACAATATGCTTGATAAGTTGTATTTCTTATGTAAGGGGTGTTTTAATAACTGCATTAATTGTATTTATTGATCCGTTAATTAATTGTATTTAATGTACATAATGATTTATTTATTGTATTTAATGTTAGTATTTCTATTTTAATTAGTTGTACTTTGAGCTTAAGAACTTGTAAATGTTAGAAAAAGTGTTTTAATTACTTGTACTTGTACATTGAGATTAGGTAGTTGTAAATATTGGTGATGGGGTGTATTAATTGTATGTATTAATTGTATGTATTAATTTGTACAATGCATTAGTTGTAAATATTAGGGAAGTTTCTATAAGTAGTATTGATTATTGTACTTATAGCTTTAGAACTTGTATTGCTTAATTTTAAGTATTTCTATTAATAGTAGTCATTATTATTTGCTTTCATGTATGGAAGCTTAATTATATTGTACTTTGTGGTTAAAAAGTTGTATATTTAAATGAATAGGTGTTTTTAATAGCGTATTAATTGTATTAAATGAGTAGTGTGTTTTTAGTTTTATGTGTGCATTAATTAGTTGTAAACATAGCTTTGTAATATGTACTACTGAATTTTAAGTTTTTGATGTAATTAATGTTGGAAAATTATGTTTAAACATGTTGTACTTTTAGCTTCTTTACTTGTATTGCTGAATTTTAAGTATTACTATTTATAGTATTGCTGAATTTTAAGTATTACTATTTATAGAAGGCCTAAATGCATTATAAGATAGTAAGATAACGTTTCAATCATTATTTGACTGATTTTTTTTATTGATATTAAAACATGATTTAAATTAGAAGTTAAACGAGCAAGAAGCTGCACCGATAGCTTTTTTTGTATTGCAAAACCAACTCTTTTAAAAAGTAATCATCAAAACCCTAACATGTAAAACTTGCATCGCATTACCAACTAAGCAAGAATGGTTTCATAAAATAGGTGCGTCTATTAGGGATCCATGTACAAATAATCATCAACTAAACACAAAAACAGAAAAAGTTGTCAGTAGGATAAAAAAAATCAAACCTGAATTAACAATGGTTTTAGTCTCGTTAAAACCTTTGCTTGAAAAACCAAAAACAAAAGCTCCAAAGTAATCGTAATGCCGGTTCTTCTTTTTATTGTGAGCTCACAGCCCAAAAGTACGAGTTAGAAGCCCATTAAGCAAGTTTAACGACATATAATGATTTAATTTGCTTTACAAAATACATTAATAAATAATCAATTCGATAACTTGGATGATATTACCCTTATTCGTTGGGGTTACAAAACTATAACATAACAGCAATTGGAGCAAGCCATATTACATTAAGCTTTAAAGTATATTATATTCTAAAAGTCAAGTTAACTTTATTTGTATCTTTACTAGTTGTAGTTTATTTTCATTAGCTGGTTTTATAAATAAAAAATTGTCTTGTTTTAATTCTTTTATACAGTTTATAAATGAGAATTAGTGTCACAGTTGTTGTTGTAGTAAAGAAAAACACAAAAAAAATGCAAAATCACTTCCCTTTTCATATATATGCAATATCAGCTTCAATATATTGAATCTATTTGTCTTCTCCAAAAATCGCCTCAATTTATAGAGGAAAGAGTGTCAACCCCATTGAAAAAACTACAAAACATACATGTTTTCAACTCGCCCGAAACACATTTTTTCAACTCGTATGAATCACTTCGATCCACAGGGATTCAATGCATTTGTAAAGATAATAAAATCAAATTAAAACTTAATGTAATATGGCTTGCTCATTGTTGGTATATAGCACAAGCTTCCTCAAGGAATTGAAAGCTTTAAGGTAGGAGCTTCTTTATTTTTATGCTTGATCCTATAGTTTAAAACACCCATTGTTATTGTTTCTTTAACTAGAAAAATAACACTTTGTGTTTTTAATCCATTCGATCCACATAAAAATCAAGAAACTTGTGTTTGTTTGAGGTCATTCGAAGTAGTCTCTGTGATATTTTCAGTTTGTTCATTCGAAAAAAGGTGGTGGATATTAGTTCTTGGTTTGTCTTTCACTTCATTGATCGTATAAATCAAAACAAATCTTGTATAAGATTTGTTATTGATTCTTTTATTGAAGATTGTGAATTATTGAAGTGGGTAAAAGTTAGTATAAGTTGTCAGTGAAAGGACTAACAAGTATGGGAGTTGCATGGTCTAGAAGCTAAAAGTCAAAAAGTGGGTGAAAGTTGGTAGAAACCTGCGTTTTATCGCAATTGCATTGCTGCCAGCGAGTTATCGCAATTCGTAGTGTTTTATCGCATTCTGTATGAGAATGCATAGTTGTCGCATTTGGCCTTATCGCAGTTGGCACGATTACTCTTCGCATTGACATATCGCAGTTGCACTAGGCTTATCGCAATTGAGTTGATTTCGCAGTTAGAACTATCGCAGTTCTGTCCGAGATTCTCGCAGTTCTGTCCGAGATACATTGCCCAATTGCGATATCGGACAACAAAGAATTTTCAGCAGTTTTCAGAGTTGTCATTTTCAGTCCCTGTACTTTCTAGCAGCCTTTGGGAACTTCCAGAATTGGCAGTTTTGGCCCTCGTACTTGTGTGAATTGAGTTCAAAGTTAAATAACTTTTAAGGATTTGATTCGAACGTAATTTCGTCAACTCGAAAGTGAACTCGGTATTTTAACTCTTGTATAAGAGTGTAAAATACTTCGACAAACGGATATCTACTCTCTTGTATTAGAGTGTTAGATTTTATATAAATTGCCAATTTATATAAATTTGATATATTTCTATCTGAATTGACATTTTGCCATAATTTATATAAATTGTGGTCAAAATAGAAATTTCTATAGAAATTGTCATTTTATCTAAATTACAATTTACATAACCTTTGTCGAAATTGTAAACTTTTGACTTTGTCTTAATTATACTCTAATCAAATTTTGTAACTTTATTTAAATTTGTTTCGTTCATTTAAACCTACAACTTCAACGATCATCAACAACAACCAAGTTCAACCGTCAACAACAACATCTCCTACTTTGTTGCAAAGATCCTAAATCCACTTTATCATACACAATATTTTAAAGATGACTACACAACAAGACATTCATGCCGCAGGTTCAGAAAACCGACCTCCAATGTTAGAAAAGGGTGGTTACCTTCCATGGACGAGTCGTATGCTTCGATATATGAGATCCAAACCTAATGGACAAGGTATACTCTTGGTTAACTCCGTCAAAAAAGGTCCATTCCAGCCTGGTGAGATTGAAGAAACAGCTGGAAACCCTAATGCAGAACCTCCCGTCGATCCAACGTACAAAATCCAAGAGGAATCGGATTACACTGAAGCAGATTGGAAGCAAATTGAAGCTGATCACCTAGCAATTCATCTAATCCAACTCGGTCTACCACAAGAAATATTTTGTGCTGTAGATAGCTGTGAAACTGCCAAAGAAATGTGGGATCGAGTTAGACGTCTTTGTCATGGTACAGAAATTGGCATCCAAGAAATGGAAAACAAGCTTCTGACTGAATGGGAGAAGTTCACAGCAACACCAGCTGAACAGATTGAATCTTACTACACACGGTTTTGTACTCTAATGAATGAGTTGATCAGAAACAATTTGGCACCTAAACCAATTGTTCAAAACATCAAGTTCATCAACAACCTTCCAGAGGAATGGGTACGATATGTCACTATTGTCAACCAAACTAAGGACCTTCACAAGGTGAACTATGATCAGCTTTATGACTTTCTCAAACAAAACCAAGCAGAGGCAAATGAAGTCAGAAAAGAGAAACAAGCAAAACAACAAGATCCTCTTGCACTCATAGTCCAATCACCTACACCTGCAACAGTCAGTGCAAAACCATCATCATCATCATCATCCACTCAGCAATTCATGCAACAACAGTATATTCCACAATCACCATTCTACCCACAACAACAACATGTAATCCCACAACAACAATACCCACAACATCCAGATCAAGACGATCAGGATGAGTCAACTGCTGCTTTGACTCAAGCTTTTGCTTACCTATCAAAAGCATTCCAAGGACGTTACTCCACACCCACCAACAACAATCAACGAATCTCATCGAACACTCGCAACAAGCAGATTGCACAGCCGAGTTTCAACATGGGTCAGCAAGGACAGATGGTTGGGGGATATGGGAATCAGCAGGGATATGCTCCAAGATTTCAGATGGGTAATCAGAATGCAGGGCAGTATGTTGGTAATCAGATGGGTCAGTTTGCAGGGAATCAGATGGGTACAGCTGTTGGCAATCAAAGGGTACAGAATGCTGGGAATCAGTTTGGGAATGTTGCTCAGGGAGCTGGGAATAGAAATCAGGGAAATGTGATGAAGTGCTTCAACTGTCAGGGTATTGGTCACATGGCTAGGAACTGTCCAGACAAGCCGAATAAGAGGGATCCAGCATATTTGCAGAAAGCATTAATGTTGGCAAACAAGGAAACGGCTGGGCTTCAGTTGAGTGCAGAAGAAAATGACTTCATGGCTATTATGGATGCTTCAGAAGATCAAGAGGACATCGATGCAAACTGCATTTTTATGGCAAATCTCCAGGAGGCAAAGTACGACACAGACTCAGAAGCACCTCCTGCTTTTGACACTAATGTGGTTTCTGAGGTACAACCATATGCTACATGTCACAATAATGAAATGTTTGATATGTCACCTCAAAATGAACAGCATCCTGAGACTCCTAATCTCATTTATGATACATACATGGACGAACCAAGTTGTAGTAATACTAATTTGGTATCTCCAGATATGGATCCTAATGAAGAATTCGAGTCACAGCATACTGATAATGATGAGGAAACACGTGCTATGTTTGAATCATTATTGCAAAATTGTAGTGTTGAAATAGAAAAGGTCAAAAAGGTCAATCGCGATGTTAAGGCCGCGAACGAAAAATTGACCACTGAGCTTGAGAGATATAAAGTGAATGCAAGAGCTTATGATTTTCATAACAAAAAACAGTCGGAACTTGAGGTTAGATTAAAAGATTCTGAGTTAAGAGAGAAACGTTTACAAATCAAATTTGACACTCTAAATGTTAATTTGAATAACCAAATTAAATCTCTTAACAAGGAAATTTCTGAACTAACCAACCAGCTTTCAAAACAAAAATCAACTTATTCCAATCTTGAAAAAGAAAAGAAGGAGTTGAATGAAAGGTTTTCAAAACGTGAAAAGGATCTTCTTAAAGAGATCAATGACAAAAAGGAAACCATTGCAAAGTTGGATGATTTGCTTGTAAAAACGGGTCATTCTGCACAAACAGTTAACTTGTTAATAAACGATCCAAACCCGATTTTACATACATTAAAAAAGGTGGCTATCGGTTATGAAAACCCTTATATTCTCAAGAAAGCTCAAAAAGAACAGAATGTGCTTTTTAATGGTAATTTAATAAATTCTATCCATGACCCTCCTTCGGGTTATGATTCTAGCGAAACGATTGAGCTGGCAGAAGAGAGTCGAAAGAAAATGCGACAATTGAACAGAGAAATAAAACCCATTACCTATAATGAAGTTAACAAACTTGCTGGGGTTCATCTTGTTAAAAAGGAGTCACCTCTGTTTTTTCAAAAACCAGTGGTTTTCACAAGACAAAAAGCTGTCTCAAAACATCTGCCTAACATCGAACAAATGGCATCTAAAAACACTTATGATACAAGTGCAGCTAGACTATATTTGGTTGATCTTAAACAGAGAATTGAGAAACTTCAACGTATTGTGGCTTCCAAAATTAACAATAACAAGTGTGAATGGTTTCCGGGTGTTCAGGATGAACTGAAAAAGATTTTCGAAAAGGAAATTAATCCACATGTTGCTGCAATCTATGCGGTTGTTCAAAATGTGGAAAATAATCTTTTAAAAGAGTCTGCAGAATTCGTTAAGGATCACAAATCCTTAGTGAAGGAAGCTAATGATTACTTGGAACACATAAAAGTTTTGGAAAAGCAAAATGACTCTCTCTCTTTCGAAGCTCTATCGACCGATATCATGTCTATTATTTTCCAAACATATTCTGTTGAGGATGATGAAACACTTCGAGCTGAGACTTCTCAAATTGTTGAAAAATATGAAAAGGCGCTTTTGAAACTTGAAAAACAAAATTGCACATATTTTAAACAACTTGATACAAAAAGGCAAGAATGCAAGTATGACAAATTGTCGTATGAGCGCTCTTACAAAAATATGCAAGATCAAATCAATCTTTTGAAGTCTCAGCTTGCAAGTCAAAAAGGGCAGGGTGAGGAAACTACGGGTATTGCACCATCAACCCCCTTGCCTAGTGAGAAACAAAAAGAGAAAGCAGTTGTCAAGAACACTAATGTAATAGCACCTGGCCTTTATAGGATTAGTCCCACTACTGCGTCTGCCTCTACATCTAAAACATATAGGGCGATAGACAAAAGTAAGAAAGATAATCCAAATGAGTCTAGGAATGCTACAAAAACATCTAAGGACAACAACAAAAATTCTAATGAGTGTGCCTTACCTTCTACAGGAATAGAAAGCAACTCTAGGAGCAAAAGACAGTCTAGGAGCAATAACAAGAAACCTAGTGTCTCGCCTGTTTCTGAGAGTGCAAGCAAGAAAGTAGAAGAACACCCTAGAAATTTACCGCTTTCCAAGAAGAAACATGTATCACCTAGTTGTAATGATAAGACTCCTGTTTCTAATGCATGTAATGATTCTGATTGTTTAATGCAAAAAAAAACTTTGTCTGTAAATGCTTGTGATGATAATGTTTCTAATGATGTGAAAATGAATGATATGCCTGAACAGAAAAAGGTTCCTTTAGTAACTAAGGCTAAGTCTAGATATATTCGAAGACTTATTGCAAAAGCTAGAAAAACCACTAGCAGCCTATTGCCTAAGGATCACTCTAAGTTTTGTGCATGGAAACCAACGGGTAGAATGTTTACACTTAAGAATGGCACATTAGAAATAGTTCCCAATGCATCTAAGGAAACTAGTTCTAAGTGTAATTCACCTGTTTCATCTAACCCACTGGAACCAAATGTTAAACGGTTTCCATATACAAAATCCTCTGTTCTATGCAGGTCATTGAAATTTGTCTTTGGATCGTCGACTCGGGTTGCTCCAAGCACATGACCGGGAATCTGAAGCTGCTGATCAATTTTGTGTGGCAGTTCATGGGGACTGTACGGTTTGGGAATGATCATGTTGCAGCTATTCTGGGTTATGGAGATCTTCGGTTTGGAAATTATCTGATCACTCGGGTTTACTATGTCGAAGGGTTGGGACACAATTTGTTCTCAGTCGGGCAGTTTTGTGATGCTGATTTAGAGGTTGCTTTTAGGAGAAACACTTGCTTTGTTAGAAATTTGGTGGGGAATGATCTCTTAATTGGGAATCGTGGCACCAATCTCTATGCAATTGACATAAACCAAATGGCCTCTTCATCTCCGATTTGTCTCATGACCAGGGCAGGTGAAACAAAATCCTGGTTATGGCATAGACGTTTGTCCCATCTGAACTTTGACACGATCAACAAGCTTGCCAAAGACAACATCGTCTCCGGTCTTCCTAAATTTAAATACACCAAAGAACACCTATGTCCATCATGTGAGCAAGGAAAGAGCAAAAGAGCAACATTCAAACCTAAACCCGTACCTAGTTCGGTTGATAGGTTGCATTTGTTGCATATGGACTTATGTGGCCCGATGAGAGTTCAAAGCATAAATGGGAAAAAGTATATTCTTGTAATTGTTGACGACTATTCAAGATATACATGGGTAAAGTTCTTGAGATCAAAAGATGAAGCAACAAGCACCATCATCACCTTTCTGAAGCGGATTCAAGTTCTACTTCAAGCTCCAGTTAGGATATTGCGAACGGATAATGGCACGGAATTTGTCAATCAGGAGTTAAGAACATTCTTTGAAGAAACTGGTATTACTCACCAGACATCTGTTAGAACTCCACAGCAGAATGGAGTAGTTGAAAGAAGGAATCGAACCCTTGTAGAAGCTGCTCGCACTATGCTGATCTATTCCAGTGCACCGTTATTCCTATGGGCTGATGCTGTTTCTACTGCTTGTTTTACTCAAAACCGATCCCTAATCCATCCAAGATTCAATAAAACCCCATATGAACTTGTCAACAACAGAAAACCGGATATTTCTTATCTTCATGTATTTGGCGCTTTATGCTATCCAACAAATGACAGGGAAGATCTGAGAAAGTTGAAAGCGAAGGGTGATATTGGAATCTTCATTGGTTATTCGGAAAACTCGAGGGCATTCAGGGTGTATAACAGGAGAACGAAAAAGATAATGGAGACGATGAATGTGAAGTTTGATGAAATTTCACAAATGGCTTCTGAGAGACTCGCTCTAGAACCCGCGCTTAACCCGATGACTTTCGGACATATCAGTTCGGGACTCGCACCTCAAGGAGCTCAATCAATTCATGACGAACAACCCACAACTCAAGAATTGGATAATTTCTTCGAGTTCATGTACGATGAATACTATGGTGGCGCTTCGAAAAATGCATCTAACCAACATTCCGCTGCATCCACTCAACAACAACCACCACCACCTCCACTAAATCCAGATGCATCCACAACATTCGAAGCTGGCGCACCAACTCCCTCAACATCAACATCATCTACATTTACTCCAGCAACTCCATTCATTGAAATTGTTCTACCAAGAATTGATGAGCAAGAACAAAATAATGCTGTGTTAGACGATGAAGTCTTTGAAAATCCGTTTGGAACGGAATCTGGTGAATCATCTTCCAGATTACATGAACCGTCTAACATACATTCAAATAGTCCAAGGTACCCTTCAACATTACAGTGGACAAAAGACCATCCGATTGAACAGGTTATTGGTGAACCCTCAAGACCAATTCAGACGAGAAAACAGCTTAACACCGATTGCGACATGTGCATCTATGTCTGTTCAGTCAGTCTCATAGAACCTAAGAACATTCGGGAAGCAATGGCAGATAATGCCTGGATTGAAGCGATGCAGGACGAACTTCTTCAATTTCAAATCCATGACACCTGGGATTTAGTTCCAAGACCAATTGAAAAACTAGTCATTGATCTTAAATGGTTATGGAAAAACAAAAAGGATGAAGAAATGACTGTAATTCGCAACAAAGCTCGTCTGGTGGCAAAGGGATACAGACAAGAAGAAGGGATAGATTTTGAAGAGTCATTCGCACCAGTTGCAAGGCTTGAAGCAGTCAGGATTTTCTTAGCTTATGCCGCTCACAAGAACATCACGGTTTATCAGATGGACATCAAGACAGCTTTCTTGAATGGAACTCTGAAGGAAGAAGTGTATGTGAGTCAACCAGACGGTTTTGTTGACAAAGATCATCCGGAATACGTCTACAAGCTAAAGAAGGCAATCTATGGTTTGAAACAAGCCCCACGGGCGTGGTATGACGAGTTATCATCTTTCTTGTTGTCAAATAATTTCACCAAAGGAACAATTGATCCAACCTTGTTTACAAGAAAATACAAAAATGATATTTTGATTGTTCAGATTTATGTGGACGACATCATATTTGGGTCCACTAATCCGACACATTCAAAACATTTTGAAAATCTCATGAAAAGCAAATTCGAAATGTCCATGATGGGTGAATTAAAATTCTTTTTAGGCTTACAAATTTATCAATCCCCACGTGGTATTTTTCTTAATCAAGCTAAATACTCAATTGAGATTTTGAAAAAACATGGAATGGACAATTGTGACTCTGTTGGTACTCCTATGGTCACTTCACCAAAAATTGGCGCTGACCTATATGGGAAACCCATGGATCCGAAGAAATATTGGAGCATGATTGGTTCTCTCATGTACCTAACTACAAGCCGACACGATATTCATTTTGTTGTTTGCTTACTTGCACGGTTTCAGGCAAGGCCTACCGAACTTCACCTCTAAGAGGTTAAACGGATCTTTCGATACCTTCGAAGAACCATTAACATGGGACTTTGGTATCCGAAGGATTCGGAGTTTACACTAATTGCCTTTTCAGATGCCGATCATGCTGGATGCCAAGTAACAGCAAAAAGTACATCAGGCGGAGCACAATTTCTGGGAGAAAAGCTAGTAGGCTGGTCATCAAGGAAACAAGACTGCACTGCTTTATCAACAGCAGAAGCCGAGTATGTGTCTCTATCTGCGTGTTTTGCCCAAGTTCTATGGATGAGGACACAACTCACAGATTATGGTTTCTCTTTCAACTGCATACCTTTGTATTGCGATTCAAAAAGTGTCATAGCCATCTCGTGCAACCCAGTGCAACACTCGAAGACCAAGCATATTAGAGTCCGCTACCACTTCATAAAAGAGCACGTTGAAGAGGGTACTGTTGAATTGTTTTTCGTGAAGACAGAATATCAACTCGCCGATCTTACTAAGGCCCTCCCAAAAGAGCGGTTTGAAAACTTAGTTCGTCGAATTGGAATGCGAAGCCTAACTCCCGAAGAGTTAGAACGTCTTCTCGAATGTTATTGATTTAGATAAAAAAGCTTCGCATGTAAATATTTTTGTAAATATAAACTTGTTAATAATCTATACTGTAAATACAGAAAATTTTAAAAAGCCATAAAAAAAATATATAAAACATCAAAAACCAAAAATATTCTTCTCACGACATGTCTCTCGTCTAATCAATATTCTGTACGTACTTAGAAATGTCATTCAACAATGATACGGGTATTTACAGATGCTTGAGCGAGAGTTTTTTTTTTTTTTTTTTTTTTTTTTTTTTTTTTTTTTTTTTTTATGTTTTTCTAAAAACATGTCGTTTCTCAAATTTTCTTCATAACGGCTTTCGTGCATTTCAGTACGAAACCCGCGCTACATTGAATGACTTCTGATTATTTCCGATCAGAACTCGCAATGTTAATGGCGAAAAGCTAAAACCCGTGCGCACTTAATCAAAATTGTTTCAAAAGATTTTTCAAAGTCTTTTTATAAATTTTGTGCTCACAACAACTCCCTCTAAGACCTCTAAATGCTTTTAAACTCAAAAGTTTAACCATTTGCTCTGATTAAGGGGGAGTAGAAAAAGAAAAATGTTCAAATTTCATGCTAAAATCAGTCCGTCTCTCCACAAAAAGTTTCATTTTAATCAACTGTTTTCAAAAATACCACTTCATGCTATTTTTGAGGGGGAGATTAGGTGTTTATTATAAATATGGGGGAGAGGACGTTATTAAAATGTGATCTAAAAGAAGTTTTGTCATTTGAATCTCAAAACGAGTTCTTCAAAAAGACTCAGCATGAACCCTCGAATTGACGAAACTAAATGTCCGTTCTCGAAAAGACATGTCCTGGACGGGTAATAATTTCAAGCTGGTTTACCAGTGATGCAAGCGTGTCTTGCAAAGGACTTGTCTGAGTAGAATGTACCAATTCGAGAGATGATCATTGAATATGACCAGGACGGGTAATAACTTCAAGCTAGTCTAACTAGTGATGTAAGCGTGTCTCGCGAAGGTCGTGTTCATTGAAAATCGATCATTTCAAATGTGCGAACTCTACCCGTCATGTGCAGTTTATTTAAAAAGTGCATGAGCACATGTGAAGGGGGAGTGTTTCAAAAATGCAAAAACTCTCGATGTGTTAACAAAATGTGTTTTCTCATAAACACGTTGAGAGATTTTCACAAGGTTTAATGGCATGTGACAAATAATCTAGGATAATCATGGAGTAATAAGGTGATTATGGTTAGGTTATGTCCAATGATCCGCCAGAACCGGAGGGATCTACCCAAGGACTATTCCAATAGTTTAGCATTAGAAGTCCTTAGGAAAGATTGGAAAAAGGAGTATAATGAGAAAGGAGAAAGAAGGGGTTGAAGAATGAAAAAGAAAAAGTTTTTGTAAGGGTGAAAAGAAATAGCCCTCCATGAAAACTTAGGTCAGAAACCGGGTCAATACATCTGCTATCGGTACTCACTAAGGTGATACTGGTATTGAAGACAAGACGTCATGGACCCAGTGACGCATTTGCACCACCCCTCCTTTCCACTCAGATATCTCTTAAAAGATATTTGTTTCATTTCTCACGGAGAACACTGCATAATCTATTGGCCTCTCACTCCGAGATGTGTTGATATTGAAAAGGTGGCACTCTACTCCATGCCTCCGACGACTAAAACCAAAACGCACATTATTGAGTCTAGAGACATGAGATTCATCAAAAGATCTCTTAGGAACACTTCCTATGCAATACACTTGTGTTCACTCAAAAGGATACAAGTTGTATGAGTCTTAATGAGATCTAAGGATCTTGCCTCACGACATGATGGCTGCTGGACGTTTTATTGCTAATTGTTTTATGCAGGTACCGACGGCAGTCCATCCACAATCATCATCTGCTGTGAAGACGCATCTGGACAGAAGAAGCAGATCAAGGCAAGTCAGTCAAAAAGTCGATACTTCATAGATCACAGTGCATGAAGGAACATCAAATGAAAAAGATTACACATTGACACATGAAGTTCAAGACGTCAAATGCAAAAGACCATTCACGGGAGCATCATTGAAATGACCATCCCTTAGGGGGAGATTGTTAGCATTTAATTTAATGCTACTTAGAAGTGATGGTCATTTTGGCATTTAGAATAAATGTGTCAAGTGTAATATGTTGTAAAGTGGGCTTGTAGCATTAGCACTTTAAGTGTTTTCATTTGTATAAGTGTAGTGCAAATACAAAGCCCACCACATTGTCCAAGTCAAAGCCCACCAAGCCTCTTTGGTTGGCTGTGCTTCGTATATACTCACACACACTCTTGTTAGTCAAAGTGTGCCTCATTATTCATATGTAAAAGAGTGTGTGTGTGTGAGAGAGAGTTTCATCCCTAGTCTTTGTATTATCTTCTTCACTTGAATATAATCATTCGACTAGTAATTTTAACCATAAGATCCACATCTACTCTTCATGTTCTTTATGTTTATATGAGTGTCATCGTGTTTGTTTGTGTGATAAAGAAGTGATTCGTGTTCCACACTACATTTAAGATATCGGACAGAACAACCATATCGCAATTGCCAAAAAAAAAAGAGTTTTTTGGCGGGAAATGTTGAGTAAAATTTAATTTTCACAGGAGACTTAACGGTCCATTTTTACGCGAGATTCAAATTCTGGTACAAGAGTGAAAATTTTGGCCCAAAATTCAAATTTTTTGGCCAAAATTCGAATTTTTCGGGAATTTTTGGCGTAAAAATTTCTTAAACTCAAAATTTTCCAGCCTCATTAGAATTACATTTTATGGCATTTTTCACACCAAAATCACAAATGAACTTATCGGACTGTACCCTCAAATCCTACCACGTATTGCCGAAAAGATCCTAAACAAGATTCACAATCAAATGACAATGGCTATATATTGATTGTTGATTGTTATCAACTGTGACTACAAGGATGATGATTCGTTGTTACTTATTTGAAGATGAAGTGGAATGTCACGGGTGCGTGTACTTAGTATCTTGAAGATATCGCAAATCTGACCCTTTCGCAATTGGTTGAACTCTTTTGCAATTGGTTGAACTTTTTCGCAATTGGTCCCTTTCGCAATTGGTCCCTTTTAGCAGTTGGTTGGATGCATGATTCTTCGAGATCCTTGTTTGAGCTAACAGATCATTGAATGATTAAGTCTTGATTTATCTAGTTTTCATAGGTCAAGGGGTGGACGGACGAAGACCTAGTTAACTATCACTTAAAGGAGATACGTTGTAGTACTCAGTGTCACACAAAGATGTGGATAATTCAAGAGATGTTCATATACAGACAAGGAAGGATGGATGGGTATATGAAACGACCTATGCTATAAGGAGTTACGTTGTAGTGCTCAGTATAGGTACTTAGTCATACAACAGTGCAAGTTTAAGACACAAGTTTGGGTTATTCTACTTCAGTCTCAAGTTCGTCATGGTGGGTTTTCTCCATCAGTAGTCACTACATGAAGCCGTTGTTTTTGATACAGGAGGTTAGATTGGGTATATCGACATCTTCTCACGGGTTGATATAATTCCTTATAAAGGGCTTCCAGTTTGTATTTCACGTACACATCAGTATGCTGATTCCGATAAATCGCAACCAGCAGGGGAGAGAAATGTACGGGCTGATCTCTCATGGGAAAAATAACTGAGATGCATTTGGTGAGATAAAGTTGTTGATACCATATTCCCCCGAACTGCAGGGCACTCAGGGCATTCAAAATATGAGGATGTTAGTTTGGGGGAGAGCACTAACTAGGGGAGAGCACTCAGGGCACGCTGTATTAAACTCTAATTAGATTTGCTCACTTAGTTCATCTGCAAGTAAAGAAATGGCGGCTGAGAAGATTATGCAAGCTGAACGAAGTAATGAAGTTTGAAAATCTTTCTCATGTTTTTGTATTGAATTTTACTTGTAGGGAACATTGTAAGCAATTCCCATATGACTTCACTTTGGGGAGAGATTGTTAGCTTTAAAGTTTTGTCATATGTGGGAATTGCAATAGCATTTAAAGTACAAGGACTAGTTTAGTCATATTGCTAAGTTAGAACTTGTAGCTTGTAATAAATACCCTCCTATGTCAACACTAGGAGGGTTGAGGATTCATTTGTAACACACGAGGTGTGTGTGTTTTCTAGACTCTCTCTCTAGAAAACATACACACCTCGGCAATCAATAAACCGAATATTCAATGTTTAATCTTTAGTTCGAGTTTATGGTGTTTCCTCCATCTCCAAACGTGAATCTTGTCCTCTACACTTACATCTTTGTTGCATTTAACGAGTTAAGAGTCTGATTATTCAATCACATTAGCATACTGGTAAACTTAAAACGACTAGATACAACCAAAAGAGGAGGAGGCCATACATGCCTTAATGTGCACTGTCAAAATAATGCCACGCAAAGTGTAAACTAAAAAGCAGTACAGCAAAACACAGTCGAATCAATCCCACAACAGACAAACATCATCAAACAATCAGTAATAAAACCGAAGTTTCCCAAATATATAGCCACAACTCAGTTATCAGATTCTTAACCATCACTATAAATTCAAATTTACCAGTACTTTACTTTAATTTACTTCCATCGTCACTGAACGATTCCTCAATTCAAAGGATCACGCAAATACACAATCTCAACATTTGCAGACCTTTGACGATTTCATTCTTTTCTTGTTAGCATTTATTTTATGTTAATTTGGAAGTGATGGTCATTAGCTATTTGGAATCAAAGTTTCTTGTATAATATGTATCAAGAATAGTGGGCGTATGGCATTAGTAATGTTTGTATCTTAAGAATAGGTGTAGTGCATAACATTAGCCCACTTTAGGTCCAATGTAAAGCCCATCCAACCCATTTGGATTGGCTGCCAACAACAAAACCACACAGACACACTCTCATTATCCGAGAACACTGTTCACAGAACACTGTTTATCCGATAATTATTTTTTTTGGATTTGTAAAAATTGTAGAAACCCTAGGTTGCATGAAATATTTTTTTTTATGTGGTTTAATTCATGAATACTTGTTATGTGACATGGAATAGTATGTGTATCTTGGGTACTTGATTAATTGTTAATAAGTTTATATGGATCCATGATGAACATGCATGTTTGATCATGGATCAATTGGTTATTATGTAGTAATTGTTACGTGTTTTATGATTACATGCTTATTGTGCGATAATAATTAATTAGGAATAATTAGTAATTAAAATTGTATGACATGATTAATTAACTAATAGTTTAATTAATTATTAATTGAGGAAGACCTCATATTTATCGTTTTATTTATCAACTATGTGTGTTTATTGTATGTATTTATTATAAGACTTACATTACCAATTGTTGGTATCTGATCCATTGGGTACCTAGCTCGAAAACCAACGGGAGTTTTATATTTTATATATACATGTTAGTTGATTTATTTAGCATGTTCATTATTGTAGTTCTTTATTTTTATTAATTGCTTATTTGTTTATATATTGTTTTGACATGATTGTAAGCAAAGGGTAATTTTATGAATAGAAAATAAACTGGACTAAATAATGGTGAAATTGGATTTGTTTTTAAGAGTTAAATCTAAAACTTTTAGTCGATTGACGGTTTTCGTACCAAAATAGTTAGAAAGGCTCATCCAATCTTGACAAACTATAAGAGAGGTATAAGGAGGATTGACATTAAATTGTCAAACCGAAAGAAACGGGTTTTTAATTGGCATTCATGCTGACCTTTGTTTCTCCGCTTCTTTGCGAGTCAAATTGGAGTTACCCACGACTATTTTTTATGTACAAAACATCTTAAGGGTGAATTGACCTTTAATTCCACGCGCCATTTTGTGGTAATTATCCGAAACACTAAGTCTTTACACTTATGCAAAAGTACGATGTAGTGGACGATAATTAAAGGTAATTTTTTTTATTGGTTTACCCAATACCTCAATTAAAACTTTGTTGATTTAATCTTAGTGGAATTGTTTAATAAAAAGTTTTATTAAAACCTATGTTATGAAGTTGTATGCATGCTTCTTCATACATAATTTTTGATTATACACATCGAAAACTAGTACCTTTAAAATTTAAGTTTATGCCATCTAATTAAAACAACACTTGAAGTTGCAATTTACGTTATGTGAGAGCTTAGCTATATTGCAATGGAAAGGTAAATCTTCATGTTGTGTGAGAGCTCAACTGGACACATTTACAGTTTTTTAAATTAGACAACTTAATTGAGTTAGTTAGTGAGACCTATGACTCAAGGCAATTGTAACTAGGTTTGGAAATTGTAAATCCCATAATGACCTAGGAATTGAAAAATGTTTGTCAATTATTGTTCAACAATTACCTTGTTGAATACTTTCATTACTAGCAGATCAACTGATGTAATGGAACTATGTCAATTAGGATCCTAGCTTTAAGAAAATACTATGGTTTATATGAATATTTACCAACGGGTATTTTATTTTCTTTGAGATCTAATTATCGAAAATACTGAAATTGAATTTTGTTAATTCTTTAAAATGTATTAATGCAACATTAAACTGTAAACGTAGTTTGGGCTTTGGTAAATTGATCTAGTTCTGTTTCAAACAAATGTTTGATTAAGAAATATTTACTAAAAAGACAAACAAAGTCTCCTTGCCATGAAAGAAGAGTGAGATACAATCCTATTCCTTTTCATGAATGAGAAAGGAAGGATAGGGACATTAGAATGGTCTAAATTCTAATATAACTCATTGCAAACTTTAATAGTTAAGAGAATCACATATCTTATGAGTTATTAAATTAGAAGCTAGACTGAAACCGCAAATTGGTAAAAGGCAAACTTGAATAATTTATCTAGTTGTTTTGATTTGACCATTTAAAGGTGCTACATACTATTGTAGGGATTGTAGAACTATTAAGGAAAAAATTGGATGCCCAATTTTCAAGTTAATAGCATTGATGGATAGTCCATCATCTACGTAGTAGAATACACTCTTTTAATACCTAAGTAACTGTTACGTATGGGTGTCTTAAAGATGTAGGAAAGTCAATAGCACACTATTTGCTTTCAATGGTTATGAAACACTTATAATGTTGTCAAATCCAGTGGGAGTATTGTGTTGTAATTACTGAATAAGGAATTATTGTAATGTTCTGTAATTCAGTGGGAGCTACAAGCTTTGTCATCTTGGTAGTAACCCAGATTATCTCTAGAATGTCTCAAGATAATTACTTTAAAATTGTAGACACTTATGTTTTTAATGATAGTCATGTACGTTTCCTTACTAGACAATGAAGTGGTTCT
Source organism: Artemisia tridentata subsp. tridentata (assembly GCA_021014915.2). Taxonomy (NCBI): domain Eukaryota; kingdom Viridiplantae; phylum Streptophyta; class Magnoliopsida; order Asterales; family Asteraceae; genus Artemisia; species Artemisia tridentata. Next base: position 500,576,459 of record CP139508.1, read on the forward strand.
ACATCTACTAATTATGCTAATATCTATGACACAATCATATTGATCACATAAACAAACGTGTGTCGTGTTGTTTATCTGCTACATGATGTTGTTCCATGCACAAGTGGGAGAAATCCTTATTGTGTGCAAGGTACAACACATATGAATATGATTTAAATGATTCTTTTGACTGAAAGGTAAGAGACTAACGTTCTAATATAACTTATACACATCTAATCCAAGAAAGACTTGGTATTGCAATTTATGTTATGTGAGAGCTTAGCTAGATTGCAATAACAAGGTAAATATCCATGTTATGTGAGATCGTATCTGGAAAATTTGCAGTTTCTAAATTAGACAACTATTTAGAACATGTGTCAAGATAATAACAAAGACTACTTCAATGTATTTTATATATAATTGGAATGACATAAATAAATGAAGTAATTGATTAACTTGAAATTACTATTGAAACCAAGAAGTGGTGTTCATGATTACTTTAGTTAAACATGGTTATGTTTTATTGTAAAGTCACAAACATGAAGTCTTTTAATTGTTCCAAGACTTACTATAATATAAAGTAAGACGTTAACTTGTTATGTCTTCTTAAATAAGACATATGCATGAAGTCATTGAAAGATGACTTATAACGTATAGTGAGATTATAACATTTTATGTCTTCTTGATAAGACATGGACATGAAGTGACTTGGTCAAAAAGTACTTGTGTTATAAAGCATGCAATTGGCTTGGAAATTCTATTATACCATTAAGATGACTTAGTTGGTAAATAGATAAGCCAAAAGATATATGTTTATCTTACATATTGTTAGATTGTCTCACAATATTAGTTCTAATTGTTGGAATTTTAATATCATGACATTCATAATTAACAACCAATATCAAAGAACACATAATGCGGAAGCGTATAGGATACATATAACACATATTAATTAACCAAAACATAAAGTAAACGTACCTTATGATTCTAGCCCGAACAAGAATCAATTGAGCAATATGAATGAAGAACCCTAATTAGGGTTATTAGGATTATAAGAATTGCCCCTTACCAAGTTTTGCAATTCAATCCAAGATATAATCAATGATGTGATTATACCACGTTCTTGTACACACGCACTAAACCGAACTAATAATATGCAAGTTATTAATCACAAATTAAAACCAAAACTTATTTTGCTTCAACAAAAATCGGATCACCCTTGGAAGGGTATGAACCGATCGACTAGAATGAACAAGAAGGAGAGAAAAACTTTTAGGTTTAGCTTTGTGTACAAGAGGTAACCAAAAACTAGAACCTTGGGTTTGTTTATATAGTGTAGTATCTTAGAGCCCAAGTTAGAGATGGATTAGGAAACCCATCCCTAAACCGATCGGCACCCTCTTTGAGGAGGTGATTCCGGATCCTTCTTGGCTACTAATTTACACTATAGTCCTTTCCTTATTTTATTTAACGACCGTTAGTCAATTCCGTTAAATACTAACGCCCGTTATTTCATTTGTGATAATTAATAATCAAATATAACATTTTATATTTAATCATTAATAATTAGTTCTCATACGTAATGTGTGCAATCCCGTGATCTCGAGTTCGATCCTAACACACGACTACTATTTTATGTCTATAAAACTAACAACTCCCACTTAGACATAAATCATAATAGTTGTGATCACATCGGTTAGCGTCTTGCAACACGCCGATGCCTCTAGTACAACTCGAGTAGGTCTCCTGGAAAAACCTTTAATGATTCATCATTATTATTATCCTTTTGTGACTAATACTACAATGAATAAAGATATGGATATTATCTTAATTCAAAATTCTGTTTCTCGTTGTTTATGATTGAGCAAGATCACCAAATCTTCTGAACATATTCAGGGGAGATCTTGGGCACGGCCATGCAAATATCTTGTCAACCCCACGAGGGGCCCAGCAGTATTAAACTCCAAAAATTAATTTGGAAGAACAAATTCTATCTTGACTACGAGCATAACTTATGAACTTTGCAACAATTCCGAAAACAATCCTTATGACTACCAGTTATGTATAGCGTTAAATTGTTCCACAGAATGCACTACATTCACAACAGTTATCTGGCATCTCAAGTCTGAGGATAACTATTCATGATTTACTTAATAACATCCATAAGTAATATCATGTAGTTGGGATAAGTCCTATACTCAATTCATCGAATATCATGTGAATTTGGTATGACAACGCATCAATATACTTTCAAGTATATTATACCAAAACTCAGATTTGTCTTAACATAATGATATTCCCATATCATTAACTGACAACGGACATTTAGAATAACTAAATTATTCATGGATTAAAACATGCAAAAAATAGGACAATAACAATATTAAATAATGAATAAACATAACCGATACTTTATTTCATTAATAAATAATAAATGTTTTACATTCCTTTATCCAAATACTAAACACAGTCATGCATGAAACTACTAGCTAATTTAAGTCCAATTCCATTTGACAATTCAGTAAGCTTTTCTTTAGCTAAAGCCTTAGTGAATGGATCAGCTAAGTTATCATCTGTGTGAACTTTCAAGAGATTTATTTCACCTTCACGGACTCGTTCCCGAACATAGTGATACTTCCGTAGAAAATGTCTGGTGCCCTTCATGACTCCAGACTCATGGGCAAATATGATAGCAGCAGAATTGTCGCAATACATATGAATAGGTGATTCAATTGAAGGCATAACACCAAGCCCTGAAATGAATTTCCTAATCCAGACTGCCTCCATTGCAGCTTCCGAAGCAGCTATGTATTCGGCCTCTATCACAGACATCGCAACTGTACTCTGCTTCTTGCTCTTCCAGTCTACTGCTCCTCCATTGATAACAAAGACATAACCCGTCTGAGACTTCGCTTCATCTTTTTCACATTGCCAGGACGCATCACAGTAACCTGTAACATCAAATTCTGTAGCTGGATTTCCACCATACACAAGAAACATATCTTTCGTATGCCTAAGATACTTCAGAATATGTTTAACAGCAATCCAATGTTTATCACCCGGATTCTGTTGAAATTGACTGGTAACATTTTAAGGAAACGCCACATCTGGCCTTGTGCACCTCACCGCATACATAATAGATCCTACAACCGAAGCATAAGGAACTTTGCTCATGGGTGCCACCTCTGCAGGTGTTGAAGCATAATCCTCACTACTTAAGCCATGTTTCACTTCCATTGGCAAACATCCTTTCTTAGAATTTTGCATATTGAATCTCTTCAATATTTTGTCAATGTAAGCACTTTGACTTAGTCCGATTAACCGCCTTGATCTATCTCTATAGATCTTAATTCCCAGAATATATGCAGCTTCCCCTAAATCCATCATGGAAAAGCACTTTCCAAGATATGCCTTAACCTTTTGCAAACTTGGAATGTCTTTTCCCATGATCAATATGTCATCAACATATAGAATAAGGAAAATTGCATTACTCCCACTAGCTTTGTGATATACACATGGCTCATCAAGATTTTGAGTAAATCCATACCTTTTGATTTCCTCATCAAATCTTTTATTCCATTGTCGTGATGCTTGCTTCAATCCATAAATGGATCTTTGAAGTTTGCATACACGGTTTGGAAATTTTGGATTCACAAACCCTTCTGGTTGCGCCATATAGATGTCTTCATCTAGACGACCATTCAGGAAGGCAGTTTTGACATCCATTTGCCAAATCTCATAGTCATAGTATGCAGCTATGGCTATGAGAATCCTAATAGACCTGATGTCAGCTACTGGAGAAAAGGTCTCCTCATAGTCAACACCAAAAGTTTGAGTAAAGCCTTTAGCTACCAAACGGGCTTTATAGGTGTGTACATTTCCATCCATGTCAGTTTTCTTCTTGAAGAGCCACTTACTCCCAACTACATTGGCATTAGGAGGAAGGTCTACTTCAATCCAGACATTGTTATCTTTCATGGATTGCATTTCCCCATTCATAGCAACTACCCATTTGTCCTTTTCAGAACTCTCAATGGCAGCCCTATAATTAGGAGGTTCATTAAAATCCCCTAATATAGTTTCCTCGACTTCCATGTTAAGACATAGACGTTCAGGCGCTTTCACATGTCTTGAAGACTTGCGAATGGGAACTATTTCAACTTCAGGTGGAGGACCCAGACTATCTGGTTCCACAGGAAGTACGCTAGTGTTTTCAGAAGGTAATGTATCTATATGATCATCTTCCAGATCATATGTTCTCCCACTGAATTCTTGAGATATGAGTTCCTTTTCCAGAAAGTCTCCATATCTTGCAACAATCACTTTGTTTTCAGGAGGATAGTAAAAATAGTAACCCATCGTTTCCTTTGGGTATCCTACAAAGATACATTTTACAGATCTCTGATGGAGTTTATCTGCTGAGTCACGTCTAATATACGCCTCGCAACCCCAGACCTTTAAATAAGACAAATTCGGAATCTTTCCATTCCATATTTCATATGGTGTCTTATCTACCTTCTTAGTGGGAACCATGTTCAAGATACGAACCGCAGATTCTAAGGCATAATCCCAAAAGGATAATGGAAGAGTAGTAAGATTAAACATTGATCGTACCATATCTAGCAATGTACGATTCCTTCTCTCAGATACACCATTTTGTTGTGGTGTATATGGAGATGTGAGATTCTGGACAATTCCATTCTCAGCAAGGTAATCTTTAAACTCTTGGCTTAAATATTCACCACCCCTATCGGAACGAAGAGCTTTAATCTTCTTTCCTAGTTGCAATTCTACTTCTGCTTTGAAAACCTTAAATGTTTCAAACACCTCATGTTTATGTTTAAGTAAATAAACATAACCATAACGGCTGAAATCATCAGTAAAGGTTAAGAAGTAGCTAGCACCTTTCCTTGACACATGTCTAAGTGGTCCGCACACATCAGTATGTATTAAACCAAGTAGATCTGAAGCCCTTTCCATATTACTATGAAAAGGTTTCTTCGTCATCTTCCCAGAAATGCAAGACTCACACTTGTCATATGATTCATCATTGACATGTTTCAAAAGCCCATCGTGTTGCAGCTTTTTCATGCAAGTCTTGCCTATATGGGCAAGTCTACAGTGCCAAAGGTAAGAAGAATTCAAGTCAGACTTAATTCTCTTACTAATGCTATACATTGAATTATCATTGGACATATTATTATTCATATCAATTTCAAACACACCATTAACAGCAATAGCATTAAAATAAAAAACATTATTTAAAGAAACTGAAATTCCATTGCTACTAATAACGTGATTAAAACCAAGATCCAATAAAACTGAAAAGGAAACTACACCCCTAACAATTGAAGGTGCATAATGACAATTGTTTAATAACAGTACTAAGCCCGAAGGCAAAACTAAATTAAACGTTCCTATGGCTTCAACAGCTGCAGGTGCTCCATTTCCCACATGCAGATATTGCTCCCCATAGGCAAGCTTCCTTTCCACTCTAAACCCCTGTAGCGTATTACAAATGTTAATACCGCATCCAGTATCATATACCCAGGAATTAATTTTATGATTTAGAGTAAATAATTCAATCATGAGTAAAGTACCTGAAGTGCTGGCGCCCGAGTGCCCAGTCTTCTTGTTCTTACTCTCCCGCAACTCTTGGATGTAAAGAGGACAATTCCTCTTCCAGTGACCCACTACATGACAGTAGTGGCAAGCCTGATCCTTCTTGGAGTTATCCTTCTGCTTAGAAGGGTTTTTCTTAGGTGGAGGTGAAGGTTGATAAGCCATAACTTGCTTACCCTTATCAGCCTTAGCTTACCCTTGCCCTTCTTGTTCATACCCGGCTTGTTAATCCTACCCCTTTGAATGGTGAGAACCTGGGGCGTAGGAGAAGTCCTTGGTGGTAAACCCTTTTCGTAATCAATAAGCAATGCGTGTAATTCAGAAACTGTCTTCCCCACGCAATGCATATTGAAGTTACGAACAAAACCACTAAATTCCTTTGACAGGGATCTATTGATTAAGTTGATGGCTATATCTTGTTCATAGATTTTGCCAAGTGCCTGTAACTGATCCATGTAACCTTTCATTTTCAGTACATAAGCACCCACGGGTTCACCTTCTGCCTGTTTGCAACCATGTAGAGATTCCATTAAATCATAGATTTCTACATTAGATGGTTTTTCAAACAAATTCTTGAGTTCGTTTAGCATGTCCATGGGAAAGTAATTCTCAAACTGCTTTGTTAGAGCAGGTGTCATCGTTCCCAACATCAAACAAGCCACATCATCATGCTCTTTATACTCAATTTTCCACGCTGCTTTCACTTCATCAGAAGCAGTTGCAGGTAGTTCAGCAGAACAAGGCTTGTACAGATAATCAAGTTTGTCCATTACTCGCAGGACAATCCTCAGAGAACGAAACCAATCATTGAAGTTCTGTGTGCCAGTCAATTTTTCCCGTTCAAAGAAAGTTTTGAACGCGGAACTCAAATTGGTGTTATTGTTTTGAGCCATTCTACAGATAAAGAAAGTTCAAATTAGTATTTTCGATAATACAAAATTTCAAGAAAATAAAATACCCAAGGAAATATTCATATAACCATAGTACTTTCTTGAAAACTAGGATCCAAATTATCATAGTTTCATTACCTCAGTTGATCTGCTAGTAATGAAAGAATATAATAAGGTAATCTGTCGTACAATAATTGGCAAACTATTTTCCAATTCCTAGATCAATGGGATTTATATTGGCAAACAATTTCCAACATAAGCATGTTTTATCCCAATCTTATGTCTTGAGTTCAAGCTCTCACTTAACTCAATTTAAGTCGTCTAATTAAAAAACTGCAAATCACCATAATCCCATCACATCAGTTGATCTGCTAGTAATGAGATTATGCAATTTACCTTTCCATTGAAATTTAGTCCAAGCTCTCACATGACTAAATAACAACTTCAAGTGTTCTTTAACTAGATGGCATAGACTTAATTTTAAAGGGTAATCTTTTGATGTGTTAATCAAAATATGTACGAAGAAGCATGCATACATCTTCGTATCATAAAGTTTCCAAAACCTTTTTATCAATTTTTAAGCTAAGAGTTAAATCATCAAAGCTTTAAATGAGGCGTTGAGTAATTTACAACATTGCCTTAAGATGCTTCGTACATGTAATGGTGTACTTGGTAAGTCTAATTTGACGCACAGGCGAGCGTAGGGACGACAGCCGCCGAAGCTGGTTAAAACCGTGCCCCTCTAAGGTTGCAATTTAATGCGAACCACCTAGAACTCACTTTTTAGTTTGTCAAATTAGGTCCGCCGCTTCGACCATTTGTACAGTTACATCAATCACTTAAAAGCTTATGATTCTAAGTCTTATAAAATTATGTAATAAAGTATGATCTTGCTAGTCTCGCCTGGGAGCAAATTACCGTGCGAAGCGAACCACCATCGGCACATAAGACTTTGCAAGATTCATAATTCATTACCTATGTTCCACCATTATTTAGTCCGTTTTACTTTTATTTAAAAAATACCCTTTTTGCTTAAACATGTCTTTACAATTAAACAAAAAAACAAGTAATTTTAACATAAAAAAAACAACTAAATAACTAACCACATAACTTAACAATTAATTATGAAAACATGTAGCCACATGCAAATTAATTCAATAGCCTATTAATAATCAATCTAGGTTTTAATATGTGCATATTTAATTAAGGCTCCCATTGGTTTTCGAGCTCTTTGTACCCAATGGACCACATACACCAAACAAGTTTGGTTGCGTAAGTCTTAATCAAATATACACCACGTTGCACATAATTGATTACTTAATTAATTGGAGTCTTCCCTAATTCTACATCTATTAATTAACTTATATGTGAAAACAAATAATAACAATCATGAATCCATGCCAAACATGCACGTTTGCATGGATTCTACCTAACAATTAGCATATTGCACAGGATCACTTTACTACACATAAACATGTTATAAACCTAGGGTTTCTAATCAAATTAAATTAACCAAACACAAACCCTAAATAAAAAAAACAAATCGAATTTTATTAAAAAATTAGGGTTTGAGTTGGAAAAATAAAACCCTAATCGATTCTAACATGTATAATCCAAACAAGATTTGATTTTTATGTGGTTTCGGTAATTAATTACATGTTATAACGGCTCTTGATGCCACTGTTGGAATTTTAATATCATGACATTCATAATTAACAACCAATATCAAAGAACACATAATGCGGAAGCGTATAGGATACATATAACACATATTAATTAACTAAAACATAAAGTAAACGTACCTTATGATTCTAGCCCGAACAAGAATCAATTGAGCAATATGAATGAAGAACCCTAATTAGGGTTATTAGGATTGTAAGAATTGCCCCTTACCAAGTTTTGCAATTCAATCCAAGATATAATCAATGATGTGATTATACTACGTTCTTGTACACACGTACTAAACCGAACTAATAATATGCAAGTTATTAATCACAAATTAAAACCAAAACTTATTTTGCTTCAACAAAAATCGGATCACCCTTGGAAGGGTATGAACCGATCGACTAGAATGAACAAGAAGGAGAGAAAAACTTTTAGGTTTAGCTTTGTGTACAAGAGGTAACCAAAAACTAGAACCTTGGGTTTGTTTATATAGTGTAGTATCTTAGAGCCCAAGTTAGAGATGGATTAGGAAACCCATCCCTAAACCGACCGGCACCCTCTCTGTGGAGGTGATTCCGGATCCTTCTTGGCTACTAATTTACACTATAGTCCTTTCCTTATTTTATTTAACGACCGTTAGTCAATTCCGTTAAATACTAACGCCCGTTATTTCATTTGTGATAATTAATAATCAAATATAACATTTTATATTTAATCATTAATAATTAGTTCTCATACGTAATGTGCGCAATCTCGTGATCTCGAGTTCGATCCTAACACTCGACTACTATTTTATGTCTATAAAATAACACTAATGAAATACCACATGTTTATGGTATGTTAAGTTAGGAAAAACAAACTCTTGTTGTAGCCTTTGATTCAAGATAACTATATCTTATATTCTTCTAAATGTTATCAAGGTTAGAAAATTGAGTATGGAATGGATATACTTAATAAGACTCCAACCTAGAAGATTAGTAAGACACCATTATATTATGGAATGTGATGAATCACATTAAGTCTTAAAATGAAGTTATGAATTTGTTAAACTGCTTATGAGTAGGTTATTAACAAACTAATGTCAGGAACTGTCAAATGTGTTTTGTAATGTCTCAAAAAGAGAACAATGTATTGTTGCTCTATTTGCTGATTATTTATAGATAGTCTAAAAATTAAAAAAGGCAAGTGAGAGTTTTTTTATATCTTGTAAAGATAAAATTACAAAATACAAAATCTTCTAAAATACACTAGTAAATATCATAATGAGGCTGGACATGAAAATGTTAAGTCTCAAAATGATGGAATTCTAATTCATAGATCCTCAATGATATCTCAGATATTTGATTGATATGCTGAAGAATATGAGTTACATGATTATGGTAAACCTAATAATCATTATGATGAATTACCAAATATTGAATTGGGTAAATTACTCATACTATGAATGTTAAGATGTTGTCCATAAAGATAATCAATTTTTGGAAACTTGGTTTATCTTAATAGTTAGACTAGAGAATGAAGATGAGTTTCTTCAAAGATAAGGTAACCCTAGTGGTTTAAATCTTTGTGTAGAAATCATATGGACAATATTGTACACATATTTAATGCATGTCTTATGACAAGATTATTGATCACACTTAAGCAATTAACTGTGATTGAATATTCTTTCCTAGACACATTAAATATATAAAGATGATAATTGTCATACTTATTTTCATTAATATGAAAAATGAAAATAGAATATCAAAACTCTTTCCTAGTGATTACTTAAGCGATGACGGTAAGTAATTGAAAGGAGTTTATGAATTCTTATAATCTTTGAAAGTGTACAAAGTGCAATAATTCATGAATGAATTAATGCATGCATCTAGGAGATAAAACTTATGTTTAATTATTAAATCTAAGTTTTGATTTATGATTAAAATAAGATAATTCCTAAGTATTCCTGAAAGCTAGTGGGAGTATTATGTTTAATTTCCTAAATCATATATGTTGTATAATATATATAGGAAGTAATATTCCATGTAAGTAAAATGTTTAGTCTTAGTTTGGAATTAAACTTCACTTTAAATATTTAGAAAATAAAATATACAACCTTGGAATAAATGTTTATTATTAATAAACATGTGCGGTAATTAAAATAAATCTAATAGAACATGACATATCATTTAGATAGTCTAAATGGATATGTATCTTTTGAAAAGATAGAACATGAACGAAATCTAAGTCTGACTCAAGAACTTTTCATGTACATCATGTTATTGTTGTATCATGCTTGAATGCAAGATGATTAGACAACATTAATATATAATTGAAAGTTATTAAATAACCAGTGTAATAAAATAGAATATGTTTGGATTTAGAATTGCATTCCTTGGAGTTGCTCCCAGATTTTATGGATGAACAATATGTCAATTGTTGTGCAAATTGTCATAGCCAATAAACTTGAAAGTTTGGAAGACATTAAACATTACACAATAGATATTAAAGTTTACGGAGTTTTAAAGAGCATATTGTTGTTTGTATACAATGATGCTGGTTTAATTGAGATGACACTCAATACTAGTCATGGTAAGATTTCATCCTTGGCCATGTGAACTAGTTGTGCTCACTAAAAGCATAGTTGCATTATACATTAAAGAATAAGAATACTTTAAACTTTAAAAAAGGTTTGAAAGTTTGATTGTTATAAATTGGTGGTTGAGGTTGTCGCACACTTTATGAAATATTATGTGGCAATATCAAATTATTTGAATGCACATATACAAGAACTTCACTAGTTGAATTCTTGAAATAAGTATTCTCAAAATTCTGATAGATCAAAGTTGGTTGATTTATGCCTTGTCAACAAGTATGATTATCATGACTTGAGACATAATTCATCAACTAGAATTTTCATGCATTGATCTATTTATTATTTGGATAAGGGATGTTAAGCAATTATTATAATGAATTAAAAGTACTTGATACATTTGTTTTCATTAATAATAAATTGTGTTCTATATTTGTATGTTTAAATCCGTGAATAACTTATGTTATTCTAAATAGTCCGTTGTCAATTAATGATATGGGAATATCATTAAACTAAGACAAATTTGAGTTTTGGTAGAATATACTTGAAAGTATATTGATGCGTTGACATGCCAAATTCACATGATATTCAGTGAATTGAATATAGGACTTATCCCAACTACATGATTGTACTTTATGGATCTTGTCATAAGTAAATCATGAATAGTTATCCTCAGAATTGAGATACCAGAGAACTGTCAAGGATGTAGTGCATTTCTGTGAAACAATTTAACGCTATACGTAACTGGTAGTTATAAGGATTGTTTTCAGAAGTGTTACAAAGTTCATGGGTTTTGCTTGTAGTCAATAAAGAATTTGTTCCTTCAAATTCGTTTTGAAGTTTAATACTGTTGGGCCCCTATTAGGGTTGACAAGATGTTTGTGTGTGCACGCCCAAGATTTTCTGGAATGGGTTCAGAAGATTTGGTAATCTTGCTCAATCACAAACAACGAGAAACAGAATAGTTAAATTAAGGAATGACTTAGATCCGTATCCTTATTTAACATGGTATTAGAAACAAAAGGATAATAATGATGATGATTCATTAAAAGGTTTTTCCAGGAGACCTTACTCGAGTTGTACTAGAGGCATCGGCGTGTTGCTAGACGCTAACCAATGTGATTACACTATTAAAATATGTCCAAGCGGGAGCTGTTAGTTTTATGAACATAAATTAGTAGTGTATGTTAGGATCGAACTCGAGACTACGGGATTGCACACTTTACGTATGAAGGATTAATGTTTAATAATTAGATATAAAATGTTATGTATAATTATTAATTACATAAAACAACTAACGAGCGTTAAGTAATTAATTGTAATGGACTAACGGTCGTTAAGTAAAATAAGGAAAGGACTATAGATGAAAAATAGGAAACAAGAAAGATCTAGAAACCCTTGTGGGTTACTAAATCCGATCGGCAAGGGGTAAACCCAACCCAATCCCAACTTGTTCTCCAAGTTTTGTCATCATATATAAACAAACACAAGGGGTTATTGTTTGATTAACTTTTGTACACACACTAAACCCTAAAGTGTTTTTCTCTTTTCTTTTAGCATCAATCGGCTGAAACCCTTAAAGGGGTGTTCGACTTTTGTTTTTCCAAAAACAAGGTTTTGTGTTTTCATTAACTAGCATTAACGTTAATTCGGTATTAGTACGTGTGTAAAAAAACGTGGTACTAACACACTATTGTTAGTATCTTGGATTGAATTGTAAAACGGTAAGGAGCAATTCTTTAATCCACATAAACCCTAATTAGGGTTCATCGAATTAATTGCTTGTTGAAGAATTGCTAAAAGGTACGCATACTATTTAATACTCGGTTAATTAATTATATGTTATATGATCTTTAATGCTTCCGCATGTACTTGATGTTTTATTGTGTTTAATTTATGTTATGACATGTTATTCAAAACCAACATAACAATCATAAGAATATGAGTCATTGTCACTCCAAACAAAGCAGAAATTGAAAATAATTGGGATGTGTTGAACAAGTTTGTAATCAATATGGGTTTGCTTCTTATCATGCTTTATTTAATTTAACAATAACAATATAAAAGAATAATTATGTTAAGCTGCCAACATTGGAATAATGGAATGGAAGTGAAAATCAAAAGAGAAGAAGAATGATAAAATATGACATGGAAAGAGAGCAAGGATAAGAGTTGTATAAAAGAAGTTGTAAACCTAAACAAGAAATTACCTCTTGTGGTAAAGAGGTAATGTTAAGTCTAGTTTTCAACTTAAATATTATATAATTATTTTAATAATTAAAAAAAATCATATAAAATTAATAATTAAAAAAACCATAGTTACGTGTATATATATATATAGCTTACAGAAACACTAATATTGGTATATAAAAAACATTAATAGCTAAACAAAAGGATCAAACACAAAAATAAAAATGAAGATAATAATGATACAAATGTTTTTTATAATTGTTTTCGGTATGTCTTTGCATCCTCATAGCATGCTATTGGTATGTTATTCTTTCTCAAACATGCATGATGGCCATGATGCATGTATGTTACTTGCCATATACTAGTATGTATTAGTCAAAGTAGTATAATTTTGTAGACAAGAATGTAGCTAGTGCATTTTTTTGGCAGACGTCATAACCATAAGAATTGTTTTTCTAATTTCATTTGCAACAAATTTTTTTTAACTAAAAGATAAATATCATCACCCCAACTAACCATGCTATTCAATCATAACGTTCAATGCTTCATTAAATCTAGGTTTGTTAGGTAGTATTAATTATAAAGTAACTACGCAGAATAATAACTTTGCGTATAACCCAAATTCATTGTCACTCTAAAGTAGGGGTGTTATAAGGTCGGGTTAATTCGGGTTTTGATTTTTAAAAACTCACTCGCAACCCGACCATATAAGAAATTGGATTATCGGATTCGGGTGCAGTGGTATTCGGTCAGGTGATTTGGGTTATCGGATGATACTACAAATGAGCAGCTAATAAATTATCAAATGTGACCTTGATCAAACAACAACAACTTAATAGTTAATAGTAATAAACTTTGATCACATACAAGCTAATGACAACTATATTAAGCTCATCTTTTGTCACTAACTGTATGGAACCAAACATAAAATAGTATATAAGTAATCCTTTTTTTTTTGTTACTACTAGTACTTATGTTGGATATGATCATCAACACTTACTAGACCAATGACAACATTTTCGTTTCATGAACACTACTGATTTGGGCTGAGCAACGGGTCAAACCCGAACTGAACCGATCAAACCCGGCCAGAATCGAATACCGATTTGAGGAAAACATGAACCGAGAACCGAATCAAAGTTAACTTAGCGAAACCGAAACCGAACCGAAGTTAACCTAGCGAAACCGGTTTAGATAGTTTAGGTGTATTTTTCTTGGTTTTGACCCGAACCGAACGAAACCGAAATCCTTGATTATATTAAACCGAAAACCAAATCAAATAAGGTCGTTCGGCTCGGTTTGTCGGTTCGGTTCGATTTTCGGTTCATTTTGCTTAGCCCTACTGGTTCTGATGTTGGATATGAAATGAATCCAAAACATAAAAGAACCATATATAAAAAAAGGGAGGTGATTTGCACACTCCCACAATTGATTGGGACACTCAAATTTAATGTGTCTTAACATTTATACCCTTACAAGGTGAAATGAGTAAAAAAGATACGAGGGTATAAATGTCAAGACACTATATATTTGAGTGTCCTAATCAATTGTGAGAGCGTGCAAATCACCTCCCATAAAAAAAACCATGCTAGTTTGCCATAGCACCACCCTGCTGCAAAAACACAACATCACTTCATAACCGTCTTTCTGTCATTACGTCAAAAGCTATTGACAATTTGCAAGTTTTAGTGGTTTAGATCCAGCAATGACATTCAGTTGAGGGTTTTTTTGTTTTTTATTTTATTATTATTATTATTATTATTTTGTGGGTGTTTGTTAATTTATTTATTGTTGGTAAATGTAAAGGTATAAAAATACTCTAAGTATCTATTTGGGCTAAAGCCCCCAACGAAATTGTATAACAAATGTGTAAGCCCAAAGATTGTCAAAGTCCACTTGAGTTAAAACAAACGCGGCCCAATGATTACTACCAAACCCAACAAATCTTAAACCTAATCGCATGGTATATAATACTCACTTATAACACCCACTAACTTATTATCCTAACCCTAATCCACAAAACGCGGCCACCAACTATTCTTTCTCAAACCAAAAATCAACACAATCGTCAGGTAGGTTTCATCAACACAATTCTCGTCGTTTTTTTTCCTTATCAATCGAAAGAAAGTGAGGATGAAACTTATAAAGTTTTGTCATTTCTTTAATTTTCGGAAATTAAAAAAGAAGTTTATCTTCTTCAAGATCGATGATGTTATGTTCAAAAACGCAAGATCTTTAAATATTTGTAATAAACATACTCTCCCTTCCCTCTCCCCTCTCCCCTCTCCCCTCTCCGGCAACCACCATCCACCGCCAGCGACCACCGTGCCGGAAAATATTCCGGCGAACTCAACTTCTTATATCATTCGATAGATCAGCTTGCGCTCATCATTTCTGGAGATTTTCAGTTCCATCCGAGGAGTATAGCACCACGAACCGCCACACCGCCACCACTATCAGCCGTCGTTCTTTCACCATAGTTTCCCTACCACCCCTTCTCTTCTATAAGGTAACTCACGCGCCTCATCTTTTTCTTAATTTCATTTTAAACGAAACCCTATTTTCGTATTTCACTATAAAACCTTTCGATCTAATTATAAATCGTGTGGATCTATTTTTATTTCGCCACATAAACACTGTTGATACAACTGTAATTCACTGAAGCGGTGGTCGCCGGCGGTGGGTGGTGGTTGCCGGAGTTTTGGCCGGAGAGGGGAATTCACTGTAGCACAGTAGCGTCGCTCACAAAAACACTGTTGATACAACTGTAATTCACTGTAGACCAAAAACTGGCTATTTTATATATATATATATATATATATATATATATAATATATATATATATATATATATATATATTGTATAATATGATCTAGTATAGATTTATTTTAAAAAAAGGCAATGGTCAAACAAAACCCCAATGGTCAAACAACCCTGATTTCTAAATGTGCGTGAGTTATGTAGTGACTATATCTCCCTCATATTTCCGATTGACCACATTAATAGAAACTAAAAACCCTAACAACTATGGCAAGAAATAAGAACTCTGCTGCAGCCGTTGGTACACTTCAAACTAGTGATTTTATTAAAAAGATGGATCAGTACGGTGTGTATGTTAATGGGGAGTTAGGCAAAACGGTCGAGTCTAATAACTACCTTTCTCAAAGCATCCATGTAGTTATTAGACTCGACCATTTTGCCTAACTCCCTATTAACATAGACACCGTAGTGATCCGTCTTTTTAATAAAATCATGAGTTTGAAGTGTACCAGCGGCTGCAGCAGAGTTCTTATTTCTTGCCATAGTTGTTAGGGTTTTTAGTTTCTATTAATGTGGCCAATCAGAAATATGAGGGAGATATAGTCACTACATAACTCACGCACATTTGGAAATCAGGGTTTTTGTTTGACCATTGGGGTTTTGTTTGACCATTGCCTTTTTTTTAAATAAATCTATACTAGATCATAAAATATCAAGATAGGCCGTCACAGAAACATCTTGTGTTAATCGTCCTATAACTCGATCACAGACCCAGGACGGTAACTAATTGGTACCATAGCCAAGAGTTATGGGCGGATCAAGCGAGAATTTGGATAAGAATTTTGGCGCCCAATTTCAGGATCCCCATAAACGCTCACAAACAGATCCCTAATATGAACCCTTCCACAAGGACATACATAACCCTAACCTAATTACAGACCAATCGAAACCGATTATATACTCTACAAAAATGGCAGGAACTAGTAAGGATAAAGGTAAGGCTTTCAATATGATTACGCCTAAAGAACAATATGCCAATGCCTTAGATAACGAATCAATCTTTGAAGCAATTGTCAATCACTTTGGCGGTGAAATAATCGAAGAGTATGGTTCTTTGAAGCAATATTGGAAGGTTAGCCCATGGTAGAGAGGTGTCATACTTGAATGGCTGCGTATGCAATGCTTTTACAATGCGCCTTTGCGGAATCAAGAGATTGAGGGTGTTAGTATGTTAAACTTTTTTCGATTGATAAAACTTTTATTTGATACAATTAAAGTGCCTGTCAAATTGTTCATATGTTGGTCTATTATATACTTATAATGATATACTAGTTTGTCCCTCAACTGATTTCAATTTATGATGTTTTCATAGATGATAATTTCAGGAACTTGGTTGCTGATGATGACCAAGATAGCTTGTTATCCAAATGTGATGATATTGAAAAGAGGATATCAAATGTTGAAGCTGTGTTTACATATATGATAGCCAAAAAGAATGGTGCTGCGACTAGCAAGCTGGGAAGTTGCAGCAGTACAAGGAAGAAATATTAACTGTCATTTGATCATATTTAGTAATGCTAGTATCTAGCTGTATTTTGAATATGTTGTGCTGTGGATGATTTAAACAATATAGTTAAGCCCGTTATCAAGCTACGCCAGTTTATTTAATCTATGTTGATGTTTTTATTATCTAATGCTATTATAGTTCATAGTCTGCTGTGCTTTGCAGTTTTGCATTTTTTGCAGTGCAAAAATGACAAATAATAACAAGGCCATCCACCAAACGTAATCCCCATTGCTGCCCATTTCAACACGAAACAAAAATAGAGCTAACATTTGATTTACAACAACACATTTAATAACAAAGGATAAAACTTGCTTGCATTTCATTAACTAAAACTAATACATTATATTACTTGCCTATTATCATACCAAATCCAACACAAATAATTGAGAAAGATCCTAACAAAATGAAAAACTTTGCCTTTATATCAGACAACTCTTGTTCCAAGATTGACTTGTCCAAAGCAAGAGTATCAATCAACTGTTGAGTATCAGCTGTCTTCTTCATTCGTTTCTCCTTTTCAAAGAAGCCATACACCAAATCTTTATAGTAATCACTTGGAAGATCATCATCCAGAAACTGATAAACTTCACAAACAGAGCATTTTACAAATCGCTTACCCAGATTGAGCCTTGTTGTTGAAGTCTTCACTGTGAGTCGAAGAACACATTTACAAAAGTATTCAATTTTACCACTGATGACGTATAGTCTACACCCGGGTCACGGACCCAATTAGTAAACAATACTAATACTTAAGCCCACCACGTATGGGCCGCTACGGCGATTAATGGACTACCACTTATACGGTTTGGGCCTACAAGGCCCAAGCCCAAAGTTATTTTCGGATAGGATTTGTAATATCTCCTAAATAAAGGGGATATACACCAAATATCCAAGGTCGGCGAATACGCCGAGGAGTGGGGAACAAGAAACCTACTAGGGTTTCATGTGTATATAAAGGGCACCCATGCCCTCGGTAAAGGTACGACTTCATTCAAACCCTAACTCTTCACTAAACCCTAAATTCGATTACTTACTCTCACGCCGGAGGATAATCGGGGGAGACAATCCCTCGGTAAGCCTAACGGTGTCTGCTCTTTTTTCTTAGTGCGCAGGTTCCACCAAGCATTAAGATCTAATTGGTACGAGAATAGAAGCCCTCACAAGGAACGCCCAACTTTTGTATCAACAAGTGGCGCCATCCGTGGGACCCTACACTAAGAGTTTTACCAAGAACTAGAATGACGAAACACGGAAGTCATAAGAGTCCGCATGGCAAGAAAGCGCATGATGACCCACTAGGGAAGAAGCATCAAACGGATGCGCCCCCTAAGCAGGCCCCTGGGACAACCAGCACGCCTAGAAGCTTAGGAGCGTATTCAGATCTGGTCTTTCCTACAGTGGAATCGCTTACCAAGACTACCCCCGCTATTACAACAAGTACTAGCGCGGTAGAACTGGAGCGCACTCCTCTTACCATGCCAGAAGTGAACTTCACTGAACCTCCCAATGCGCCTATCCGAAACAAGGATCCTGCCTTGGAAACAGACTCCATCACGCTAGAAGGAGTCACTTCCGAATTGGCGCCAAGCGACTTTGTATCTCAAAATTACGAAGCCTTGGCTGCGCTCATGCGAGAGGAGGCAAAGAAGAGGTCAAGCCAAAGTCTGCACGGCAGACTCAACTTCGACCCTGAGCATGAGGCGTCCCCAACGCGCTACCGAAAGGAAAGACGCGAGAAGGATAGCCGCAAACAACCAGTGTTTACCAGGATTGGAAGGAGGATTATGGATGATGAAACAGCCGATCTTCAACATCTGAAAGAGCCTGAAGAGGGGGAGCGGCGCGCCAATGTCCACGCTAGGCTTGGCAGTCGCAGGATCCAAGATAGGCTTGGGCGACGATGCTCCCCAAGTGAAAGCCCCTCAAGCTTTGATTCTGAGGATAGTCGGCGCAAGCGCCGCAGAGGAGCAAGCTCAGACTCTGATGATAGTCGACGCAAGCGTCACAAAAGAGTTCGCTCATCTTCAAGAGATTCCTCGGACAGCGAGACTGGACACTGGAAATCAAGAGGAAAATACCGCGACCAGGAAGACGAAGACATGTCTCTTCCCTGGCGTCGCCAAAAGGTTGATGCGTTCACTAGGCGCATCAGCGATTTTTCGGAGAATAAGAAAAGGCGCATGCCTGCTAACGTCAAAACATATAATGGGACAGGTGATCCTGATGATCACCTAAAAATTTTCGAATCAACAGCTACTATCGAAAATTGGCCACAACCTGTGTGGTGCCATATGTTCAACTCTACATTAGTAGGGAATGCACGCAACTGGTTTAGCAAGCTTCCATGTAGAAGCATCGACGGGTTTGAGGAGTTGCGCAAGGCGTTTCGCTTAAACTTTACTCAAAGGAAGAAGTGCGCCAAAAACCCTGTCGAACTTGCTAGGGTTAAACAGCGACAAGGGGAACCCACAAGTACTTTCATGGAACGCTTCAAGGACGAATGCATGAAAGTCAAGGCGTGTCCAGAGATACTAAAAATATCGGGTTTTATGAATGCGATCAATAACCCAGATTTGATAAAAAAGTTAAACGATAAGGTTCCCTTAACTTTCGACGAACTCATGAAGCGCACGAGGTCTTTCGTCCAAGGAGAAGAAGCCGCTGCGGATAGCAAGAAAGGCTATTCGAACCATAGGCCACAAGAAGAGTCAAAGAGACAATCCAATGACCAGAGCGGCAATCGTAATAGGAGTTACCGCAATCAAGGCGGTGGAAGGGGAAACGACAAGTATACCCCATTAACAAAAACTCCAAAGGAGATATTCGCAACAGAAGGGGCGAACTTCCCAAAACCACCACCAATGTGCACCCCAGAGGATCGGCGCACAGGGAATGGTTATTGCGAATACCATGGACAAAAAGGCCACACAACTAACGAGTGCGTCCAACTGCGCCAATTGATTGACAAATTGGTAAAGGAAGGAAAGATGGACCACCTCGTAAAAAATATCAGAGAAGGGAAAGACAAACAAAAACCAGGGGCCAAGAAAGAGACATCAAAAGAAAAGGCAGATATCATCTACATGATACAGCCATGGCAGCGTACGACAAGACAGAGAGTCAGTCAACGTTTTTCTAAAGGAAATGAAATTTCTTTCCCCTCCCTGGCTGCGAACAACGCAGTAGTGGATCCGCTTACCATTGAAATACATACGGGGGGTCACGACATCCGTCGCATGTATATAGATGGAGGTGCATCCGCTGATATTATATATGAACACTGTTTCAAGAAGCTGCGACCTGAGATACAGAGTCAGTTGATCCCAGCCACAACGTCGCTTACTGGCTTCACAGGGGAGAAGATATGGCCCATTGGGCAACTACGTCTATTTATAGAAGTTGGTGACAAACCACACTCTACAGTCACCTGGATGGACTTCATGGTAATCAGATCCCCCTCTCCGTACAATGGCATCATCGGGAGACCTGGAATATCATCTATCCGCGCCGTGCCATCCACAGCGCACGGGATGCTCAAGTTCCCAGTGGAAGGAGGTATTGTCACTCTTTATAATACCACCATACCACCCAAAGAATGCAACGCAGTGACAAATGACGTAGGCGATGTCCCAGAACACCGCGCAATCAAAATCCCAAACCTAAAGGTCGCCATTCACCCTGACTACCCGGATCAACAAGTATCTATTGGCGGGTCTTTGTCTGACAAAGGCAAATCAGCTATATGCGCACTCTTGCAAAACAACTTAGATATTTTTGCATGGGAACCAAAGCATATGACAGGAGTGCCACGTTCCATCACGGAACACAAACTACAAATCCGACAAGGATATCCTCCAATACGACAGAAAAAGCGCGGACAAGCCCCAAACCGCGCAAAAGCCATCCTGGAAGAAGTACACAAACTAGTAAATGCTGGAATCATGCGTGAAGTGTACTACCATGACTGGCTCTCTAACCCAGTAATGGTAAAGAAGAGCGATGGCAGTTGGAGAATGTGCGTAGACTTCACAGACCTCAATAAAGCATGTCCACAGGACTGTTACCCGCTACCGGAGATAGACTGGAAGATCGAATCTCTGTGTGGATATCCCTTCAAATGCTTCCTGGACGCATACAAGGGATACCATCAAATTCAAATGGCGGAGGAAGACGAAGAGAAAACGGCCTTCCACACAAGTCAAGGGGTCTACTGCTATACAAAGATGCCCTTTGGCCTAAAGAACGCAGGAGCAACATACCAACGATTGGTAGACACTGCGTTCGAGAAACAAGTAGGCCGCAATTTGGAAGTATACGTCGATGACCTCGTCATAAAAAGCCATACTGAGGAAGAACTAGCGCGCGACATGGAGGAAACGTTCAAAACACTGAGGAGAATCAACATGAAATTGAACCCCAAGAAGTGTACATTTGGCGCTACAGAAGGCATGTTTCTCGGGTATCTGATAGAACCCGATGGAATCAAGCCTTGCCCAGAAAAGACTCAAGCAGTCATTGACCTTCCCTCACCACGCACACTAAAGGAGGTTCAGTCCCTAAACGGCAAACTAGCCGGACTGAACCGATTCTTATCTAAATCAGCGGACAAGTCACTTCCCTTATTCAAAACACTCAAGAAGTGTACAAAAAAGGGAGACTTCAGGTGGACCGCGGAAGCAGAAGAAGCCTTCCAACAGCTCAAACAGCACATAGCAGCGCTCCCAAAGCTTGTCGCGCCCCGACCAGGGGAAGAGCTGATCATGTACCTATCTGCGACCCAGGGAGCAGTCAGCGCAGTGTTACTGACAGACAGGAACTCTGTCCAAACACCCATCTATTTTGTTAGTAAGGCGCTCAAAAAGACAGAGATTAACTACACTGCAATGGAGAAGTTGGTCCTAGCCTTAGTATTTGCAGCAAAAAGACTGCGCAGGTATTTCCAGGCGCACCCAGTAGCTGTTATCACAGACCAACCCATCAAACAAGTTATCTCGAAACCCGACGCATCGGGACGCCTACAAAAATGGAGCGTTTTACTGGGTGAGCATAACATATCATACAGACCGCGCACTGCAATTAAAGGGCAGATATTGGCTGACTTCATCATCGAGAAGCCAGATACTGACACTACACCTGCGACAAGCAAGGGGGAACCTCAAGAACCATGGATCCTATTCACTGATGGATCCTCATGCGTAGATGGATCAGGAGGTGGCCTTATTCTCACTAACCCAGAAGGAGCTGAATTCACATATGCTCTGCGCTTTGAATTCACAGCCACGAACAACGAGGCAGAATACGAAGCACTCCTGGCTGGGTTACGCATCGCAATTCAAATGGGTGCACGCAACTTAGAAGCGAACGTCGATTCACGGCTAGTTGCTAACCACGTGTTAGGCGAGTATGTAGCAAAGGAGGAACACATGATCCAATACCTCGAAAAAACCAAATCTCTGATCCAGAACTTCGATAGGTTTACCATCAAGCAGGTTCCCAGGGGTGAAAACAGGAAAGCAGATGCGCTGAGCAAGATTGCATCCACCAGTTTCGCACATTTATCGAAACAAGTATTAGTGGAAACCTTGAAAAATAAGTCAATTGAAGAGATGGAAATATCCACAGTGATAGAAGAAGAAGGCCCTACGTGGATGACACCGATCATTGACTTCATTAGTAAGGGCATACTCCCCCAAGAACAGAAGGAAGCTAGAAGAATCCGGCGCACAGCGCAGCGATTCGAGCTTAGAGATAACGTCTTATATAGACGCTCATTTCTACAACCATGGCTCAGGTGCGTTGGACCTCTCCAGGCAGACTATGTACTTCGAGAGATTCACGCAGGCTCATGCAGCATGCACTCAGGACCACGGTCCATTGTAGCGCGCGCACTAAGGTCTGGATACTATTGGCCAACTATGCACCGTGACGCGCGAGACTTGGTACAGAAGTGCAGTGATTGCCAAGTTCACAGACCCATTCCGCGCCGACCACAACATGAACTAACGCCTATTACATCGCCATGGCCATTCCACAAATGGGGTATCGACATCGCTGGACCTTTCCCTATTGCCGCAGGTGGATTGAAATTCCTTATTGTGGCAATAGACTACTTTACTAAGTGGATCGAAGCAAAGGCAGTAGCGACCATAACAGGTAACCAGATAAAACGATTCGTGTGGGACAACATAGTATGTCGCTTTGGATTACCTGGTGAAATTATCTCAGATAACGGAAAACAATTCCGTGATAACCCGTTCAAAGATTGGTGCGAACAGCTGAACATCACGCAACACTTTGCGTCAGTAACTCATCCACAAACTAATGGTCTGGTTGAACGCGCAAATAGAAGCCTAGGCGAAGGAATCAAAGCGCGCCTGGACAGACACAAGGGAAGATGGGTAGAAGAACTATCACATGTTCTCTGGGCGCACCGAACAACCATCAAGGTTAGCAACGGGGACACTCCCTTCTCTTTGGTCTATGGGACAGAAGCTGTAATACCAGCTGAAATCGGAATGCCAACCATCCGCACTGCGGAAGTTAATGTGGCAACCAATGATGATGAGCGGCGCATAGACTTAGATCTATTGGAAGAGCGACGTGAACGCGTAGCAATACGCGAAGAGAAAGCCAAGTCAAGAATGAAAGGATATTATGATGCCAAAGTACGCAGCACGTCATTCAGACCAGGTGACTTCGTATACCGCGAAAACGACTCAAGCCGCGCAGAAGACACTGGTAAGCTAGGACCAAAGTGGGAAGGACCTTACGAGGTCATAGAAGCACTTGGCAATGGAGCGTACAAGCTACGCGACAAGGACGGACATGAGCTACAGCGAACGTGGAACGTCCGCAACCTTAAGCGGTGCTACCTTTAAAGCAGGCTACGGCCCAACATGGACACTCACGCACTTTAGAAAGTGCCCCAATAAAGATCCATGTAATTTTATTTTTAAGTATTATCTAGATAAGTATTCTCTTTTAAAACTTGCAAGTATTAATAAAACGTTATGGTTTCTAGCTAACTCCATAACACATTTAACTCTATTGTTTGCATCTTTCATTATCGTGTTTCAATATTGTTATAATTTTGCCTACATGGCGTGCATGCACACACTAAGACCCACGATGGCAGAAAGGATGAGTAAACCTAATAAACAACTCGTTGAGTAAGAGGGTTGCAAACCCATCAACTTTGGATCACGAATCCTTGTTAAACACCTTGCGCTCAAGACGTTGGCGCAAGTTCCTTACGCAACCCACGATGGATGCGCACTAGGGCACACTGTGCGCGTATAACAACTCAGGAAATCAAGATTCTTGAATCCCTAAAGTACAATACGATAAGTAAACTTACAAAAATACATAGACAACTATGACTCTCTCCTTTTCATTAAGTTGGAAAAATTTAATACACGACTACGGTCCTTATTTAAAGAAAATTCATACATAATGATAATTTTTCTTTTCTAAGCACGCTTAGGTAATTAAAGATATCTTCACGCAAAGATACATAAGAACTACGAGTTCAAAAGCATAAGTATTTGGAAGTTGTAAAAACACTAATTACAAAAGCAAAGTTTTTATATATAGAAATACGTTTCTACAAAAGACTTGTACAACAAAGCTAAATGCTATATGTACGCCTTAGCTGGCTAGAGCCCCCACTCATAGCCGCTTCCTTCGCATCCTCGAGCCGCTTTAACAACCCTGCATCATCAAGGGAAACAGTGGCCACAGAAACAGGCACCCCATCGGATCTAGGCTGATGCGCAGCGCCTATGCCGCATAGAATGGCCTTCCCTTTCACGCCTTTCTTTCTTGCGACCCTGGAAGCATGAGCATTTAGCGACCTTTGCAAAGAAATCTCTTTCTCAATACGGAAAGGATTCAGAATGTCACGAGGCTGAGCAAAAATGGGTACCTTCAACTGCGCTACATCAGGCTTCAAGTAGAAGTCCACTTGCTGATCCGCACCATCCTGCAGATGCCTGGGAAGGGTGAGCCCCGCCATGATCACGCTGATAGGCTGATCCTGATCACGCTCCAAACGAGCGATATGCGGAAGCTCAAGCTTTTTTAAATCTTCCATAGCAGCAACAAGCTCAGCTCGGGCATCCGCCTTGTACCCAGGGACCTCCGCAAGCGGCACGGTCAACAACTTGGCCTCAGCAAGTTTGTTTGCGGCCAAGGTCTCACCATGTGCAATAGCGCACTCCACCACCTTGCCAAAGGAGGTGGTGACCTCGGGATGCTCCAGCGTGCACATGGCGGCCAGGCGAAGACCATGACTGATCAACCACCTACGAAATAACACAAGTGTTAATAAGAAAAAGGGTCTCAAATATACACAAGCTATAAAGAGATAAAAGCAGCATGTACCTGCGCTCAGCTACGGACTGAACCATGTGAGGGTATAGCTCCTCATCATATTCAATGCTGAGCTTGCGGAGCTTCTCTTCTTGCGTCTTCAGCGCAAGCTCCACTCGGCTACGGAACTCTTCAATATTGGCAAAGTACTTGCTCCTATTCTGTTGCAAGTACTTCAGCGCCCATAAAGAATTTCGCTTCTGAAGGTCCGCAGCAGCACGCTCCTGCTCCAGCTCAGCCATTACCAACATCTTCCCCTCCCCCAACCTTTGCGCAGACGCTTCTGCGCGCTCCAGTTTAGCCTTGGAGCTCAGCTGCTCAGCTTTAGAGCTTGCTAACTCAGCCTGCACAGACGACTAGCTGCGCCTGCAGCCTGGAAACTTCCTCAGACTGGTGCACCCTGGCTTGCGCCACCAGCTCAGATTGGCGCACAGCAATGGAGGCCAGCTCCTTCATCGCAGAGTCAAATGGACTTAACTCCTCTCCCATATCCCTGGGAGAAGGCGCCTTATCCAAAGAGGAAGTCGCCTTGGGAGGCGCACTTCCATCTACAACGCCAGCGTCCTCCACAGGCTGTTCACTGCACAAAAGATCAAGAAGCAAGGTTAGCGCACGAATAACAGTCAAGTATACGCAAAATCCTAAGAGATTGCTAAAAAATACTTACATGGGGGTAGGAGGCGAGGACACGTCCTTCTCCATCTCGGCCGTGGACGTACCTCCACCAGACTTCTCAGCATCCACACTGAAGACACGAAGGAACAAAAGTTAAAATAAAGTATAACTTGACAAAAGTTCATAACTAATAACTACGATACTTACTCCATCGACACTTCAGTAAAAGAGGGGCTCTTCTCAAACTCAGTACGCGGCCTCTTGGAAGAACTTTCAGCACCACTACTAAGCGCCCTCTTGCGCGTCAGTCGGGGGCCCTCCTCCATCTCACTGTCAGTCTCCTCTAAATGAATAAGCGTTTTGCTGGGAAGAGACTACGCAGTGTCAGGACCCTGCTGCACAGAAGGAGCCACCTCTTGCAGCGGCTCAGCTGCCACCACATTAGGAGAACCCTCAGACTCTGGGATAACCAAGTCCACGACGCGCCCTGCCGTTGCCTCCAGAATGGTCTGCTCACCATCCCCCAGAGGACGCACCCCCACTGCTACGGCACGCGGATTCTCCAAGTTAACAACCGCAAAAAGATCCATCTCTGCGCAATAAAGTAGACAAAGAAAAGCAAGTTACATAAAGTATGGAAAACGAAGAAACGCTTACATTAATAACGACAGAAGAAGCACCCACCCGTGCCATCCGCATTCAAGAATGTGGGAACCTCTGTCTCATGCTCGAAGAAGTTGCGACTGATGCCCATATGCACCAGGAACGCTTCCGGATACGGATTGATGGGAATACGGTTCTCATCAATGACCGCCGCATGATCGACGTTATACCACGTCTCCGGGGGGCGCTCATCCTTGGGCAGAGTGGCACGGGTGTAAAATGGAAAGTGGGAAGGAAAGACGGCGGCGTCAATCCAGAAGAATTTCTCCCTCCAGTCCTTGAGTTTATCCACCTTCTTCACGTAGCATTGTAACTTGCCTACGCGCTTCGCGAAAGTAACCCACCCATTTGACCACGTCGTGTGATAGAACGCGCGGAATAAATGGAGGGTCGGGTGAATCGCTAACAAGCGACAGTTCACCTCAAAATTGGCGATCTTCCCAGCACCAATACAGTGCAATTGGGAGATGTGGAGCTCGTAATAATTGAGTATATCACTCAAGAGCACGGAAATGGGTACGCGCTGATTCGCCCCACTCGAAAAAGCGCGTATATAGCCCCACCTTCCCATCGGGGAAATTCGCGATGGTGTCATTTGGACCTGGCACCTCTGGGTGCAGATCATAAGGGATAAAATAATCCGAGGTGAACTGATTCAGTTCATCTTCGGTTATGTTAGAAGTGAAATCCTGAAGTTGCATAACCATTTTGTGTTTTCGAATGTGCGCACGCGCTATTACCTTCGGATTATCGTTCTTTGATACCAGATTGGAAGATATAAAAATGGTGGAAATATGATTTTTTACTGTGGACATCACAGTAAAGGGAGGCGGTAGCTTATATAGTTTTCCACCTACCACAGATGATTGACACGTGTATCCCACCAACTCGAATCGTGTGGATGGGAGAGCTGACGGTACAGGGCAAGTGGATAACTTCTCCACTTCCCAAGGTACCCGAATTGCACCTTTTTTGGACTAGATACATCATACATGCGTTGTTGGCGGTAAAATATTTTAAATTTTCCCGCGTACGCGTGGGGAATAATTTCGACACGACTTTAGTCTAGCATCCGCAGGTTTTACCCTGCGCACACTAGACTGGGGGGACATGATGACGTATAGTCTACACCCGGGTCACGGACCCAATTAGTAAACAATACTAATACTTAAGCCCACCACGTATGGGCCGCTACGGCGATTAATGGACTACCACTTATACGGTTTGGGCCTACAAGGCCCAAGCCCAAAGTTATTTTCGGATAGGATTTGGAATATCTCCTAAATAAAGGGGATATACACCAAATATCCAAGGTCGGCGAATACGCCGAGGAGTGGGGAACAAGAAACCTACTAGGGTTTCATGTGTATATAAAGGGCACCCATGCCCTCGGTAAAGGTACGACTTCATTCAAATCCTAACTCTTCACTAAACCCTAAATTCGATTACTTACTCTCACGCCGGAGGATAATCGGGGGAGACAATCCCTCGGTAAGCCTAACGGTGTCTGCTCTTTTTTCTTAGTGCGCAGGTTCCACCAAGCATTAAGATCTAATTGGTACGAGAATAGAAGCCCTCACAAGGAACGCCCAACTTTTGTATCAACAACCACCAATTACACGGGTGGTAGCTGAAGTTCTCGAACTCATAATTTCATACTAGTACCACTTTTGGTAAAGTTTAGTATATAAAGTCAATGTGTTTTATTCTACAGACATGTAACTTTAGTACAAATATAAGGACCATAAATGTAACTAACTGGTAAAATATTAACCATATGTCATTCACACATTCTGAATTACTACATGTTATGAATGTAAATACAAATTAACCTAAGTCATACATAATAATCATATTGTTACAAACAAAAAAATAAAAAAATAAAAAAATAAAATAAAAACTACCTAGCCCATTAAAATGTTAGACACCCCATAAGCCCAAGAGATACATGATTTTGTACAATAAAATGAAGATAAAATTTGGCCCATGATATTCTCTAAATCAAAGACCAGGAATCAATTTCCTTACCAAAAAAAACACGCACTTCTTTTTTTTCTATCCCAAAAGTCGGTCTTCTTCCCTCCCTCCCCTTCATTGTATGACACACACAAAAAAAAGAAGAAGAAAGAAGAGCAAGGTTTAGTGACCAAGATCGTGTGGAAATCGTTGGAGTCCTTGTGTGATCCGAGTCCTTGTTCCTTGATGTCCTAATCGTTTTCCCCTTTTGATTTGACAACAAGGTATTCATGTCTCCTATTTGGTTTCATTCATTCGACACATACATATGTTAATCAGTCCTAGAACATGTTATACTAATCATAAATGATCATTAATTGAGACATTAAAACCTTGAAACCCAAGACACATTAACCCCACAATCCACATCTGCCTTAAACCCTAAGTCATTTTCATCACACGAATCCAAAAAAATCGTTGTTGTTTTCATCTTTATAACACCTGAACTAGGTTTGTTGTACTGTCCAATAACTACATTATTACCTTTTTTGTTCATATAAATTATGATGTTACAAT
Organism: Artemisia tridentata subsp. tridentata; assembly: GCA_021014915.2. NCBI lineage: Eukaryota > Viridiplantae > Streptophyta > Magnoliopsida > Asterales > Asteraceae > Artemisia > Artemisia tridentata. Next base: position 500,605,884 of record CP139508.1, read on the forward strand.
TATTTATTTTAATTTTTAATTATCTTTTTATTTTTTTAAGTTCATAGTTATGGAAATTGTAATTAGGGTGAAGTCTGAATATATGTAACAAAGTTTCTCTAAATTATCAAAATACGTAACATACTAATTTTATTGCCCATATCGCTAAATAACTTTCAAAAATTGTTCAATATACGTAACATTGCCACTTTTTTTTCCCAGCGTGGTATTTTTTATAAGCCACGTGTATATTCCAACTAAGCACAAATTTGTTTTATATTCCACTAGAATGACCCATTTAAAAACCCAATTACCCAACCCATTTTTTACCCTTATTAAACATATTTGCCCTCTTTTTACAGTTTTGTGCTGATAGATGTGATTTCTATTGGATTGATGCTGAGTTGCGACCTTGGTACAAACATGAAATGTATGAGATGTACTTGAGTATGAATGGTGACCAGAGAGATGTGTTTGCAGAAGAGATTAATAGGAATGAGTTGGGAATGTTAGCTCAATAAAGACTTGCTTATGTGGAAGCTGATTTTGAGAGCTACAAGTCAAGGATGGTGCTTGCACTAACAAACAAGGTAACAATCCAAGTATGCAGTGTGGAGGAGGATTTCTGTTTTCATGATGTTTGTCTTGACTGTAATGTTGGTATTGTTGTTGATTGTCATTTAGGTCAAGGGAATGGTAGTATGAAGTTGTTGTTTAGTGTTTACGAGTCTGGTAGTATTAGTGTTAAGTGTTTATGGTAGTATGGAAATGGTAGTATGAAGTAGTTGTTAAGTGTTTGTGATGGTAGTAGCAAACTGGTATGTATTCACAACAAGTTTTGTATCAATGAAAGTTGTGTTTATATAGTATTTGTTGTTTGTTTTTGGGTTAGAATTCAAGTGTATTGCACATGCTAAAGTCACCCTTTTCAAGAGACTGCACATGCAAGTAAACATAAGGAATAATTATATCAAATACTGGTGCAAAGTTAAACTACAATATTTAACTGCATAGATTAGCCAACTAGTGTTAACAGCCATGTGCAAAGTTTACAAAAGATGTGCCATCTTGGTCACATATATCTAGCACTCTAGCAGCCTACATAGACATGAACCTAAACTAGTTAACTGTTTACAAGCACAAAGAGTGTTTACAAAAGGTGTGCCATGTTGGTCACATACACATACCAGACATTAATTACAAAAGGCACCAAGAGTGTTCAAATGCTGATGAATGGCCTGGATGGAGACCTACCGGTCCCATCTGGTGGAAAGTTAAACTTCCTTTTCTTGGCAATTCTCTCTGACTTGTTTCTTAGCTTGATTGGATGCCTTTGTCTTGGATTCCGCCTTGGTGCTTCAATCATTGGTGGTGCTTGACTTTCTTCTGTTTTAGCAGCATTCATTGGTTGTGTTGGCAACTCCACAGTAGGATGTTCACACTGAGAAATATCCATGGACACAGGCTGAGATGCACTTGGCAGTTCAGCATTGTGTTGAATATGAGCTTCTTCAACTGCCTGAAGCTCACTCACAGTAGCAGGTCTGTTAAGTTCATTAAGCTCATCCTGTGAAAAGTGGTCCCATCCATGTAGGTTATCAGAATTCCTAGCTATCTGCTCCAACTCCATCCTTCTCCTTTCTTCCTCATCCATTACCTCCTACATAACTTCTCTCTGTGCTTCCTCATATCTTTTTTCCCAATATTCCTGTGTAAGATAACAAAAGATCAAATTAAAATACTTTAATTATAGTAACTTATGCTTAAATCTTAAAGTATACATACTTCTGTGTTCATACTTGCAGTCTTTGATTTAGCAGCTGCACCCTTTGATTCAGCAGTTGTACCCTTTGAACCAGATTGAGTTTTTGACTTAGCAGCCTTTGATTTATCATTAGGCTTTGCACCTCTAGCTTCAACCTGCTTACTTGACTCGCCATTCTTCTTGGATGCAGACTTTGATTTACCACTAGCATTTGCACCTCTAGCTTCACCCTGTTTACTTGACTCACCAACAGTTGGTTTAGGTGCCCTTGGAGGTCTCATTGCAGCTGGTTTTGGTTGTGTAGGATATTTGCAACTAGCCTTGTTATGTCCAGGTTTTTGACAATTCTGGCATCTCATAACTCTACCAGCCCTGCTAACTGAATGTTCATTAACTTTTTCAATGGGATGTGGGATTCTGTTCTTCCTAGGCCTTCCAGGCAGCCTTTTTAATATAGGTGGGAGTGGGGGGGGGGGGGTGTTTTGAGTTGGGTTCCAATACTTAGAACCTAAAACTGGATTGATAGAGAACTGGTATGTATCAAACCATTTGGATTGAGAATACCAGCTACTCACACCATCATCTGGATCCATCTTAAAATGCATAAAGGCTGCCACTGCATGTACACAGGGTACTCCACTAATATTCCACAATCTACAGTCACATGTCCTATTAACCAAATTAACCCCAAAGGCTTCATCCCTTTTCCTAACCTCAACTACCTGATAGCAACTAGGTACAACTTGCCATTTCCTTTGTTCTAGCCTCAACTCCTTAATATGTTTTCTAATTGATGGAGTTATGTTGTCATCTAATTCAGCAGCAAGTTTACTCATATTCCAATACCTTTGCATAATGTAAACTCTAATATCCTCTAACATAGAGATTATAGGCTTACCTCTAGCTTGAAGAATATGTCCATTAAAGCTCTCTGATATCCCATTCTCAAATGAAGCACAACTTCTATCTGTTTCAAAAAAGGCTTTACACCACCTTGCAGGTTCCCTCTCCATCAGATATTTAAATGCCTCTTGATCTAAGTCTTTGATCTCATTCATCCTTCTTGTAAAATCCTGTCCAATTGTTGAAGCTGCTGCACTCCAAAATAACCTTTTATACTGCAATCCACTCCACTTCCTCTTGAAGTTTGCATAAATATGTCTTGTGCAGTATCTGTGTTCTGCTTGTGGTAACCAAGTCCTAACTGACTCAATTAGACCCTGCATGTTAAAATATTAAGACTTGGTTATATCAAGACATAAACAGAAACTGATTGTGACATAAACAGTGTATCAAAACATACCTTGTGAGCATCTGAGATGATTGTGACACCAGCGCCTTCTTTTAGGTAAAGATCATCAGCTAAAAGCGACAAAAACCAGCACCAATTATTTTTGTTCTCAACATCCACAACTGCCGAGGCTATTGGGTACATTTGGTTATTCCCATCTCTACCCATTGCAGGCAAAAGCTCACCCTTGCACATATGTGTGATAAAACACCCATCAATCCTTATTACCTTTCTACACCCTGCAATCCATCCATCCTTGATACCCTTAAAGCAAACATACATTCTGGTAAAGTAGCTAGGGTTGTCCTTGGTTATTGAAATCCACATCTAAATGACAAGTAGAACCAGGATTGGAGTCTAGAATGGCTTGTCTGTATTCCCAGAGTTTCCCATAATGTTCTATAAGCCCTCCCTCATGTTCATACATAGCACATTGTTTGGCTCTTTTACACTGACTTTGACTCACATCAATCATGAACTTTTCTCTGATATCTTCCCTCATAAACTTGTAAGTTATTGATGAGTTCATGACAATTTCATTGGCATAATGCTTTGCTATCCATCTGAATGTGACCAATGAACAAATATTGTAGTTTCTAGTGCACCTATCATCTGGGTACAATGTCTTGATTTGGAAGGACCTTTCACTAGACATCCAGGAAGCCCAAAGTATAAATGGACAAGAATGTCCTTTGTGTTCCTGAACCGTCATCCTAGTCCACTTTTTTTTTGGCTTTGATTCTACATTTTCCTTGTTTTTCTTAACACCTTTACCCTTAGATGTCCCTTCATGTTTTTCATTTTCCTTGTTTTTCTTCTTAATACCCCTTCTACCAACACACCTACCCAACTCTACATCTCTACCACTATAAACAAGCAAACACTGATTATCACTTGTGTAATACCACAGCTGATAACCATGTGCAACTCCATAATCTGCCAAGGCATTTTTCAATTGTTTTGGGTGCTCAAATTTCATTCCTAGGACAGGCACAAATTATTTCCAAGGTAATTCAGGGTTATAAGAAGGATATTGAACACCTTTTAGTATCTTGTACTTAGCATCTATAACATCTTCCTCAGGGTCATGTTTTTCCACAAAATACTTACCAGGTAAAGGGGGGATTGGATTACCCTTACCAACCAGTTTAGTTAAAAAAGGATCATCTATGCTACATTTTGTTCCCCTTCAGTGTGAAAGTCTATATTCTCAGGGTCCTCTTCTATCAACATTACCAATTTCAGTAAACAGATTATTCATGATAAAAATCAACCATTCTGAAATCCTGCTTTAACAAAGTCAACCACTATTTATTTCCCTAATCCCACGAGTAAGTGTTGTTCCATAATACAATCTTTTAACTGGATTGACAACTAACCGTTATGTAGAGGGGTGCGTTGCAGACGTTTGGTGTTTTAGCGCCAACAGGGGTGTATTTGCTAGGGCATTAGATCATGTTATCAATGACACAGTCGGGGATAAATTTGCATTGTTTTATTCTCTGCCTAATATGTTGCTTGAAAATGGTTTAACTTTACTTCACACTGATAATGACGTCCGTAGATTCTATGACCATGCTTATGGTTCCATAAACCTGTATATTGCGAACAAACAACAGGCATTGTCAAAATATTATTTTAAAAACATGATATGGCAAGAAGAGGACGCTGGCATGCGTTGCTGTTGTTCAACTCCATTCAAAAGAAGGAAGATAACTAAGTGTGTGGTTATCAGCAAGACAGAGCGTGGGTTCAAGATAAAAGAGGAAGGAGGTAGTGGAACTGGAAAAGATAAAATGTTGCACGAGGAGGGTGTACAAATACAGACTGTAAAGGGTACCGATAAGGGCAAAGAAAAAATGTTTTACGAGGATGTTATGGAAAGGAAGTCAAGTAAGGGTAGTCACAAAGGAAAGGAACCACTGATTGAGGAAAAGGCTGAGTCTAGAAAGGAAACCAAGGTTGTTGTAAAAACTTACAAGAGGGCCGTTATCAACAGGACAACAAAAATGGTGGAAGTGCCAGATGTTTGACTGCTGGTTGGTACGTTTATTGACTTGCTTTTTATATTAAGTTGATACATTCAATTCCGATTTTTATTATTATAGATAATTAAAGGTATATGTTCATACCACAAACATAAACGACCCCTATTTGGTAGCCACCATGACACAATTATAAAATAGTTTACTACCCATGTTTATTACACACCAAAAGACCCGCATTTGTCATCCTTACATAAACAAAAGATACTACCAACTAGGAAGTAAATACATGAATTAAAAGCATGTTGCCGGTTACTGTAAAAAGCTGTTTGGAGTAGAGAAATCTGAGAGAAGATTGATGTGTGGAGTGGATGAGTTTGGTTGTTCCTGGGTATGACTTGAGTTGGGGGGCTCTGGCACATTCATCATCCCCTGATTAGACTCTACACTTGGCTCGGTTTGTATGTAGTTAGTTTGATTAGATGATTCCTCCACCGCACGAGCCTTTTTTCTTTTACCGGATGGACCCTGTCTAAGGTTTCGTTTCTTACAAACGATCCTCTGTAGATGTGTATACATAAACATTAGTTGCCAATAAACACAAGTTGTAAATTGTGTAATAATTAATAAAATACTTACTTTTCTTTTCACTAAAGCTGCATTACATGTTAGCCGGTTGTGTCCTATGCCACCACACCTTCCACAAGCATTCCTCTTAGGCTCCTCACCTTGAGAGGGAATTCGGTCTTTCTTTTTAGGTCTACCTGATTGCCGCTAATCCATAAGAGGTGGTGATACATCTTCAATGTCGACTGGAGTGTGCCACATTGTCATATCCTTTAAAGGATAAATGATGCCTTCGTATGTAGCTTTAATTGTTGTATTATAAAACCAAGCTTTAGCCAATTTCTTCACACTAGTCAGACCTGCAAATCTACCAACAACACAAACATGTCCACATGGTAAGCCCGAAAGCTGCCATTTTCGACAACTGCATTCACCCTGCACCAAATCAACAACATGACATTTTTTTCTGTCGTGTACTTCATACACTTTGTCCTTATCAATCCCATAACCTTCTAGGTTGCACTTTTTTCCATTCTGTCATTCACTTTGGCAGTCGCCCAATCTGTAAGTTCGTCATCCGGTGCATCTAACATTAATAAAAGATAGATTGGTTAGTGTATACTATTTCATTATTGTTCATTAAACTTAGTAAAAATAAGACCATTTAGTACCTTCATGTTTTGCTTGGCGTTCGCAATACCACCTTTGAAGAAGACCTCTAAACCATTCTATTAACATCGTTATTGGGATTTTGCGCACATCCTTTGTTAAAGCGTTTATCGACTCCACACTGTTTGAGGTCAAGTAATTGTACCTATTTCCAGGGTAATGTGCCCTTGACCATTTATGAACACCTACTTCGACCAGTTTTTTGTGAGACAACGCTCTTACGCCACGAATATCAGACATCAGGTTTGCAAATTCCTCCCTTGTGTAGGCTTTGCATGTCTTCCAGTATAAACACTTTAGTTTATCGCTTTGCATATTTGAATTTAATATCAAATGACGACAACAATATCCGTGAAAGGCATTTGGAAAAACATTTTTACATGCAAGGGTGATTGCATGATGTCTGTCAGATATGATTTCCAAATTAGGAACTTCCCCTATGCATTCTTTCAGTTTTGTCAAAAACCACTTCCATGACTCGCCAGTCTCACCTTGCGATACACCAATAGCAATCGGTATAATCTGATTGTTTCCGTCCATTCCCACATCAACTAGTTCCTAGGTAAGTCCCTTTAAGATGTGCCACATCGATTATGATCAGAGGGCGCATATAGCACAAGAAACTCTTAATCTGTAATAATACAATGTATTAGATACTGGATAACATGAAATTGGAAAATCATGGTAAAAACATTAAAACCATGCCCTTGCATATTGGTTTAAGTAACAGTTAAATGCCAATTATAGGTCATAAGCTCTATGAAAAAGTATATTACTTAAAATCGGTTTATGATTTGCTTTTGGTAAAATGCTGTTACCACTTCTTAAGTAAAATGGTATCTTCTGGTAATTTGTGATTTGTACTGAAGAAAACAAAGTAGCAGCTGTATGTTTATCGATGATGTGTTTTGTACTTTTAGGATGTACCTGTATATCCAAGTGCATGTATATGTTTGTGTCTGACTTAAATTAAAGGTTCAATGTTTTGCTTATGCAGTTCATTAAGACAAGTAAAATTAGGTTGTATAAAAGTATGTTATGGTTATATGTATGTCTAATTTTTTATACTTAAGTTTTTGTTTATGCCTATATTTATAATGCAAGAATAATCTATTACAAAATGGTAAACTAATAAGCATGTCTATTAAGGTAGATAAAGTTATGAAAAATGTGTTATGCTTTTAAACACAATGATTGTTAGCTTTAATTTTAGTTTAAAGTGATGGTCATTCACTTTGTTAGAACTTTGTATATTATGGGCTTGTGTTAGAACTAGTGATAAATGTAAAAGACCAATCCAATGGTCAAAAGCCCACAAGCCCACTCAAAAGCCTTTATGGCAAATGTCTTGTAATATAAAATGCACAACAACACCTCATTTAGAAGGTGGTTCACTGTGTGTAAATGAGTGTGTGCTCTAATAGAAGTAAACATTAAACATCACTCTCATTCTATCTTAATATACATCGATCCAACATACATCACAGTCCCATCTCCTCTTGTGCTTAACGAGCAACATAGTGTATGATAAAGAGTGATTACAAGCTACAACAAGTGGTATCAACGAGCCTAGCTTCGAGGTAGGAGTTACTTATTGTTCGGTTCTTGCTCAAAAATATAGCTACGTTGCGTTTTTGATTTGAAAAAATAGTGGCTACTTGTGTTTAAAGTGAAACAAGGCTATTTGTGTTTCATGTGGCTACTGTACGCAACATTGAAGAAAAAAAGGGAGTATTTTTGTTTGATCCTAGAAAATAAAACACCCATTGTTATTTTTCTTTCTTTAGAAAAGTTACAATTTGTGTTTTACATTTTTTCGATCCATACAAAAAATCAAGAAAAGTTGTGTTTGTTTCATGTTCTATCGACTTGGTTTGTGAAGAGTTAGTATTATTTCACTCGAACACAGTTTGTGTGGTTTGGATTTTGGTTTATTCTTAGCTACTTTGATCGACTTTTTCAAAAATCTTGTAAAAGATTTGTGTTTTTGGATTATTAGTGTTAGATGTGATTGATTAGAGTTGGTAAGAGATAAGTCAAAGTTGGTAGAAGTGGGTGGAAATAAGTCCTACAAGTTACAAGGAAGTGGTAGTGGAAAGCAAGGACTTGGAAGGCTAAAAGACAAAAAGTTGGTAAATTATGCAGGTTATCGAAATTCAGCACACAAGCCTATTTTGCAATTCAAAAGCCAGCCATCTTTCGCAATTCTGAAGTCTTCTCGCAATTCGGATTATCACAATCTTGTATAAGATTGTGATACGTGTTTTATCGAAAGTGCTATTTGCGAATTCTTTCGAAATTGGGACAAACTTTCGCAATTGATACACAGTTTCGCAATTCCAGTATTCTTTCGAAATTGGACTATACTTTCGAAATTGGTACAACTTTTCGAAATTCACTACATTTATCGCAATTGCAGCATACTTTCGAAATTGCAACAAAGTTTCAAAATTGGATCATATTTTTCGCAATTCAAGCCATATTTCGCAATTGGGGTAGACTTTCGGAATTGGACCAAACTTTCGCAATTAGAGCAGATTCTCGCAATTGACATCAGACTTTCACTTTTCGAAATTGACAAAGTTTTTCTAACACAATATTAAATACTCTATAGCAATTGTAAGGATTAAAAAATAAATAAAAAAATTATTATTATTATTATTATTATTATTTTATTTTTTATTTTTTTTGGAATTGCGAAACAAAGGGCCAATTGCGAAAGGAAGTCTGATTTGCGAAATTATGAACCAATTGCGAAAAATGGCTTGAATTGCGAAAACTTGCACCAAATGCGAAAGACCAGCCAATTCCGAAAGTTTAGCCCAATTGCGAAATGAATTCCGGTAACTGGCAATTGCGAAAATCTTAGGCAATTTCGAAAGTTTGCAATTGCGACAACCAATGCAATTTCGAAAGTTTATGGCAATTTAGAAAGTCAATCCAATTCCGAAAAACTTGCCCAATTTCGAAAGTTGACAGTTCACCAACTCTTTATCCTTTTGTCACTTGCCCACATACTTGCCCATTCTTGTCAGAATACCAACTTTCACCAACTTTGACTAAATATTCTTATACAAGAATATTTATCAATAAAAAATAAAGAAGATCTAAAAACAAGTCATGGACAATCTTCAATAATTTCCAGTCGATCTAAGAACTTAGAACACCACAAAAATCCAACCTTTAAATGCAAGATTCGACTAGAAAACTAAGAAATCTTCACAACCCAACTCGTTAACTCACTAATAAACACAACTTTTAACCATAAAGTTGGGTCGTTAACTCACTAAGTTGGGTCGTTAACTCACAAATAAACCCAACTCGTGAACGATTCCAAGACAATCACAACAGCTCACGTTTTCATGAAACAAAAACGCAACTGTTGGGTCGTTATGAACATAAATCGAACACAAATAAGCTCGCTATTTCTATGGAAAACTACCAAAACTCGGCTGTGAACAGTAGCCGATCTAAAACATATCAAAATCACATTTGTTACCTCAAATACACCACGATTCGCCCCCGGTTAGCTCTTGATACCAATTGTAAAGACCAAGAATCGCGTTTTTCACCATCAGGAGGTCGAGGTTCATGAAAATAGAAGAGATCCATGGTCGGTTTTAGAGAGGGAAAGGTAGAGAGAAGGTGGAGAGAAACCTTAGATATTATTGATATGTTGGATAAGGATTCACAGCCACACCCCACAAGTGAAGACTTGTGGGGTATTTAAATGCCTTACAAGACAACTATCCTAATATTACATAATAAGTCCCTGCACTATATGCTTACTAGTTGTCTATTCCAATTCATGTAAATATCGCTCAGCTTCATTTCTAACAAATTCTAATCGATATGCAGGATATGATATGCATCCTAGAGAAAAATTAAGAACTCCTGCATGGTAAATTTAATATATGAAGTAGCAACTTCGAACAGCTTGAGGTATAATGGCCACCTATTTTACTAAAGCAATGTCAACGTTGGAAGTACAGAAATAAGGTGTACAATATCATGCTCAACTCACGCTTCCATTATCCTATATACTAAAAGGGGGGAAACAGTACCTCCAAAAACAATCCCACACTGAACTATAGGTCAAAATAGCTCAGGTGAAACAAACAAGGGTGTTTGGATGGAAACAAGTTCTAACTATGGGTCAAATCATTATGGTTGACTTCAGGTTCACCTATAAATTTTCAAACAATGTACTAAAATTATAAACATATTACCATTAATTTTTTAGTTACAAATTTTGTTGTTCATACAAGGGTTTAAGAAAAGAATTGAAGACCTGAAAGAGCAAGCAAAATGCTCAAATTGTATGAAGTCGGAGTAGTTAAAGTCAAAGATGAGATGTTGACCATGGCAACAAAAGATGAGAATCTTGCTTTTAGACGAGTAGATGTTGGTGTTGATAATTGATAATGATGATGGTAAGTTGTATATTTGTTTGCTTATGTTTTATGAGTGAATTTGGAATGATATTATGTAGCAACCGCGAATTTTTGAGGCCATTATTTTAATAATTCTACTATTTATTTTTGACAAATAATGCAAATCAAATATTTTCTGACGATTACTGATTTAAAAATGAGAGGTTATCTCGTTTTTCCTGAAAAACAATATCACACGCGTACCGATACCACATTAGTAATGGTTCAAATTTTAATTCAATTTCGGAGATCAATAATTTTTACTTGATGTCAGTTTTATAAAAACGACCATAGAATTTCATTTTTTCACGTTTACGTAAAACCAAGTTACCACAATTTAACCTCAACTAAACGGAACACGGGTTATACACAATACACTCAAAAACTTAAAACAAATAATAACTATATCTCTTTCTTCCTTATTTTCGGTCAAACATAACTCATGTGATACCTACTTACTGATCTCTTTCCCCTATTCCATCTTCACTACACGCAAACAATATTCCCTGCTATCCTCCATCACCATCAACATGAAAACTGTAGCACTTTTCTTGTATTCCCAGGTTACATCGAGACCCAAACCACTCCACAGGGGTCGAATCTTATTAAACTCGAGGCATAGAAAGAGGAGTTAACCCAAAATGGTGAAACCTCATCTTTGGTAAATCAAAAGTGAACCAAGAATTTGCCATGGATTGCCCCTTAAGAAGCTCGGTTCGAGGAAAGGTTATGTCACACCAAGAACTTCAAACTTACCTCAAACAATATCTCAGTCCAGTAAAGCAAGGGGAGAAGGAAGGGTGTGACTAACTTGGAATCGAGTGGGTTTTCTGTGGTGATTCTTGGATCCGATCTATCATCAGTTTTCTTGTAAGGTTTTTCTTTTAAAACTCAATCTTGTAATTCTTGTTTTCTTTTGAAGCTATCAAGTGGTATTTAAATCTGTTGATCTTGTTTCCTGTTAAGACCCACTCGAATTGTTATTCTTCTTGTGATTCTATGCATTTTTGGATTATCAGCTTATGTGTTGAGTTATGTTGGTTGTGGTGTGGTTTAAAATGGTTTTTGAAACTAGTAATATTAATTAGAAACTAGTTGTTGGCTCAAAATCATGATGTTGTTGGCTGAGTCGAATTGTTCATCTTGTAATCGAGTTAAATCGTTAGTTTAGGTGGTGTCCAAATTGCTAAACTATTGTTAGACTTCGGATTGGTTTTAGTTTTCCCAAAACATGCTACTGTGAAGGTTGATCTTTGCTCGAACGTTATGGGTTTTGATTTAGAGTCATGTTAGTCGAATTTTTAGTCTCAAAAGGATGCGCTTAAAGTGTTTGTGTTTATGTCTTTAAAGAAATTTAACGTTCCAAAATTTGTTATGATCGAGTATATTGAAGTTCCTAGATCCTAGATTCTTGCCGTTTTTATGCCTACTTATGTTCATGGTTGAAATGGTACGTGTGGATTGGGTCGAGTAGTACTCAACTCGGGATCTAGCAAACCATTCAAGCAACGTAATGATCTCTAAAACTCCTATCTCCCTTTATGTTGAGCTTGTGAGTCCTAAGTCTAACCGACCTTGAACTAGCGGTTCTAGGCGGGAAGGTTATGTCAAGGACTAGGAGTTGTGTCACAACCATGAACTATCTCAAAAGGTTGGTTATCACTTGTGTTGAGTCGACATTCTAGTCGATTGCAACATCACTCTTGGGTGCTTGATCCGTTGGTTTACAACGAGACCACAACACTAGCCACCCTTGTAACATAAGCCTTGGTCAAAGTCTTGTCCTCAACCCCTTGCTGCTCGCCAATTTATTCAGGTTTAAGAGCAAAAAAATAAAAATAAACCTCTCAAATGCAAATTCAAAAGCCACTTGTATACTGAATTTTTGGTTCCCAGCGAAAGTAAAGAAAAGGAAAAATTACATGCTGGTCATTCTTTAGCCCACCTTCAGCCCATCTGATTTGGCCTGGTTGTTATCTTCTGTTTCCCATCCCTTAACAGTCCTAGGCCCAAAGTGGGGTGGTACTTAACAGGCCGCTAGCCCTTTTACACTAAAGCCCAAGTAATGTGTTAAAATAAAATCTGGTTCTTGCATTTGGCGGGGCCGCAAAACCCCCTCCTCGACACACGTAAAACCTATTGTAACTCAATAAATTTTTGTCGAACAAGTGGTCATTTAAAATACATTTCGACTACATATTAAAAGAACTAGACGAGAAATTTATTTCACCACATGTTCTAAACATATAATGACTTAATGTTTTCTGTATGTCGTATGGATAAAATAAAACCCGACACGAGTTTGAAACAAGAACATTTGAAGTGCCATGGATTTTGAACACATAACATTTACGCTAAACAATATATAAATGACGTGCAAACATTAAAATATAAAAACTTGTAATTTTCACTGTTGACGACGTATATATATAACTATACACGAACAAATATTTAAGTTGGAAACCATAAACTAACTAAATGTTTTTTTTATCGCAATTCTATTTGGCCATGTCCAAAATGTATATAAATCAAGTAAATAAGAAACGATTATTTTCTTCAAACTTATTAAAACAACATTTTCTCACAAACAGGATATAACTCACCATATAGTGGTGAAACCTCTTTCAACTTAACATTCTTTTTCACAAGGACTATATGTATATATATGAAAGTGTATATGCACACGTACATTCATTTAAACGCCAACCTTCCTATATGTCGTTCACGTTGACATTTAATAGTCATGTTCCTTCGTGCGTAGTTTTTCGATCTCTATCCATTCGAAGGTTCACTAGTCTTACCCTTTTATGTTTGTACACTCCAATGAGCCAATACCTACAAATGATTAAAAACATTGTTTCAATTTAAATGCTGCCACACCAGCAACACCAACATAACTCTTTAAAGCAAATTGAAATTCTTGAACTTAAACTGTGAACTAAAACAAACCTTACTAATCTAGGTCGCGTGTCGGTGCCGTACACTATTGTTACTTGATTTATTCACTTCAGACGACTATTTCTGAGGTGAGTTATCGTAGCCCCTTTTTCATTATGTTTTCCTTGGGGGAAAATGGTACTCAAATGATATTTTAACTGTTTTCATGCTGTGATACAATGTTTTCATGTTTTTGGACAATATGTGTGTTTTGATTGCAATATGTGCCTTACTATGTGAATTCAGATTGTGAGACTTAGCTTAAACGTGCGCAACTGTTTTGTGATACATTGTTAGTATTTCATTTTGGGAAGTGGCACCCAGTATATCATTTTGGGAAGTGGCACCCAGTATATCATTTGGGAAGTGGCACCCAGACTATGTGTGGATAAATTAGGCGTGTTTGCAGTCTGTGATAGTTTGCGATCTTTACCATGTGCTCACATTTGTTTATCTTGCTCACTATTGTCCTACGCTATTATTCACAGCTTCGTGGTTTAACATCTAAACCTACGAGCTCACCAACTTTATGTTGACGTTTTCTAGTACCATTTTCAGGTGTTATTGAAGCTGCTTAGAAGGTTTAGTATTGACTAGCTTAGCAAGACTTAAGACAAGACCCTCCCGGGTTACATCTCGTGGAGTTGCATTTGATATTCCCTAGTGACGTTGTTTGACTTTGAGACTTATGTTTATTTTGGATCTTTGCACTTATCCCGTTTGTGGGAGTTTGCGACTATTATCTATTCTATGTTTTACATTTAGTATTTCTCTATCGTGACACCTTGTGTTCTTGACAATGAGGTCATACCCCGTAAATGCCATTCCGCTGCGCCACCACCACTACCCACCCTCTACCACCATACAACCACCACCACCACCCTCTACCACCACCACCCTCCACCACTCACTTTTAACATCTAAATACTGTATCATTACTAAATGCAGCCTTTAGATCATACCAGATTAGTTGATTGAGATTACAACTTAACAGGGACACGTGTCGAAGAGTTTACCACTAAGAACATGTGATAAGATATTTAACATTGCAACGTAATCAATGGATAGATATGAACTTGAGAGTGAAGGAAAATCTAAGGTAGTAAATCATTTTAAGTGACTGTTTTTTCTTTTTACATATTCTTGAACCTGATTCTCTCCTCGGATGAACCACATAGCTGATCGGTGCATTTTACATACACCTCATAGCATGTTAATTAAGCATTGTTGCATTATTATTCGTTGTTATACATGTACTTTGAGGTGTTTTATGTTTATATAGGTTATGCACAAAAAGGAGCTTAAGTTGCGATATTACAAGCTTAAAATGAAGACATGAAATATTTGGACATTGTCGCACTATTTTGGTCGTAACTTTTTCATTCGAGCTCCGTTTTTATTGATTCAAAAGGCCACGGAAAGAGAAAAAAGATATCTTTATTTTTAGGTGATAAAATACCCGAAAAACTGAAGTTATCTCATGCGTTTCTCTGCTCAAAAGACCAGCTCGTGAATTTTGCTTATTATATATAATTGGGCATAAGTTTGAAATTAATTTAATCTTATATAGCCGGCTTATGGCTTATTCTGTTTTGGACTTTTGGGTTTATGTTTCATAAGATTAGTTTTTGTGGCTTATTTTGCAACTTTTTGGCTTATATAAGCTTATTATGACACAATAAATATATATAAGCCGAAAAATCTCAATATAAGTCCATAACCAAATAACCAAAATTGAGCTTATAAAACATAAGCCCATAACCAAATAAGCCATAAGCCGATTACATAACGAAACAAAAACTCCCTAAGAACTTTACCAACGGACTACAAAACTATTGAGAATACAAAATAGTAAATTATAAGAAATTACGAAACTCTAAGGGCTAAACAAACTTAGCTAAACAATCGGTAAGACTTTACTAAGCTAACATGCCTCACCTAAGCAAACACAAACCTTGCTTGAAAAGCCAAAGAACAAATTAAAGCAGTAAAAAAATAAAAAAGCGAAAACTTAGAAACTAAGTTAATGAATCATCGACTGCCATCTTTTTAATTAATACCAATCGTAAAATCAGTTGCTATTGTTATTGTGAGTTTGTGACCGACTAAAAGTCTTGTGCCATGCAGGAAATATGCATTAAGAAGTTAGCTTATCGCCCAAAAGTATGAATTAGCCCAATGAAAAGAGTCTATAAACCATATACTGTACATACACAAATAATGAATAAATGGGCTTGGCCCAATACAAACTAGACTATTACTAACATGAGTGAGTTGCAAAATTTGTCCCTTGGCCAAATTGCATGTTTAGTCCTTATTCTTTTGAAAGTGCAATCATTGTCCTTGTAAGGAACTTACAAGTGCATATTTGGTCCATGACTAAAGTTAAATTACTAAACTACCATCTTCGTCTTTCCTTTCACTTTGGTCCACATGAGGGTAATTTAGTCATTAAACTTTGGCCAGGAACCAATAGTGCACTTGCAAGTTCCTCACAGGGACAACGAGTGCACTTTCGATCGGATAAGGACTGAACCTGCAATTTGGCCAAACCACAGGGAAGATTTTTGCAATTTACTCATAATAATATCTGTGAAAAACTAGAAGGGGGGTTGAATAGTTTTATGTCTTTTTCATTTTATTATGAAAACCTTTGTTTATTTTTAAAACACTTAGATTCAAGTTTGTATGACAAATAAAACTTGAACCTTATTATTAGTTATATATGTATTCTTTTAAATTGATTATAAAAGTTTTGGTTTCTTGAGTGGAGTTTCAAATTGATCTTTATGTGAAGTCGACGTCTAAGTAATACTAACAATTATATAAGCCTATGTGTATGAAAGTAATGACGATGTAAGTAAAGAAATAGATAAGGGATGGAAAGATCTAACCGAGACACGAGAGATTTATAGTGGTTCGGCTACAAGGACACCTTCCTTGCCCTACTCCACTCCCCGAGCACCTAGCTCGAGAGTTTTCTTCACAACTTTAATAAGCTCCCTTATGGCGGAGAAAACCTTACACGACTTTGACTTACACGGGTTTAACGACACAAAGCTAAATGTCGAGTTCTAATCGTAGCTAGAACCAATCTCACAACTTCACAACACAACTTCTTCACGACTTATTCACAACGGCTTCACGACTTGAACTCTAGGACTTCACGACTTCAACACAACCGCTTCACAACTTCTATGCTACGGCTTCACGACTTCAACACTAGGACTTCACGACTAGGACTTCACAACTTCAACACGACCGCTTCACAACTTCTATGCTACGGCTTCACGACTTCAACACAAGGACTTCACGACTAGGACTTCACAACTTCAACACGACCGCTTCACAACTTCTATGCTACGGCTTCACGACTTCAACACTAGGACTTCACGACCTCTACCTTACGGCTTCGCGACTTCTATGCTACGGCTTCACAACTTCTTCACACCGCAACTACTTCACAACTTTACTATGCTTCTACACTACTTCTTTACACCACAACCTCTTATACAACTTCCTTGCTACTTACACACTACACTAACCTAATCACTTTTGTTTACACCTTATATACACACTTTACACAAATGAATGAATGATTTACAAAGTATACAAAACAAACAACTTGAGTAACAAGATGATACTATGTTGTAATACTTCTAGTCTTGATTGATAGAAGTATTCTTCTTTTGCACTTGGATGGTGGAAGCTTGGATCACTTGGAAACCAATGCTTAAGATTATATGATCAAAGGGTTTTTGAAGATATGAAATGAGATCTACAACAGAAAGTTTTTAGTGCAAAAGGTGAGGAAAAATGCCAGAGAAAAACCAGTATTTATAGGCAAAATCTGGGACCTACTGGAGCGGGGGCGGTCCCCTTAATTTTAAGGGGGCCGCCTCTATGAATTAAGGGGGCCGCCCCTGCTGAACGTTGGCCAGTTTTGTCCTTTTGTGGGGAAGGTTTTTCTGGGACATTTTTGTCATTTTTGGTTGAAAATTTGAATTCATATATTTATACTTGATTAAACATATTTATTTAATACCAAAAATGTTTTTGCCATTTTATAAAAAGTTTAGTGATTAAGAAAATGTTCCTTTGATCATATAATGCATTAAGCACTTGTTTATTCATACCTTAAGTGATTAAGTTGTAGAAATGAATATTTACAACTAAATACTTGTTTATTTGATAAGTTTATGTTTAATGAGTTTACATTTTGTGATTATCAAAACATAGAGATATGAATAAGTATGAATAATGTTTTTAGGCATTATTTATGTCAACAATCTCCCCCTTTTTGATGATTACAAAACTAAAACTCATTAAATCCAAAAAGTTATTTTTGGACAAGTATTTAGTGAGTTTATATTCACTTCTCCCCCTTTTTGTAGAATCAAAAAGGTTATGCCGACAAGTTTTTGAGACAAAATTTGTCGGGACGAGAACTCCCCCTTGATGTGTGCTCCCCCTCGTTTGAGGGCACCAAGGAATCGAGATATGGAATACTTACAACAAAAATATTAGAAGCGTAAGCATATATACATATCATAATATCACATATAAGTTTAACAAGCATAGTAAACACACATTAAGAACATAAAACAAAACATTCATTAAATTAAAAATGATTATGTAAAAGACATAATCGTTTTTACAACATACATAATGCTTAGATAATACATTAGGTAGAGAATTCTAATTTGCCTAGGAAATCCATTTGACTTGCTTGAAACATGACAGTTTTGGATGAATGATGATGGAGTTTTTGAAATGGTGGTGAGTGATGAGGGTGAGGATATTTGATAAATGGAGGTGTATTATTGGATTCATGGAAGTTGGAGAGAGTGGTGGTGGAGAAATTGGAGGTGGAGAGTTTGGAGCGGACCATGTTGGATGAAGGATTTGATGTTGTTCAAGTGATGATGTTGGATTAGCTCTAGCAAGAAGATGCTCAATCCAAGTGAGACGCTCATTTAAAGCAAGGGTTTGATTTTGAAGAAAGATGCAACAAGGACAATTGTTGACATGTTTCTCAATTTGACTCAAGTTATGGGATGATGATTGTTAGACCCGTTTCCCGGGTATTGGGACCCCACCCTAGATGAAGTTGACCCGAGCTTAAGTATGTTGGACTAAGAGTATGCAGTTGTCTAAGGGCAAATGATTATAGTGTTAAGTGTTAGTCTGTTATAGCCTAGATGCGGCGCATCTAGGAAGTTACATGCGGCGTATGGGAAAATGAAAAGTAGAACCGACTGGTTATAGTCCATGCGCCGTATTGGAGAAGGAGATACGGCGTATATAAGGGGTAGCATGGATGCGGCGTATCTATGCAGATAGATACGGCGCATCGACCTTAAATAAGCAGAAATGACAGAATTGCCCTTGTAGCTAGAAACTTCCCCATTTATCTATAAGTTTCCACACTCTCCTGTAAAAAGAGAGTGTGTTTCCTGTGAATGTCGAACCAAGGAGAAAAGGAAGGAAAGACAGAGCTAGGTGATGGCTTTTAATGAAGAAGATAAAGGACCTATGTTTATGATCTTTCTTAGCTTTGATTATCAAGTAAGTAATCCCTCTCAAGTTAGTGATTTAAGTGGGAAATCATCATATGATGTGGGTATGATCATATGATGATTTGATTAGAAAGATGATTATGTTTTGATGGGTTTTGATAACCCTTGTTATGTTATTATTTGTTATGTTGTTAGGTTTTTATTATTTATGAAGGATGGTGATGATGATGATGGATCATTGTGATGATGATGTTCTTGATGTGTTGTGTAGCTTGGTTTGAGGTAAGTAAAATGATGATAGCATATGTTATATGAATTTCTATCATATTGTGTTATGTATGTTTATGTTGAGAAGATGAGCTTGGTTGATGTTTATGTGATGCCATGTTTATGGCTTATGTGATGAGATGATGCTATGAGATATGTTGATGTTATGTGCTAGATGAGACTTGAGTATGTAAGCCATGATGTAAGTGTTTATGTATATGATGCATTATGTGGATTGAAGTATAACGGTATGTTATAGTCGTTTTACTTGCTAAGCGTTATCGCTTACGGTTTAGTTGTCTAACCATTTTGTAGGTTGGCATGTTTATGTGGAAGGCTTGGATATGTGGATTAAGAGGTTGGATTAGCAAGATTAAAGGTAGTGTTTAGTTAGGAGCTTAGGTAGTATACCGAGCTCATGAGCAAAGTTGTACCCCCGTGAGTCAAGTAATGTTTTATAAAGTGTAGCCGCATGGCAAAGTATATGTTAATAATTGTATGTCAATTTGGTAGTCATTTGATAAGTCAAAGTATGGTTTATGTGGTTTTGAGTAAAGTTAAAGGGGTGTTTGGTTTGAGTGTAAACGTACCCATTTTGAGTAGTAAACGGGTCAAGTGTTATCGGAACATGTTTGATATGTTAAATGAATGATTTCTGGAAAGTTTGGTGTAAAACGAAAGTGGTATAAGTGGTTTGTTGTGAAAATGGGTGTGTTGAGTATATGCAGGTCTTCCTGCTGATGTTCTGTGTCGGATGGGTAGATACGGTGTATCTAGTATATTAGATGCGACGTATCAGAAGTTTAAGGCGATGCGGCGTATCTAGTATATTAGATGCGACGTATCAGAAGCTTAAGGAGATGCGGCGTACCATTTCAGGTTGATACGGCGTATGGCCTCTCAGTTTTGATACGGCGTATCCCTCAAAAGGATACAACGTATCTTTGGTCACAGAAGGGCTGTTTGGTAGTGTTAATAGAATTGTGTGAAATGTTTTCAAGGGTTTTCAAGTATACGTTCTTGCAAGTATTTTTAAAGGGTTAAATGTTATAAGTTCTGGTTATTAATTGAAGAATTTGTATGAGTCCGTTTTTGTAACACCCCCATTTTCGAGATACGCAGCGGAATATAAACTTGGGGTGCTACTTCATGGTTCACAGTCATGATAATAGAAAACGACTCAAAATGAGACGTTTTTAAATAAAAATTGTTATCATTCATTTATTTAATATCAGAGTACATAATATAGGTCCCAGAGGGAGGTTCAGAAATACATAATAAAAGTTACATTATTTATTGAATGATAACAAAGTGGACACTCTTGTAAAAAGAAAGTCCACAGCCACTTCGTGCCATCGCCACACTCCTAGTTACCTGAGATAAACATGCTTAAAAAGTCAACACAAAGGTTGAGTGAATCTATAGTGTTTAAATTTATAATCAGTTTGAACACAAGCCAAAATATGAGAAATCAGTTATATCGTAATTCAAGAATATTGCACTAAACCTCATGACACGCAATGCGTTAACAGTTTCCAGGTTCCACAAACATGATTGAAATGAGAGTGGTCTCGCCCCCGAGTTAAAGATATCAAATATAATGCATCTGCCTAACCGGCTACCACGAAGATATCCATCCGGTTAGAACAAATGGGTCGTCAGGCCAATAGATCTATTCACATATTCGCGCTCACCCAGCAGGTGACTAATGGTGCATGATATAAGGGTCTTTTAAATAAATAATTAAATCTCAACAATAACGAACAGTTAGCCTAGTGCAATAATAATCAGGAAAATACTCGTGTTCGATTTAATAGCATGTATCTCCCCACATATTTGGAAAACATGTAAATAAGAAAAGTGGGACTATAAACTCACCTGAACAATCTGGATGGAAAACAAAATGAAATACAGTTGATAAACGTCTCCGGCTTGCAACCTGGGTTGTTATGTCAAATTCTTAGTAATTTGTTTCTTAATATATAAGTTTTTATTATTCGTTTCGTTATATGGTTTGTTTATTAAATGCTTAATTGAGCCAATATGTAGTTTTAAAAGTAATATTATCTTATCTGTAAGATTCGGTTCCGTCCGTTCATTATATGGATACTTCGTTTGTTAGTTACGGTACAAAACGTATATTAAGTTTCTAAATAAAACTTAATAATAATAATAATAATAATAATAATAATAATAATAATAATAATAATAATAATAATAATAATAAAATTATAATAATATTAAATAATAATTAGGGTTTATAGTTTGTTTTCACTTTAGACCCTTAAATTTCTAAGTTTAGCAAATTTTACCCTTAAACTATATAAAAATGACAATTTTCACCCTCGGACTTTAGTTAATTGACACTTTATACCCTCAAGTTTCAAAATAGACACTTTTACCTTTAAGTTTTCAAAATGTACTGTTTTTACCCCTTAGGGATTTCCCGATCCCAAAACTAGTCCTAATTCGAAAGTTATTTAAAATTTGACAATTTCAGTCCCTATGTCTCATATCTTTTCCACTCGATATCCCTTGTTCAAGAATAATTTATTTTTAGCGTTTTAAGCCAAACCTTTCTACAAGACCTTCTCCTAAGTGTTTATTAACGTTTTGAAAGTATTCTTGCCAAGGGTCGTGGCCTGGTTCGAACTCATGAAGGAGAAAATTAAAACAGAAACTTGCGACACTAGTTTTACTCGACAGAAAACACCCAACTTTATACGTCCGGTTCTCCTTCATTACTCGATGAAAAACTCTGATTCTTTTTCCTATAATTAGCCCTTTTAAAGTACTTTAAGCATGTCGAAAATCAGAATTTATAGATTATGTTTGATATGGTAAAACGAGCACCAAAGCAGCAGACCTGCTGTTGGTCTCGATAGAAAGAAAAAGAAGGAAAACTTGTGTTTTTCTTAATCCGATTTTTAGGTACTATGATTTTATGATATCATCTGTTATTTTAACATGTTTTAAGTATCTCTAAACTATTTTTAACAACCTAGATCCATTAGAACATTATTTCGAATTTTATGAGCATATATGAACTCGATAGAAATAAAATTTAAACAAATTGTGTTCGAGCTATTTCTGGCCTATGACACATGTTTTAAACTTCATTTGAACATAAATTATCTATATGAAAGCAAGTGAAAAGGGCTGGGATATACCTTTCTTGAAAGGGTCGACTAGGGTTATATTGGATGAGGTATGGTTCGAATTTTGTGTCTACTGGACTTGGCTTGCTCCTACTGCTTCTCTAGGCTTAGTTTAGCTTATGTGGGACTAAGGGATCATTGGTATGAAAGGGTAGTGGCTGTTTGTGGTAGTTCGAGTGGTGGTGATGGTTCTAGGGTTTCATTTGGGTGGCTATTTATAGAAGGCTAAGCTAGGGTTTCTTGGGACTTCTAGGGTTTCTGTGGGGATGTGTGAGATGAGGTGTAAAGCCAGGGAGTTGCCACATGAGGGGGAAAATGATTAGGGCAATGTGGAAGTTTATGGTTCTTACACATAGGGCTTCTTCTAGAGAAAGGCTATGTGTACTCCCTCTTCTCCATACATGTGGGTTGTTTAGGGTTTAAGATTGCTAGATATTTAGTTGGTTATGGTTAAATTTGAACTAGGATGTGTAACTAAACTAGTTAGGGTTCGATCCTATGCTTAAAGGGGTTGTACTATGGCTTTGTGATCTTGTAAACTAGGGTTTTGGGTAAAGTTAGGGTTTCCTAGGTTTAGGGTAAGTTAGAAATAAAATTTGAATCTAATTAACCTAATTTTGTAAGTATCGATTTGTATTATTTAGGTGGAAAATAGTTTTTGTGCTTTGGGTAGTTGTACTTTAGGCTAAGGAGACTTGTACTTATGTAATAAAAATAAGAAAAATGTACTTTTAATTATTTCTTAATTTTCTATAATTTTTATGAAATTTTTATTACACTTTAAATATCATTAAATGAGTTTTTAAGTTTTTATGCATTGATGGGTTGTACATTATGTTTATGAAGTTGTACATATATAATATAAATAAATAAATTATTTTTATAATTTATTATATGAAACTATTACAATAAAATGTTATTTAAATAATTATTTCTAATGTTTTTATAAGGTTTTTATGTTTACTTAGATTTCATGCTTAAAGGACTTGTACCTTGACTTAAGATACTTGTACATAATATTTTTATAAAAATATTAACTAGTGTTTACAAATAAAATAATAGTTTCTGAGAAATTAGGGTTTTATCAGAAGTTATAGTGAAATTAGGGTTTTTGTGCTTTAGTGACTTGTACATAATTTAAATAATTTATATGTTGCTATTTTTATAGTTTCATTATCTTCACATGTTGCTATGGTGGTTTAGTGTTTCATAAAATTCTTATTAAATAAGAAACATTTAGTTTTAAACGTACATTAGCGAAATAACGTAAAGTGGTAAATGGAATCTCATAACGTTTTAGGTCAATGATGTTTTCATAGGTAAATACTAAATTAATTAAGGTTGGGTTGCAAGCAGGGTTTTTAGTGATGTGATCTTCGTCACATAGGATAATAATCACAATCAAGAAAGAAAAGAAAAAAAAATTCTACGTGGAAAAAGTTAAGTACTAGAAAATTATATATATATAGGGAAATCTTACAGTGGTTACATTACCCCCCCGTTGAAGGGAATCTCGTCCCGAGATTCAGTCAGTGTTGGTTGAAGAATTAGGGAAAAGATGCGGATACTTGACCCGGATTTGATCTTCTCGTTCCCAGGTAAATTCTGGTCCTCTCTTGGAGTTCCATCTAACCTTTACAATAGGAACGCGACTTCGCTTTAACTGTTTGATCTCTCTATCCATAATCTCCACAGGTTCTTCCACAAAATTGAGCTTATCATTGAGACGCAGCTCTTTCATGGGAATCACGAGTGTTTCATCTGATAGACATTTCTTTAAATTCGAGACGTGAAATATAGGATGTATTCTACTAAGTTCTACGGGAAGTTCCAGTCGGTAAGCTACTGGACCGATTTTCTCCAAAATATTAAATGGCCCAATATATCGGGGATTCAACTTTCCTCGTTTTCCGAATCTAACCATTCCCTTCCATGGTGACACCTTTAACATAACTCTGTCCCCTATTTCAAACTCCATAGGCTTTCGCCTGGTATCTGCATAACTTTTCTGTCTATCTCGGGCTGCTTGCAAATGCTGTCGAATTTGCACAATTTTATTGGTGGTTTCCTGTATTAACTCGGGCCCAGTAAGTTGGAATTCTCCGACTTCTGCCCAGCATACAGGTGACCGGCACTTTCTTCCATAAAGTGCTTCAAATGGTGCTGCTTTGATGCTTGCATGGTAACTATTGTTGTATGAGAATTCTGCCAAAGGCAAATGTCTATCCCATCCTTTTCCAAAATCTATTACACATGCTCTAAGCATATCTTCCAGCGTTTGAATAGTTCTCTCACTCTGTCCGTCGGTTTGTGGATGATAAGCCGTACTCATATCTAAATTTGTACCTAAAGCTTTCTGAAGCTTTTCCCAAAATCGAGACGTGAAACGAGAATCACGATCCGAAATAATAGAGATTGGTACCCCATGTCGTGAGATTATTTCCTTTAGATATAGTTTGGCTAAATCTTCTACTTCATCAGTTTCTTTGATTGGCAAAAAGTGAGCGGATTTTGTAAGACGATCAACTATGACCCAAATAGTGTCATATCCACTTGACGTTCTAGGCAATTTGGTGATAAAATCCATTGTTATTCGTTCCCATTTCCATTCAGGAATCTCAGGTTGAGTCAATAGACCGGATTGCCTTTGATGCTCTGCTTTAACTCGTGCACAAGTCAAACATTTACTGACATACTCAGCTATATCAGCTTTCATGTTTGGTCACCAGTAAAGTTTCTTGAGATCCTGGTACATCTTTTCAGATCCCGGATGGATAGAATATTTGGACTTATGTGATTCGTGCATAATCACATTTCTTAAATCACCAAAGAGCGGTAACCAACTCCGATTCTTTATACAACGAATCCCGTTAGGGCGGATTTCAAATATTTTGTCCATACCTCTCAGATTTTCCGCCTGCACATTTTCTTCTTTTATTGCTTCGGTTTGCGCATTGAGAATTTGGGATGGTAGATCCAAATTAACGGTCATTACTAAAGCTCTAACTCGAAGAGGCTTACTTCGTTCCTTCCTGCTTAGCGCATCTGCTACAACGTTTGCTTTTCCAGGATGATACTGAATTTCACAGTCGTAGTCGCTTAATAACTCCAACCATCGGCGTTGTCTCATATTCAATTCCTTCTGGTCGAGAATATGTTGAAGGCTCTTATGATCTGTGTACACAACGCATTTTGTGCCATACAGATAATGTCTCCAGATTTTGAGAGCAAAAACAACTGCTCCCAGTTCAAGATCATGAGTAGTATAATTTTCCTCATGAGGCTTGAGTTGTCTAGAGGCATAAGCAATCACTTTATTCCTCTGCATCAACACCGCTCCTAAACCTTGGTGTGACGCGTCGCAATACACAACAAAATCATCACTTCCTTCTGGTAAAGCTAAGATTGGAGCTTCACAAAGCTTTTGCTTCAACAACTGGAAAGCTTTCTCTTGATTTTCTCCCCATACATACTTCTTACCTTTCTGAGTTAATTCCGTTAAAGATTTGGCAATCTTTGAGAATCCTTCAATAAATCTCCGGTAATAACCAGCGAGTCCTAAAAATTGTCGCACTTCTGTAGGAGTCGTTGGTATTGGCCAATTCTTAACTGCTTCTATTTTGGATGGATCCACGTGGATTCCATGGCGGTCAACCACATGTCCAAGAAACTGCACGGTATGAATCCAAAAATCACATTTGGAAAATTTAGCGTACAGCTGTTCCCTCTTGAGTAGTTCCAAAATAGTCTTCAAATGCTCTGTATGTTCCTCTTCACTCCGAGAATAGATGAGAATATCATCAATGAACACGATCACAAATTTATCCAAATAGGGTCTGCATACACGATTCATGAGATCCATGAATATAGCTGGTGCATTGGTTAACCCAAATGGCATCACTTGAAACTCATAGTGACCGTATCTTGTTCTAAAAGCTGTTTTAGGAATGTCCTCTTCCTTAACACGCAGTTGATGATATCCGGATCTTAGATTGATTTTTGAGTAAATGCTAGATCCTTGTAGTTAATCGAACAAATCATCGATCCTTGGTAATGGATATCGATTCTTTACCGTAAGTTTATTCAACTCTCGGTAATCAATACACATTCTAAGAGTTCCGTCCTTCTTTTTAACAAATAAGACAGGTGCTCCCCAAGGCGATGAGCTTGGTCGAATAAAACCTTTATCCAATAACTCCTGCAGTTGATTGGATAGTTCTTGCATTTCTGATGGCGCTAAACGGTATGGAGCTCGTGCTACTGGTGCTGCTCCTGGTACTAAGTCAATCTGGAATTCTACCTGACGGACAGGTGGTAATCCAGGTAACTCTTCAGGAAATACTTCCGGAAAATTTTGTACTACCGGTACATCTTCCAATCGTTTTTCATCCATTTTCTTCTCTGTTACATGGGCTAAAAACGTTGGACATCCTCGGATGATATATTTCATGGTTTTGATGCAAGATATTATGCTTAACTTGGTTTTACTTTGACTACCTCGAATAATCAAAGTCTCATCCTTAAAAGGAATGTGAACCACTTTCTCGTTACATAATATCTTGGCATGATATTTGGATAACCAATCCATGCCAATGATTACGTCAAAGCTTCCTAATTCAATAGGCATAAGGTCGATGTCGAAAGGCTGATTTAATAGGGTTAAGGTACAACCTTGGATTACGGAATTAGTGCCTACTATTTTCCCATTAGCTAGCTCAATTTCATACGTTCGGGTTAAGGCAGTGGGATTGAGTTTGAGTAAAGAAGCAAAAGTAAGAGATATAAAACTTTTATCAGCTCCGGTATCAAACAATACTCTAGCTAAATGCTGATTGAGAGGAAACGTACCCGTGACTATGTCCGGGTTCTGCTGCTCGTTACCATCACCCAACACGTACACTCGTCCGCGGGCACCATTATTTGGATTAGCATTCATCTTCGGGCACTGATTTTTGTAATGTCCTTTTTCTCCACATCCGTGGCATGTCACGATCACCGGCTGCAGATTTGCTCCCGTCGCCCTACAGTCTTTGGTCTGATGTCCTATCTTCTGACACTTCATGCACTTAACGGTACATGGACCAAAATGATGTAACAGGCATCGACTGCATTGTGGCTTTGTGCCAATATACCCACTCTTCTCAGCAGAAGGGGTAGTATAGGCTTTGGCTGCTTCTTGTCGTCGGTTTTGCTGATGATGATATTGGTTACGGTTTTGGTGGTAATGGTTTTGGTTGTTGCGGTTGTTGTTGTTGTTGGAACGATAGTCGTAATGATGGGAATTCCTTTTATCATCAAACTTTCGTTTGGGATCATTGTTTCCCTGAACTGAATTTCGCTTAATTTCTCTATCCATCAGTTTCTGAGCCGTAGTCATTGCTTCTTCCAATGATTGAGGCTTTGAAACAGTAACATCCCCTTCGATACTCCGAGGCAGTCCTTCAACATATTTTTCCAACATCTTCTCAAGATCAGGCACCATATTAGGACATAGGAGAGCAAGCTCCTGAAACCTTCTATTGTATGCCTTGACATCTGTTCCTTTCACTACTAGCTGGTGAAATTCATCCTCCAATTTCTTGATTTCAGTACGAGGGCAATATTTGCTTAACATTCTCTTCTTGAGATCATCCCAAGTGAGTTGATGAGCGACTTCTACTCCCATTGTCCGGGAAGTAGCAGACCACCAAGACAAAGCATCATCTAACAAAGTTCCTGTTGCGAAGGCAACTTTGCAATCATCAGAACACCCGCTCCTTACAAAGACCACTTCCATACGTTCAAACCAACGAGCTAATGCTGTAACTCCTTCAGTTCCTTTGAAGAAAGTCGGTTGGCAGTTCATAAAGTCTTTGTAAGTACACTTGCGAGCATTGACTGACTCATTATCTCCATTGGGTCGGCTTGAGCTTCCAGTACGAGCCATTTCCGCTGCTTGAGTTTCAAGAGCTGCAGCGACACTGTCTGCAACAAGCTTTCGAATAGCAGCTTGCGACATGGTTGGTTCTGGGGATTTGCGAGACATATTTCTATCACCACATGAAAATATATTTAGATTTATATCATTCACAGCAAAAATATCTAAACCATATATAGCCATAAATAACTTGTTATCTTGTTATACATAACAAAATTGATACAAGTGTCACATTTAGGCTACATACCTTATGGTTGATATAAAGTACAAAAGCTGTTTTGATACAAACTACATATTAGTGCCATGTCTATACTATATTTTCCAAAATTTAGACGTAGCACTCAAAAGATAATATATATATAGTGGTTAGATCTACTGTCCTCCAGAAGTTCCCTTAAGCTGACTGCTGAGTTCGGCTATCATACTAATGAGAACCTTCATATTCTCCTGGTACAACATCTGCATCTCTGCGACTGTCATTTCTAAAGTTGCGATCCGATTTTGTGCTGTTGCTAACTCTTCATTCTTTTTGATCATTTCTTCTATTATCTTCAGTTCATTTTCATAGACAATGGGTATCTCATGTCTAATCTCCTCGTAACGCTTTTCAGATTCTTCGCGGTTTTCATTCATCTTCTGCTTTATCACCTCCTGATCTGTCATCATATCTTCTATTCTGTATTCAATACCTTCAATGCGCTCCATTGGGAGTTCATCGAGATGTCCCAATGCAGTCTCAATATGCTCCTCTTGGCGCTCTAGCCGTGATAGAAGAGTAGAGACAGACGGTTGACGCTCCTGTGCCGCTTGGGAACTTTCTCCTATCTCGAAAACTCGCGGAGGGGTAGAGACATCAGGAGTAGGAGATCGAGGCATGGCATTATATCGTGCAATAATAGCTTGGACCTCATTACTCAACTCAAATGGCATGGATGGAGGTGTGAAGTTGGTAGATGATGGTGGTGGCGGAGGTAAAGACGTTGGGACTATGAGTTCAAAATTAGGTAGCATATATGGATATGGACGGGTAAAGGTGAGGAAAATACTGGGAGAGTTCTCATTCGTGCGGTTCTCCGAGTTCTCTCTAGAGGTCTCTCCAAAACTGAAGTAGGATCCGGTTCAGAGGATTCTCCTTCTGCAATCATATGAGCTCTTTCTCTGACTTGCACATAAGGATCCTCAGAATTTGGCACAACATCTGTCATCAAGGTATCTTCCGATGATTCCTCTATAGGGTCTGATTCCGAATCATGCCCAAAAGCTGAGGGAATTTCGGGTACCACCATGACATCCTCTGCTGAATCCAACTCTATTACTTGTCTGGGTTGTGGTATGACGTCTGGTACGGTTGCGATATTTTCGATTTCCGCGTTCGACATAGAGATAATAGAATGAAGAGGGAATTTTATAGCTCTGTAACCACCCAAAAATTATAAATATTCCACTATATAATTAAATAATGAATAATAATTCATATATAAATAATGCTTCAATATCGTCGTGGCACGAAGGACTCTGGCTGAGTTTTTGTGAAAAGTGGTTATAGTTCAATGTTTTAAAAACATTTGGTTCTCTATAACCATGAGCTCTGATACCAATCTGTAACACCCCCATTTTCGAGATACGCAGCGGAATATAAACTTGGGGTGCTACTTCATGGTTCACAGTCATGAGAATAGAAAACGACTCAAAATGAGACGTTTTTAAATAAAAATTGTTATCATTCATTTATTTAATATCAGAGTACATAATATAGGTCCCAGAGGGAGGTTCAGAAATACATAATAAAAGTTACATTATTTATTGAATGATAACAAAGTGGACACTCTTGTAAAAAGAAAGTCCACAGCCACTTCGTGCCATCGCCACACTCCTAGTTACCTGAGATAAACATGCTTAAAAAGTCAACACAAAGGTTGAGTGAATCTATAGTGTTTAAATTTATAATCAGTTTGAACACAAGCCAAAATATGAGAAATCAGTTATATCGTAATTCAAGAATATTGCACTAAACCCCATGACACGCAATGCGTTAACAGTTTCCAGGTTCCACAAACATGATTGAAATGAGAGTGGTCTCGCCCCCGAGTTAAAGATATCAAATATAATGCATCTGCCTAACCGGCTACCACGAAGATATCCATCCGGTTAGAACAAATGGGTCGTCAAGCCAATAGATCTATTCACATATTCGCGCTCACCCAGCAGGTGACTAATGGTGCATGATATGAGGGTCTTTTAAATAAATAATTAAATCTCAACAATAACGAACAGTTAGCCTAGTGCAATAATAATCAGGAAAATACTCGTGTTCGATTTAATAGCATGTATCTCCCCACATATTTGGAAAACATGTAAATAAGAAAAGTGGGACTATAAACTCACCTGAACAATCTGGATGGAAAACAAAATGAAATACAGTTGATAAACGTCTCCGGCTTGCAACCTGGGTTGTTATGTCAAATTCTCAGTAATTGTTTCTTAGTATATAAGTCTTTATTATTCGTTTCGTTATATGGTTTGTTTATTAAATGCTTAATTGAGCCAATATGTAGTTTTAAAAGTAATATTTTGTTATATTATCTTATCTGTAAGATTCGGTTCCGTCCATTCATTATATGGATACTTCGTTTGTTAGTTACGGTACAAAACGTATATTAAGTTTCTAAATAAAACTTAATAATAATAATAATAATAATAATAATAATAATAATAATAATAATAATAATAATAATAATAATAATAATAATAATAATAATAATAATAATAATAATAATAAAATTATAATAATATTAAATAATAATTAGGGTTTATAGTTTGTTTTCACTTTAGACCCTTAAATTTCTAGGTTTAGCAAATTTTACCCTTAAACTATATAAAAATGACAACTTTTACCCTTGGACTTTAGTTAATTGACACTTTATACCCTCAAGTTTCAAAATAGACACTTTTACCTTTAAGTTTTCAAAATGTACTGTTTTTACCCCTTAGGGATTTCCCGATCCCAAAACTAGTCCTAATTCGAAAGTTATTTAAAATTTGACAATTTCAGTCCCTATGTCTCATATCTTTTCCACTCGATATCCCTTGTTCAAGAATAATTTATTTCTATCGTTTTAAGCCAAACCTTTTTACAAGACCTTCTCCTAAGTGTTTATTAACATTTTGAAAGTATTCTTGCCAAGGGTCGTGGCCTGGTTCGAACTCATGAAGGAGAAAATTAAAACAGAAACTTGCGACACTAGTTTTACTCGACAGAAAAACACCCAACTTTATACGTCCGGTTCTCCTTCATTACTCAATGAAAAACTCTGATTCTTTTTCCTATAATTAGTCCTTTTAAATTACTTTAAGCATGTCGAAAATAAGAATTTATAGATTATGTTTGATATGGTAAAACGAGCACCAAAGCAGCAGACCTGCTGTTGGTCTCGTTAGAAAGAAAAAGAAGGAAAACTTGTGTTTTTCTTAATCCGATTTTTAGGTACTATGATTTTGTGATATCATCTGTTATTTTAACATGTTTTAAGTATCTCTAAACTATTTTTAACAACCTAGATCCATTAGAACATTATTTCGAATTTTATGAGCATATATGAACTCGATAGAAATAAAATTTAAACAAATTGTGTTCGAGCTGTTTCTGGCCTATGACACATGTTTTAAACTTCATTTGAACATAAATTATCTATATGAAAGCAAGTGAAAAGGGCTGGGACATACCTTTCTTGAAAGGGTCGACTAGGGTTATATTGGATGAGGTATGGTTCGAATTTGGTGTCTACTGGACTTGGCTTGCTCCTACTGCTTCTCTAGGCTTAGTTTAGCTTATGTGGGACTAAGGGATCATTGGTATGAAAGGGTAGTGGCTGTTTATGGTAGTTCGAGTGGTGGTGATGGTTCTAGGGTTTCATTTGGGTGGCTATTTATAGAAGGCTAAGCTAGGGTTTCCTGGGACTTCTAGGGTTTCTGTGGGGATGTGTGAGATGAGGTGTAAGGCCAGGGAGTTGCCACATGAGGGGGAAAATGATTAGGGAAATGTGAAAGTTTATGGTTCTTACACATAGGGCTTCTTCTAGAGAGAGGCTATGTGTACTCCCTCTTCTCCATACATGTGGGTTGTTTAGGGTTTAAGATTGCTAGATATTTAGTTGGTTATGGTTAAATTTGAACTAGGATGTGTAACTAAACTAGTTAGGGTTCGATCCTATGCTTAAAGGGGTTGTACTATGGCTTTGTGATCTTGTAAACTAGGGTTTTGGGTAAAGTTAGGGTTTCCTAGGTTTAGGGTAAGTTAGAAATAAAATTTGAATCTAATTAACCTAATTTTGTAAGTATCGATTTGTATTATTTAGGTGGAAAATAGTTTTTGTGCTTTGGGTAGTTGTACTTTAGGCTAAGGAGACTTGTACTTATGTAAGAAAAATAAGAAAAATGTATTTTTAATTATTTCTTAATTTTCTATAATTTTTATGAAATTTTTATTACACTTTAAATGCCATTAATTGAGTTTTTAAGTTTTTATGCATTGATGGGTTGTACATTATGTTTATGAAGTTGTACATATATAATATAAATAAATAAATTATTTTTATAATTTATTATATGAAACTATTACAATAAAATGTTATTTAAATAATTATTTCTAATGTTTTTATAAGGTTTTTATGTTTATTTAGATTTCATGCTTAAAGGACTTGTACCTTGACTTAAGATACTTGTACATAATATTTTTAAAAATATTAACTAGTGTTTACAAATAAAATAATAGTTTCTGAGAAATTAGGGTTTTATCAGAAGTTATAGTGGAATTAGGGTTTTTTTGCTTTAGTGACTTGTACATAATTTAAATAATTTATATGTTGCTATTTTTATAGTTTCATTATCTTCACATGTTGCTATGGTGGTTTAGTGTTTCATAAAATTCTTATTAAATAAGAAACATTTAGTTTTAAACGTACATTAGCGAAATAACGTAAAGTGGTAAGTGGAATCTCTTAACGTTTTAGGTCAATGATGTTTTCATAGGTAAATACTAAATTAATTAAGGTTGGGTTGCAAGCAGGGTTTTTAGTGATGTGATCTTCGTCACATAGGATAATAATCACAATCAAGAAAGAAAAGAAAAAAAAAATTCTACGTGGAAAAAGTTAAGTACTAGAAAATTATATATATATATATATATATATATATATATATATATATATATATATATAGGGAAATCTTACAGTGGTTACAGTTTTAGTCAAATGTTTCCGCGTCAAAAGTCAAAGTTTTTAGTATAAGCGGGCACGGGGTGTAACAAATTGGTATCAGAGCTTCGGTTTAAGTGAATTAGGTTTCCACTATAGGGTGCCTAGTCTTAAACCACTCGTAGAAGCCTTGGACGTAAGTGTTAGATTGCGCGGAAACTAATTGCTAAGTGTTAGACGAATTATGTTTTATGATAGTCGAGCCTATTGATGATAGGTGATGTATGCTTGTGATAGTGTTGATGTGTATGAGATGCAAGTCCATGGGGACTTGAGGTGTTTAAATTATTAGTTGGCCGAGCACCTCGGTTGGTGCCGGTGTTGATGTTGTGATTATGTGATGTAAGTCCGTGGAGGACTTGAAATGTTTATATGATTAGATAGCCGTGCACCTTGGTTGGTGTCGGGGATTGTATTGTGATATGTGAATGTATGATAGAGTTAGAGTTATGAATGCGAGTAGCAAGGCTAAGTGGTATTAGAGACGGGTTGGTAAGCGAACTAAGGTTTATGATGCCTTAGCTATAAGATGGGCTATTGCTTGTGGTTAGTTAGAAGGTCGATGCTTAGACATTGCTTGGTTATGCAATGTGGTATACGATGCCATAGACTATGTGAATTGATTTTGATTTTGAATGTTTTAACACTTGTTGGATAAGTGTTAAGCGTTATGATATGATTGCTTATATGATGTTAAGTGTTATGATATGATTGATTTTGTGATGATAAGTCTATGGTAAGTTATGGTATGTTTAAGCTTTATGTGATGTGCTTGAGAGCACATTTGTATTGAAGTGTATGAGTTGAGATAGATGTATATGAATGCATGTTATGTGTTGACATAGTTGTGGTCGGTAAAGTTAAAAAGAACACATTGTTATGTGAAATAAGTTAAGAAGCATGCTAATAATTTGAAAAAGCATAATTGCTTAAAAAGATAAAGATAAGAAAGAAGTGAATAGCGAAGTATGTTTATAGCTTGATGTTTTGAGAAGCGTAAGTTCTTATATGCTAAACTAAATGAGAAAGTTAGAGTGAAAAGTTAAGAAGTGATGAGAACATGTTACATATAAAACATGATAAATTAAAAAGTGCTAGTGATATATGGTAAAGTATGATGAGTCAAAGTGACGAATAAAATATAGATTGCGCTAGAAGTCATAGGTGACTTGAAGTGCGCTAGAAAGAGTTGTAAAACATGAATGTGATCATGTTAATATATTTGAATATGTAAGATGAAATTAAAGAAAGTGTTACAGAATAAACCTATGTAAGGTTTGTATGCATACAAGTTGAATAAACTAAATGAAGTGACAGTATGAAGTGAGAATATGGTCAACAAGGGTTGACGGGTAATAGTAAGAGTGTGTTGTAAGAACACGTAGAAATGTGTAAGTTGTAATGAATAAGCATTACATATAATTGTCTAAATAAAAATGGCACATAGCGAGTGTGTGAGTCAACATGGGGTTGACGGGTGAAAGATAAGTGGCATTGTGAAAATGCGATGATAATAAATGTGCAAGTGTTATATAGAAACTTGCTTAGATGATAGAAAGCGTGATAGTGAATGTTGAGATTGCGTAAGGCAATGAAAATTGAATAAATGACAGTGTGTGCCAAATTATAAAAGTGCATGAAAGATAAAATGAGTAGATATGATAAGATAAATATAGCTTGGATCCAATGTTAAGGTGTCTTTATGACACAATGTTAAGGTGTCTTTATGGCACGATGTTAAGGTGTCTTTATGACACAATGTTAAGGTGTCTTTATGGCACGATGTTAAGATGTCTTTATGGCACGATGTTAAGGTGTCTTTATGACACAATGTTAAGGTGTCTTTATGACACAATGTTAAGGTGTCTTTATGGCACGATGTTAAGGTGTCTTTATGGCATGAGGTTAAGTTGCCTTTTATGGCATGATGTTAAGCTTGCCTTATGGCATGGATGAAAGTTAGTGAGATTGGATCCAAGGCTAGAAAAGATGGGAAGTAGATAAGTACGAGTGTTAGGTCGGAAGCGCATAAGTAGGATGGTTTATGGTTTCTTGATTTAAATGGATTGGGACGCCTTTTTATTTGAATGAAGAAATTGTAAATCACCGATCCATGAATTTGTATTTCTTGATTTACATAGATCGGGACGCCTTTTTATGTGAATGAAGAATTACAAATGAGTGGGCTTATGAGTAACCGATATGACATGAGTACGGATAGTGATATGAGATAGTAAAAACTAAAACATGTTAGACGTCATAAGAAAAGATAAATACAAATAAAACTTATAGTGGCGTTAAGGTAATGTGTGAAACCTTAAAATAGACGTCTAAAATGAATTGTACATTAAGTTGAGGAGTTAAATTGTGAGTATTCCCATAAATTTGATAAGAAAGTTTGCGTAAGTGATGAGTGCTGTTGTATGGTATCTTGTATATTTTGAATTAAGTTGCCGGTTTTTGGTATAGTTGTGTGTTAGTACTATGTGGAATGTGAAATTGGCCGATAAATGATTTTATGTTATGGTTAGTGCATGGGCGTATGTGGTGTTTATAGTGATGAAGTTTGACTCATATAGAGTCAAAGTAGTAGATTTTCCATGTGACAAGTCGTCAATTGTGGGAAATCTTAGAAAAGTTTGTGATGAGAAGCGTGCTTATAATGGATTATGAATTATGATTGCGTATAGTGAGTTTAGAACTTGCAAGATCATTTAGATCGTTGCAAGGAATTGGCCTAGAAAGCATGAGAATAAGGACATGTATATGTCGTGAATTTAGTTTTGGATAGTTTTAGACGAGAGATTTCGGGGACGAAATCCAAATAAGGGGGGTAGAATTGTTAGACCCGTTTCCTGGGTATTGGGACCCCACCCTAGATGAAGTTGACCCGAGCTTAAGTATGTTGGACTAAGAGTATGTGGTTGTCTAAGGGCAAATGATTATAGTGTTAAGTGTTAGTCTGTTATAGCCTAGATGCGGCGCATCTAGGAAGTTACATGCGGCGTATGGTAGAATGGAAAGTAGAACCGACTGGTTATAGTCCATGCGCCGTATTGGAGAAGGAGATACGGCGTATATAAGGGGTAGCATGGATGCGACGTATCTATGCAGATAGATACGGCGCATCGACCTTAAATAAGCAGAAATGACAGAATTGCCCTTGTAGCTAGAAACTTCCCCATTTATCTATAAGTTTCCAAACTCTCCTGTAAAAAGAGAGTGTGTTTCCTGTGAATGTCGAACCAAGGAGAAAAGGAAGGAAAGATAGAGCTATGTGATGGCTTTTAATGAAGAAGATAAAGGACCTATGTTTATGATCTTTCTTAGCTTTGATTATCAAGTAAGTAATCCCTCTCAAGTTAGTGATTTAAGTGAGAAATCATCATATGATGTGGGTATGATCATATGATGATTTGATTAGAAAGATGATTATGTTTTGATGGGTTTTGATAACCCTTGTTATCTTATTATTTGTTATGTTGTTAGGTTTTTATTATTTATGAAGGATGGTGATGATGATGATGGATCATTGTGATGATGATGTTCTTGATGTGTTGTGTAGCTTGGTTTGAGGTAAGTAAAATGATGATAGCATATGTTATATGAATTTCTATCATATTGTGTTATGTATGTTTATGTTGAGAAGATGAGCTTGGTTGATGTTTATGTGATGCCATGTTTATGGCTTATGTGATGAGATGATGCTATGAGATATGTTGATGTTATGTGCTAGATGAGACTTGAGTATGTAAGCCATGATGTAAGTGTTTATGTATATGATGCATTATGTGGATTGAAGTATAACGGTATGTTATAGTCGTTTTACTTGCTAAGCGTTATCGCTTACGGTTTAGTTGTCTAACCATTTTGTAGGTTGGCATGTTTATGTGGAAGGCTTGGATATGTGGATTAAGAGGTAGGATTAGCAAGATTAAAGGTAGTGTTTAGTTAGGAGCTTAGGTAGTATACCGAGCTCATGAGCAAAGTTGTACCCCCGTGAGTCAAGTAATGTCTTATAAAGTGTAGCCGCATGGCAAAGTATATGTTAATAGTTGTATGTCAATTTGGTAGTCATTTGATAAGTCAAAGTATGGTTTATGTGGTTTTGAGTAAAGTTAAAGGGGTGTTTGGTTTGAATGTAAACGTACCCATTTTGAGTAGTAAATGGGTCAAGTGTTATCGGAACATGTTTTATATGTTAAATGAATGATTTCTGGAAAGTTTGGTGTAAAACGAAAGTGGTATAAGTGGTTTGTTGTGAAAATGGGTGTGTTGAGTATATGCAGGTCTTCCTGCTGATGTTCTGTGTCGGATGGGTAGATACGGCGTATCTAGTATATTAGATGCGACGTATCAGAAGTTTAAGGCGATGCGGCGTATCTAGTATATTAGATGCGACGTATCAGAAGCTTAAGGAGATGCGGCGTACCATTTCAGGTTGATACGGCGTATGGCCTCTCAGTTTTGATACAGCGTATCCCTCAAAAGGATAAGGCGTATCTTTGGTCACAGAAGGGCAGTTTGGTAGTGTTAATAGAATTGTGTGAAATGTTTTGAAGGGTTTTCAAGTATACGTTCTTGCAAGTATTTTTAAAGGGTTAAATGTTATAAGTTCTGGTTATTAATTGAAGAATTTGTATGAGTCCGTTTTAGTCAAATGTTTCCGCGTCAAAAGTCAAAGTTTTTAGTATAAGCGGGCACGGGGTGTAACAATGATGGTGGAGGGATAGATGGTGGTGATGATGGAGAGATGGATGGAGATGGGTCTAAGTTGCTTTGAGCAAGGTGCAAAGCAAGAAGAGCATTAAGCTCATGTGGGCTTCCTTGAGTTCCTCAATGAACTTCAAGTGTTGAGTGGAAGGTGATGATGATGAAGAGTGGTTGTTATTTGGTGGAGGTGGTGGTGACACTCTTGGTGATGGAGACATTTGTGAACTTGGGTAATCATGAGTGGATGAGGGTGGACATATGGATGAAGTGGATGTTCCAAGAGTGGTGAGTGTTTTGAATGGTGCATTGGTGGGTTGAGTGTGAGTGAGATTGGGATTGTTGTTTTTAGATTGTTCATTGGGAGATGAAGGTGTAGGGATGGATGATTGGTTATGTGTTTGAACAACATCATTTGTTGGGTTATGGCAAGTTTCAAGCTTCCTTCTCCAAATTGGTCTCACCGAGATTTTAGCAACTCTTGAGGGTTTTGACTTTAGGTAGTTGGAGGATGACATGTTTGAGTGGATGATATGAATGAGCATTTATGATGAGGAGATGCATTTATAGTGTAGGAAAGATGTGGTTTAGGAAGGTAAATTTTGGTGGGTGGTTTATGACAAAATGTGTTTGTGAATTTTGGGAAGTATAGGGTAAAATGGGTTGGAAATTGAAAAAGAAAACAGTAATCCGTCCCTCCAGATGGCCGGTCCCCTTAAATAGGGGCCGGTCCCCTTAAAATTAAGGGGGCCGCCTATGGATTTAAGGGGGCCGCCCATCTGCTGACTTCCAGATTACTGGAAATGGGTTTTTGGCATAAATTTGTAGAAAAGGTTGTGTTTTTGGGTTTAGTTTCAAGCAAGTCCAACTTCTTTTGAGGCAATTTAGGATTTAATAACTTATGTATGCTAAGCATGTTCATTAGACATTATTATCTAGCATGCAAACAACTCATTTAGCATGTAACATATATATGTTAGATAAGAAAACACTACATAGCACCAAGTAATTCATAGTATCATATTTAGGAAGATTAATAAGCTAGTTAAATAATCCTAATGAATATCTATGTGCATGGGAATGTGGAGTTGTGATAGCATGGACTTCTAGACTTGTACCAAGTGAGGTCTTAGTGAATAAATTATGGTTATTTTCAAATTTAGTTCACTTATAAATGTCACATACATAAATATAGATGACAAATATGAGATCACCATGCATGATTTAAAGAAATGTTTTTGGCATTATTCAACAATGTTTGAAAGTGGGTTTTTATGTAGATGTGAAAGTTATTTGAATAAAATAGATTGGTATTTATTTCAGAATGTTTTTATGAGGAAAGGAAACAAAATTTTCAATCTTTTGCTTTGATAAAAAACATCATCATGGACAAATGTTGGGAAGAAAAGTGGGATGGTAAAACATATTAGAAAGGTGATATAATCTTTTGAAAAATCATTTTTCCACGATGTTGAGTTTTTGCATATTAAAAATAGATGTTATTAAAACAATGGTTGTAAAAGATTTCATGCTCAAGGAAATTGGTTAAGGCTATTGTCACATGCTATCCTTTTCTACACATTCAATGGCATTTAAGCATGTAAAAAAAATATCATATCAGAATAGTTTATAGAAAGACAAAAGCTATTATAATAAATATGCATTTAATAATTAAGCAAATAATTACGAAGACATACAATTAAAACACATATGAGCAAGTAAACATCTAGAAATTTTATGTATGAAAGATGACATAAATCTAGGAATGAAAAACTCTAATGAATAACAAAGTTCATAAAAGTAAACTAGCGTTAGGTATATTTAGGAAGAATAATTTAATCAAGTTGGAGAATGAATATGAGACTATTACCAGTGGTGCTCAATTCAGGCTGAACACGACCATTTTTACTGGTTACACACACCCAACTTCTCACAAGAAGCAATTCAACCGTTAGGCCAAATTGAATTTCTAGTCAATAGATTCTCCAGTAGTCATTCTCTTTTTAGAAGAAATTAAGTTCCTAAATTTACCTATCGAAGAGTACCAAATATGAAGTTTGCTTGGTTCACTCAATCTTGACTTAATGCGATTCAAACATCATCTTTTTATGAGATCGATAGTGAACACTTTATTTAATACTTAGGGGGGGCTAACTAAAGAGTTTCTAGTTTATTAAGCCGCAGAACGAATATAGCAAAAGTGTAAAGGCAAAGCAACCTATCAAACTAAGCGTATCCTAAGGCATTTAATAAGATTATATGCATGAAGTAATTACTTATGAAATTTAAAAAGAGAACTTACCTCACGTCCTAGCTTTTCTTTGTAATGTCTCAGATGATAATCGACGTGTGAATGATAGGTGAGTCTTCAAGATAACCAAGGTGTGAAAGTATATCATGGCAAGCTTCTAACACCATAATTAATACCGAAGTGGCTTGACCCGAACATGTCTTATACTAGACTCATTTGATATCTTAGCCTTGATGCATATAACGTCTTATGTAGAATCTTCCACATTTAGACGAGATGGCAAGAGAATCCATAAATATTCCACTACGTCACTAGGTTTCGAATTTGAGTAGGTTGTCGTAAGATTGAGTATCATTCCTTTGAGCGTAACGTCACCTGATCAATTAAAACAACTTGGTACCCGGATTCTCATGGGTCCGAGATGGTTAGTTGAGGACATCCATTGCATTTGAATGCACATGGTGAGGATGTCGCCAAGAAGTACAAGAATTCTTTAACAGTTTGTTTTAAAGTACAAACAGTGGATTTCTTGACTTATATCATTTATAATCATAGTAACTAACCTTATTTCTAAATTTCTCTAATAGGTTTTTCAATTTTAATTTGTTTTGATTTACTAGTTGATAAGTTATCCGAACTAAATCCTAAACCGGTTTTATCATTGAATGGCTTTTGACAACTTAGTAAGTATTTAAGAGATTTGGAGCTTTCTTCAAATTTAGCTAATATTTTTGCTCTTTCATTTAATCTTTTAATTTCAAGTTTATAATCTTGACATGTTTTGCATTCTAGATCAATTTCAATATTACTTTCAAGTCTAGACATTTTATCTTCTAAAATTATTTCTTTTTCAAGATTACTTTCAAAAGTTTTTGATGATTTATGTTTAGAAATAGTTTTTAGATCAATGTTGCAAAAATGTTTAAACTCATTTTCTAGTTTTGAAAATTCTAAAATGAATTGATCATAGCAAAAATGTTCGGTTTCGGATTGTACCTTATTTGGAGTTTTATCTAGTTTGCATCCGTCACATACCGGATGATGATCTTCTCCTTCGTCTGTGTCACTCCATGATATTGGATTGAGTTCACTTTGGAGTTGATTCATGTAGTCTTCGTCGTTAATACCTTCATTAACTACATTTGAACTAGTAGCACATGTATCTATTTTATCTAAATGTTTATCTATTAAATTTTCTAAGATGACTAATTCATGTACAAGATCAAAATCCTCATCTTTGGCTTGACATTTTTCTTGATGAAAGTTTAAGAGATTTTTCCAAATATCATTTGCCGTTTTACAGAAAGATATTCTTTCATATTCAACTTTCGGCAAGGTTTTGTAAATAATTATTTTAGCTTCATTATTTTTGTTATTCTTTGTTTTTAAATAATCATTTTGAGTTTCAAAATCCATTTTTGTTGGTTGAAAATCACCAATCGAAATGACATGCCAAAGATCTAGATCAATTGATTTCACATAATTTTCAAATTTATTTTTCCATTCAAGAAAAGTATAGTTTTAAATAGCGGTGGTGTTTGCATAAATTCCCCTTCTAAATATTTTTCGGATTCCATAGATCGATTCAAGTTTTAAAATACAGTATATTTTAAAGATCTTGATTAACCTGGCTCTGATACCAATTGTGGAAAACTAGAAGGGGGGTTGAATAGTTTTATGTCTTTTTCATTTTATTATGAAAACCTTTGTTTATTTTTAAAACACTTAGATTCAAGTTTGTATGACAAATAAAACTTGAACCTTATTATTAGTTATATATGTATTCTTTTAAATTGATTATAAAAGTTTTGGTTTCTTGAGTGGAGTTTCAAATTGATCTTTATGTGAAGTCGACGTCTAAATAATACTAACAATTATATAAGCCTATGTGTATGAAAGTAATGATGATGTAAGTAAAGAAATAGATAAGGGATGGAAAGATCTAACCGAGACACGAGAGATTTATAGTGGTTCGGCTACAAGGACACCTTCCTTGCCCTACTCCACTCCCCGAGCACCTAGCTCGAGAGTTTTCTTCACAACTTTAATAAGCTCCCTTATGGCGGAGAAAACCTTACACGACTTTGGCTTACACGGGTTTAACGACATAAAGCTAAATGTCGAGTTCTAATCGTAGCTAGAACCAATCTCACAACTTCACAACACAACTTCTTCACGACTTATTCACAACGGCTTCACGACTTGAACTCTAGGACTTCACGACTTCAACACAACCGCTTCACAACTTCTATGCTACGGCTTCACGACTTCAACACTAGGACTTCACGACTAGGACTTCACAACTTCAACACGACCGCTTCACAACTTCTATGCTACGGCTTCACGACTTCAACACAAGGACTTCACGACTAGGACTTCACAACTTCAACACGACCACTTCACAACTTCTATGCTACGGCTTCACGACTTCAACACTAGGACTTCACGACCTCTACCTTACGGCTTCGCGACTTCTATGCTACGGCTTCACAACTTCTTCTCACCGCAACTACTTCACAACTTTACTATGCTTCTACACTACTTCTTTACACCACAACCTCTTATACAACTTCCTTGCTACTTACACACTACACTAACCTAATCACTTTTGTTTACACCTTATATACACACTTTACACAAATGAATGAATGATTTACAAAGTATACAAAACAAACAACTTGAGTAACAAGATGATACTAAGTTGTAATACTTCTAGTCTTGATTGATAGAAGTATTCTTCTTTTGCACTTGGATGGTGGAAGCTTGGATCACTTGGAAACCAATGCTTAAGATTATATGATCAAAGGGTTTTTGAAGATATGAAATGAGATCTACAACAGAAAGTTTTTAGTGCAAAAGGTGAGGAAAAATGCCAGAGAAAAACCAGTATTTATAGGCAAAATCTGGGACCTACTGGAGCGGGGGCGGTCCCCTTAATTTTAAGGGGGCCGCCTCTATGAATTAAGGGGGCCGCCCCTGCTGAACGTTGGCCAGTTTTGTCCTTTTGTGGGGAAGGTTTTTCTGGGACATTTTTGTCATTTTTGGTTGAAAATTTGAATTCATATATTTATACTTGATTAAACATATTTATTTAATACCAAAAATGTTTTTCAAAAATATATAAAATGTTTTTGCCATTTTATAAAAAGTTTAGTGATTAGGAAAATGTTCCTTTGATCAAATAATGCATTAAGCACTTGTTTATTCATACCTTAAGTGATTAAGTTGTAGAAATGAATATTTACAACTAAATACTTGTTTGTTTGATAAGTTTATGTTTAATGAGTATACATTTTGTGACTATCAAAACATAGAGATATGAATAAGTATGAATAATGTTTTTAGGCATTATTTATATCAACAATATCCTCTAACAGCTTCCCGTAATTGGAGCGAGAGGGTGTGGAAGGCTCAAACTAGTGCGAAACTCATCAAACATTTTATTGTAGGACATAATCGGAATTATGGAGTTCACGAGCGGGAATATGCACGAAAAGTTAGGCTAAGCTCAAGGAGGGATGTTACCAAGATTTATTGTTTTATTAGCATATCAAGATGTAGAGGTCCGAATTCTAGCACTCCCACAAGTTAATTTGAGGTAAAGATTATGCCTAAGTTCTAAAATTTGTATTTTTTTATTACCCACTATTGGGTTATGCTTAAAGATGATATTTTGAGGTTATAAGTAGGGTTTGTAGACATTTATAAGATTATGTTAAGTTGTGATTTTTTAAAATCACCAAGAACATATGTTAACCGTGTGTAGATGATAAAGAAAATGATGGGTATCTTGTTATGATGCCATAACACCAATTTATGGTGTTAATCTTTGAAAAGTAAGTTTATGTTAAAAGTTATCAGTGAAACCAAACACCCCCTTATGGCCTAGCTTATTCCAATCGCGAGTTTATGACAATTTTAATCGTTTCCTAAGTGAGCTCCATTGTAATACCCTGTAATTTCCCATGTCATTTATTAATGTTAATCATCAAGTAATCCAAGTTTAAAGTTGTATAACCTATTTTTACGGGTTATTTATTTATTTATTTATTATCAAGCAACACTCA
The DNA here is from genome assembly GCA_021014915.2 of Artemisia tridentata subsp. tridentata. Classification (NCBI taxonomy): domain Eukaryota; kingdom Viridiplantae; phylum Streptophyta; class Magnoliopsida; order Asterales; family Asteraceae; genus Artemisia; species Artemisia tridentata. The sequence goes on from CP139508.1 coordinate 500,650,651, forward strand.
CCAGTCATTCTTTAACAAATCCGAGAAGTAACATGAATAGCTCACTTGCGCACCGACACTAAAAGCTAAACGAACTCTGAGATTTATTGCACCAATCTAATTAATAAACATATATTACAAATAAATTATTTATTTCATTATTCACTTATATATATATAAAAAAAAAAATTTCTCTTGGGCCGAACCCAGCTATCAACCCATGATTAGCACCACACAAGCCCATGTCATATTTTTCCTTGCTTCTTTGGACCAAACCAACAAAACATAAAGCCCAACATATCTTTTCTTTACACACCAATACATTTTTGTTTTACTTCTTCTTTGCTCTCACTCGATATAACTCACAAACACAAACTGTCAACACAACCACATCACACAATGTTTACTTTTCTTTGTTCCTTATGGCGTGGGAAACAAAAACAACCCAAGAGACACCCTAGCTAGCTCTAACCTAAAATTATAAACAAATAATAAGTCTTACACTTTACTTCAAATCACTTAGTAACCAATGGACCTTATGTCTCATATGCTCCAACATGCATCTCTTCAATTATTATTTTTTTTCTTTCTTTCTTCTTCTTTGTCCTTCGACAGTAACAAGCCACAAGAGTTCCCCCATCACCTTTTGCACCATACAAGTCTTTAACATCATAGCTTTAGCCCTAATGACTATATATTCAAAGATTAAAATAACATGAACACCATGCTTCTTGACCCTATTGTTTCATTCGACAAGGCCTATCCATGCATGCTTGCTCTAAAATCACCTTTAAAATAATCAAGGATAGTACAAGAATACCATTTTCTTTAACCCTCCTTGTCCCATCGTGTCCCTTATGACCATCTCAATTATAAGCCACCCTAGCTGCCACCTTATCAAACCATCGACATAACAACACAAACTTTGACACTTCTTTGTTTTGCATTCGATGAGACTTGACAAGCATGCTTCAAAAGTCTCTATAAAAATAATCAAGGAAGGTACCTAGCTTGCCTCTATAAAAACCCTTGAGCTCCCACACCTCATCACACATTCAAACTAAACAACATAAATACAAATCACCATCACCTCCTCTAGTTCACTGCCGAAGATAGGAAGGAAAGGAAACAAGCTTTGAGAGCCATACTAGTTGTGTAAGAGTTATACGAGGGAATTGGTTCGTGTACGAGTTGGGTTGGAGGAAGAAGACTTGGGTTTCCTTGCCACCTTGGGTTCTCGTTACCATCTTTCCTTCGAACCTCGCCACAACCTTCTCGGTGTCGTAAGTCTTCAAACCCGTTCCATATTCATTTAATAACACGAGATTTCAATGCACACTCGACATGATTTTACGTATTTTATTTAGAGACCAAAGTTATTTAACAATGAACACTTACAACCTTAACGAGAGAAAGCAAATAAAGTCCAACATGAAATGTATATATTTCATGCAAACCTTACTGTATCATAAGCCAATATAAACCATGCTCACATATATATACACGTTAAAGTAATAAAGGAACCAAGCCAATTACTCCCTCCGTCCCATATTAAGTGTCCACTTTTCAAATGCACAAAGTTTTAGGAAAGTGGGGCCAACTACACTCTCCACCAATCAAATATCACTATTACCCACTAAAGTCTCTTCTCATTGGTTGAAAATATTCCCTGGACACTTAATTTGAGACATCCCAAGATTCCATTATGGACACTTAATATGGGACGGAGGGAGTAGTATTTTAAATGAGTAGAACTCGAAGCATAACTAATAAATACTTTAACTTTGGTATGTGAAGTGTGTCTGTGAGAGTCGAACCCACTGTATGTGGATTTGGTTACTACTTTTTTTTTTACTTCAATGTACATTTACAAAACGACTTAGGTTCTTTGGATTGGTTGTCAGTTTTGAGTAGTGTTGGTTTCGTTGTGGTCATACCACTGTGGGTCGAACCATAGAGATACGGTTTTCGGTTTAACAATCACTTTTAGACCACACTTTGCAAACATAACTAGATGGCACATAAAGAAAAATTTTTTTTTTTTTTTTTTGAAACTGGGTTTGTTTTCCAATATAAGGGTGCGTCGTTTTGTTTGAGATTGTTGGCAAAACCAAATTCAAACGATAACTCAGTTTACACTAAGAGAGAAATATAGCAAATGCAACATACTGAGAAGAAGTAGTAAAACAAAGCTTTGAAAATGAAATGCAAATCTTAAGACATACACTGTCTATTATTCATGCAAATATAAGACAGGACTAAGACGCTATATAAATAAACAGTTTGATAAATAACACAACAACTTGAGCTAGTCTGTTGGTTGGGACGTATGGCTGATAAGCGTGAGGTCAGGGGTTCGATCTCTTCCCCTGACATTTTTGCTAAATTATTCTTTTTAACAATTTTACCCCTTTGACCCTTGAACTATTAGGTGTTGGCTAATATCTTTTCAACAAAAATTAATACTAAACATTTTAATTAGTTAGACTATTATACAAACTATATTTTGGCATGGATATTTTTGTAGCAATTAATTTATAAAGGGAAACAAATACTTACGACTGGGTCATGCCCGATTATTGTCAAATTTCTTATACTTAGTCAATTTTCACCAACTATACTAAACTACGAAAACTAGACAATATAATAGAAAATAAATTTTAGACTTTTTTTCCAACTTATTATTTATTAACTAAACATATATATAAACACATTTATATATACACCGTGTCTCGTAACCACTACTAATATAAATACTTAGCGTAAAGTATTTATTATTTTACTAACGTTTATTTTTCACAAACACTCAATTACGACACTACCACATTCGTAGATTTCCACACTTATCATTTCACTCACTAAAACCGGAAAGCCAAAAATAATCTAAACTTATCACATCATTTTAGGTCGCAAGTCGGGAGCTATTCATTACACCATTTGATCACTATTTGATATCTACGCTACTAAGGTGAGTTTATAGTCCCACATTTTTATATGATTTCTAAACCCATAGGGAGATACATGCTCTAAACCCGAACACAATTATTTTTCTGTATGCTATCCTGAAAGATATTGCCTAAGTTACCGATATTGCCAAAAGTCCCTCATATCATGAGCCATTAATCACTTGCGAGTGAACGCGAATATTGTGGATAGATCTATTGGGGTTGACAACCCTATTTGTGTTGGCTAGATTAGCAACCCAAATGCACTTTATTTGAGATAACCAGGAGAATGGCAAACTCCTGCTACGAGGGCCCCTTTTTACTTACATCATTATTATGCTGTAAGTTTATCATGTTTATGATACTACACTATGTCAACGTTTGCGTGTCATTAGACTTAGGGCAATATATCTACATGTTACACAGCGATATCACCGTTGTGCTACTGATCAACTAAATGTTTATGTTTTAATCAACGATATCACCGTTGTGCTACTGATCAACTCAATATTTATGTTTTACACAACGATATCACCGTTGTGCTACTAATCAACTTGTGTTCAAACTATTTAAATTTAAACACTATGGATTCACTCAACCTTTGTGTTGACATTTTGAGCATGTTTTATCTCAGGTAACTAAAGATTTCAAGGCACGGAGTTGGCAAGGGCACTAGAGACTTATTTTTTTTATCTTAAATAATTATACCATTCTTTTCAAACTCGCCATCACTTTTGTGAAACCCTATTTCTTTTGGGAAAATGTTTTGTAACTCTGAATATTGAGTTTTCATTGAATGATATAAATTTATGGAAATTATACTTTTGGATTGTTTATCTATACTTACGACTGTGATCTAATAAGTAATACCCCGTTTAAGTCTTCCGCTGTTACTAAAATTTTTACGGGGTGTTACATCCATGATTAATACATGTTCTTAGGTTATAAAAGTTGGCAAAAGTTGATCTCATATTTGTCATAGATCCGATGAACCAATCTTAGCCATTCATTTTTTTTTGATAAAAAAATAAATAAATAAACTTTCACCATTTTTTAAAAAATTAAATATCTCGCAAACCGTTAATTTTTATGTGAAAAAAATCATACCATCGCAACGAGAATTAAATTATCTTTCTATACATATGCACTTCTATTACAAATCACATGTGATTTTTCTCGGCGAAAATTTTGAAAAAAAAAAAGTTCGTCGAAAGTATAGAGAAATGCATATCTATAGATAGATAATTTAATTCTAGTCGCAATAGTGTATTTTTTGTAGCTTGAAGATTTACTGTTAGCAAGATATGTTGTTTTTTTTAAAAAAATGTGAAAAATAGTTTTTTCTTAATTTAGATGAAAAATAGATGGCTAAGATTGGTTCTTTGTATCTATGACAAATATGAGATATATATTGATTTCAACTCAATAAAAGTTAGCTGGGAGCATATTCGGGAGCTCGAGAAAGGTTATAAGCCGAGTTAAGGTGAGTAACGCATGTAAGAGTTTGTTTAAACGGGACTTTAGAAGCCCGTAAGATGTACCACATGCTTTTTTGGTGCTTATGTTCATACACTTTGTTATATGCATAAGTATTATACTCGCGTTACGAGTTCATGTTAAGTAAGCACATATCTATGTCGAATCATATGTCATGAGTAGAAATGAATCACGTGTTATAAGCTTATGAGTGAAATGCCTTAAATGGGTTAATTCAGCCCATAGTGACCCATGTAGTCTTAGTAGCATGTTTTTAGCATATATGATGAATCATTGCTTATTTCAACGTCCTAAGTGGATGACATGATTAAAAGAGAGATAGTTGTGTTTTGAAAATGGAACTAGACATCCTAGGTGGATGACTTGCATATTTCTATGATTTATGACCCAAAGATGGGATTAGACGTCCTAGGTAGACGACATGTGCTATATTGTAATCACATGTTCTGAAATGGAACTTAGACATTCTCGGTGGATGAATTGAGCCCCTTAAATGGCCTTACGTCCCAAAGTGGGACTTAGTCGTTTTATATGGATGACTAGTATGAGTATATGACTCATTAGATGCTAAATGCGAAGTTTAGACATCCTTAGTGGGTGAATAGCGCATCATGTTAATGATATGTCCCTAAAATGGAACTACATAACTCTTTCATATTGGAGTGGACAACCATATACTCACAAAACTTACTGTAAATCAATTCTTTTGGTTGTCAGAAACTTTGTTTTATGTCTTGTAACTATGCTGTTCAAGATTATTGACTGTAAGGGCGAGTTCAACGACCTCCTCCACGTTTACATCAAGTCCCTGTGACTTTGTTGTATGTCTTTGTGACTTTGTTGCATGTCTTGTTAACAAACAAGCTGACAAAATACCAGTTGACATTGTTCATTGGTTTTCTATATAATAACAATAATTGCAAATGAATGAATTAAAAACATTATACTTATCTAAATTGCAAAGTAAAGCAGAAAAAAAAGAAAAAAAAAGAGCACTTTTCTCAGAAGATACAAGTGGCTATGGAAACGAAACCAACGTTTGCAATACGTTCTTAACAATCAAGCCAACAACAATAATTTGCCAATATAACAGTCAATATGTTCTTCTCATACACATTTCAACAACAAACCACATAAAAAGCTGATTATAAACAAAAGTCATATAACACAATAAAGGTTTTCAATTGGACTAACACGACCAATAAGTATTAATAATGTTAGTAGCTTGGTTTAACACCCCACCATGTTGTGTTGGAGTAGGGAGGCTTTGGATCATACTTAAATGTTCTACATCTTCATCACAAATTAGTCTTACACCAAACTCCTTCACTTCAAAATCTTCATTATTCTCTTCAAAACAAAATGTAAGAGACTTCGTTGCTTCCTCCCATTTCCTTATATCTTCATTATTCTCTTGAAAAGGAAATCTACGAGACTTCTCTGCTTCCTCCCATTCCCTTGTATACCTCTCATAATGCAACCATATCATATAGGAATCTTGGATTCCTGTCAACTTATCCAGAAAATAATCCACAATTGAAGCCGGAAAGAAATCCCTAATTAAATATCGAAAGTAACCTTCTCCATCAAAGTTCTTTACAGAGTATTTCAATTCGTAGGGATCTTTGCACTTGAAAACAACACAAGTTCCAAATCCCCAAAACTTATTGAAGCACCAATCTGATGGCAATTCAACCTCTACATTATTTTCCGTACTTCTATTTGTAAACCACTCCGGAATGCTATTCCCAGGATATGCTATATTTAAATAATAAAATCTAGTGTCTTGCGTGAAGAATTCACATCCGTTTGTCTGGAAACCCAAATACCCAAGGAAAGCAGAAAGCTGATGAATAGAGCCTTGGGAAGTTACAGATGAGTCAAGACACCGACTCTTCGATATAGACCCCTCGCTATCAACTGTAACATTCTCAAACAACTTTGGGCAATGTCCGAAACGATTAAACCTTTTCTTGAATCGGTCTTTAGATGATCCTGACACTTCTCTTAAGGAGGTGCAAAAAGATGCATGAAGATAATCTAGGCTATGTGGAAGTTCGGGCAACACTTTCAGCTTCTTGCAACCATCAAGTTCAAGTCTCTGGAGATGAGAAAATTGACTCAAACTGGGCAACACTTCCAGCTTCTTGTTCCCTTGCAAGTATAGACAGTTTAGACGTGATAAGCCTCCAATGCTCTCAGACACTTCTAATAAATCGCAGTAGCTTAAATTCAGATCCTTTAACATCCGTAAACCTGCCAATGAAACTGAGCTTCGGGGATGTTGTTTACTTGGAAAATACTGAAGCCGTTTGCAGCCTCTCAGATTTAAATCAACAAGCCTCCCGAGCATTCCAATTGAGGGATGAACGTCAACCAAATTCACACAACCTTCAAGATTTAGCTCTTCGAGATTTCCAATCTCTGAGAAGTCAGGGGTGGTTGTTAGGTTACAACAGAACGTAAGCTTCATTACTTTCAACCATTCAAAGCACTGGCAACGATAGAAAAAAAAAGAAGATAAGTTCTCGGATCATTAGGTATCAAATAGGAAAACATGTGTATACAAGGAAATACCTTAGGTGTTGTCCAAAAATGTTTTATGTTGCTGTAAGAGAGGTCAATGGCCACAATGTTTTTTGGATAGAAATCTGAAGGTAAGCACTCGAAAGGGCATCCATGCCAATAAAACAAGCTTAGTTTATTGGACAAATAATCCAAATTTTCTCCTGAGAAGATCACATCGTGGCCCTCTAATTCACGTTTCCAGTATACCTTTTCCTCTTGATAGATTTTCAGGATCCGCAACTTTTTCATAAGTGCAAAATCTTTAGCATCTATTTGAACCTTTTGACTAAATTTCTCTAACGAAATGACTAGAACTTCAACTGCTTCAGTTATTTCCACCTGGAATAATACAAAACATGTAACTTAAATTATAAACAGTAACATAGTCAATTGCTTATACTTCTATATTAATATAAAGGACAATAATCATATGCCGCTTTTTACCTCATTTTGACCCAATATATCGTAAACGTTAGATGAAATCAACAATCTTCTAGATTCTTTACTAACAATTTCCCTTGCCATTGCTTGTATCAAGCCATGCATTTGAAGTGATTTATCGCAAGAGGTCGTGATTAATGACTTATCAAATAGAACTTGCATGTTTGCATCTGCAAAAAAGTTACAGCGATCTAGTATGCTTGCTACAAAATCTCTGTTTTCTCCAATGAATAAACATGCGATATCAAGTAAGATATTTTGCTGCTGGGGGTTTAGCCCATCGTAACTTAAACGAAGCACTCTTTGTATCTTTTCATTCGGATGTACTTTGAGACTTTTCAGTTCACTTTTCCACTGACCCACGGTTTTGCCATATAAATGACGACCCAAAACTTTGAGGGCCAGAGGGTGACCTTGCACATAGTTCACAATTTCCTGAGAAATTCTTTTGAATTCTATAGGATAATCTTTTTCTTTAAAGGCATAGGAACGGAAGAGCTCAAGAGATCTATCCTCATCTAGAAAATCCATCTCATGGATTTCATCCACTCCATGAGATCTTAGCAACCGTTTATCTGTACCAGTGAAAATAATCAAACTTCCTTTGCAAAACCAACTAGCTGAACCCGCTAGTGATTCTAACTGCTCGTGCTCGTCCACATCATCCAAAACAAGCAGGACCGGCTTACATGGCATCCTTTGCTTTAGTACCCCTGCTCCTTCAGATACATTAAATATATTCAAATTTTTTGTTTTCATGATCTTTTCAATCATATGCATTTGGACTCGAGTTAGGTCTTTTTCTCTGACGCCCTCACAAAAGCAACTTCCCTCAAAGTGCACATACATCAAGTTATAAATAGCTTTGGCAAGGGTCGTCTTTCCTATTCCGCTTATACCACATATTCCAATCCTGTTAACCTTATCATTTGACCCAACGAAGCGTGACAACTTTAATTTATCCAAAAGGATATCTAGTCCTACAAGGTTCTCACCAACATCCAAGGGTAAATCAAATAACATTTTGAGGATGTCATTGGAGATTTTGATGATGAACTCGGACTCAAACCTGTTAAAAAAAGAGTACAAGATTAACTAGTTGGAAGAAAGCAACATGAAAAAAAATTATAATAATAAATAAATAAATAAATAAATATATAAATAAATAAATAAATTAAAAAATTTTACCCATTTGTCGTGTCCTGGAGATCCCATCCAGATAAGTTAGCCGCCATGGATAAAGATTTCTCCCATTCATCTACCTCCATGGATAAAGATTTCTCATATTCATCTACCACCATGGATAAAGCTTTCCCCCATTCATCTACCTCTGGTCTATTTAAATTTTTATGTTTATCAAAAGCTTTAGCATAGCTCTCAGTTTGGTGCCTCACCACGTCAGGTTTAACATCATAAAAGATAATCCGAACCTCATGTTTACGCTCTCTCATTTGCTTGCACTTGAGTATTTTAACAAGTTCCCTCAAACACCATGATGAAGAAGCGTAATTTTTGGAGAAGATAACAATCAAAAACCTCGATTCTTCAATGGCTTTGTAGAGATGAGGAGATATCTCTTCTCCTTTAGGCAACTCTCTATCATCTCTAAAAGCATGAACTCTTATTTGCTTGAAATAGGTGAACAGATGGTCCACGAAAGTCTTGCGAATATCTTCACCTCTAAAACTAACGAAAACATCATATTTCCACGGATGAGGAATGGACGTAGTAGCCATTATCAATAATGAGATCGAACTGCGTTCAGAAGTAAAGATCATCATAAAGAGTAGAGCCATTATCAATAATAGTACAAAGAATCCATGACTAAGATTTTTAGTCATCAATCTGCCCTAAAACAAATATTATAACTTGGAGTAAAGAAGCTTGTATGATTGCAATTCATAAAAAAATCCTTTTACTAAATATGTGACTCTGGTTCATACGTTGTCTTAAAATGAGAGCTACACAAAACAACATCGAAACAATATAAATATTGGATAACAACATGGAAAATCTAGACACCTTTTTTAAGTTTTAAATGTTTGGTGGAGATAACATGTTTCCTCCGACTAAACGCACCCAAAATGTCTCATTGTGTGTTCAAATTATTTTATATTCTTCATGCTATATCAAAAGTTGGAAATATATATACAAGCGACACCGTATGTATATATAAATCCTATGCCTTATAAGTTGTTTGGTTATTTAAACCTGGTCATTTGGCCCATTGGATCTAATATCACTTTTAATGCGTTTAGAATGATAAGTTATAAAATTGGCAAATACAAAAAGTAAAATGACTTGCAGTTTATGGATGGAAGGAAGCTCAAAGTTAAATAGAATAAAGGCAAGTGGGTTTGTAGAAAGAAGCTTGTACTAACCAATACCCCCCAAAAAATACAAATAGCATCCCCTGTTGTTGTTGTTGTTTTTTTTTTTTTTTTTTTTTTTTTTTTTTTATCTATCAAAAAACTATAAACGCTAACTTGTCTTTTTCGAGTGATGTGTAACAAACATTTTTTTTTCTTTCTTTTATATACTCAAACTTTCCTCTTGGATTTTGGTTAAAAATCTTTCCAAAACGAAAAAAATCTTACCAAAATCTGCACATGTGACAATACATGAACCTCAGCCTATGTGACATCATAAATGAGGTAAAAAAAAACTAACAATTTGATCTAAAATTTTGGGTTATTAAATAAGAGATTTAGATCTAATAAGTATAAAAAGAAGACTTACCGTTTACCAGATGAAAGTCTTTGAGGGGTGAAGTTTAGGTGAATGAATTCATGAAATAAAAATGGAAGATAGCAGATAATTTAAGGAGTAAATTGCATTTTTGGTCCCTGTGGTTTGGCCAAATTGCAGATTTGGTCCCCAACTTTTTGAAAGTGCAGAAATGGTCCCCAATTTCAAGTTCCCGTTGCATTTTTGGTCCCTGGCCTCAGTGAAATGACTAAAATACCCTTTGTTTTCTTCAGAAAAAGACAAGGGTAATTTGGTCATTTCACACCAAAAAGGACCAAAAATGCAACGGAAACTTGAAATTGGGGACCATTTCTGCACTTTCAAAAAGTTGGGGACCAAATCTGCAATTTGGCCAAACCACAGGGACCAAAAATGCAATTTACTCTAATTTAAGGTTTCCAATATACTTGATTTTAGCTAGAGTACCATTTGGATGGAAATGAAGTTAGAAAGAGTAAAGGCAAGTTGGTTGACCCCGAAGTCAATTTATTTGCATTTCTGGTCCAGATAACGAGCAGGGAAGCCCGCGCGTTGCAGCGGGTTATTCAGATAATTGTTTTTTTTTTTAGAAAAATTAATTTTAAAGTTTTTTGAAAATATTTTTTCAAAAACTTTATTTTTTTTTTTTTCGAAATTATTTATAAAAAAAAAAAAAAAAAAAAAAACATTTACTGTAGCACAGCGGAGCGCTTTGCGGGCTTCTTTTTTTTTTTTTTTTTTTTTTTTTTTAATATTGTTTTCGCCGTTGTTGGTAACAAAAGTTTTTTGAAAATATTTTTTCAAAAACTTTATTTTTTTATTTTTTCGAAATTATTTTTCAAAAAAAAAAAAAAAAAAAAAAAAAGGGCTTTTTTTTTTTTTTTTTTTTTTTTTAATATTGTTTTCGCCGTTGTTGGTAACAAATGCAGTGTCCGTAATTTAATTTTTTTTGAAAAAGGACTCATTTTGCAAACAGCCGCGAACTTCAGGAGTATTTTTTGCCAATTTTTTAGAATTTTTTTTGTAAAAGGACTACTTTTGCAAAGACTTATCAACTTCAGAGGTATTTTTTGCCCATTTTAAAACATATTTTTTGGAAAAAAAAAAACACTGTTGAAGCACTGTATTTCACTATTCATTTAATTTCTCATCTTTTAATATATATATAATATGCAATCTATTGGATTAAGCTACAATGTCAAATTTCAACTATATTTTGTGAAATATAATAGCACCTGATAACATTATAGCTTTTAGAAGTTAAATCTTTCTTGGGTTGCGTGGTTAAATGACCCGTTAACAACGATTTCTATGTAATTTCTTTCTAGTCTAGCTTGTTGCTAGCTCTTTTAATAAAATTTTGCAGTTCAAAAAAATAAAATAAAACACAATATGCATGTATTTTTTTTATTTTTTTATTTTTTTTTGGAAGAAGCAAAGAATTTATTAAGCCACAAAGGCAAGCAAAAACAACAACAAATAATGGTGAAGGAGAGAGAAAGCTGAGGTGGCGGTGGAAGCTGAAATGGTATGAAGGATGGGTATCTAATATAGAGCACCTGAGATAGAAACACCAAAACAATATGTACTTATATATAGAAAACGCTGAGAAATTCAAATATGGAATGCCACCAACATTTTAAAAGGTAAATACGTTTTAATTACATTTGAAATTTCTAGGAAGGTTCTTTAGAATATACTCCCTCCGTTCCATTTTAGTTGTCCAGTGTTAACTTTCAAAGTCTTTTTGCTTCGACTTTGACCGTAAATATTTTTGTTTGTATTATATAATACTTGATGAAAGTTATATCATTGAAAAGTTCGTTTAAAATCAAATTTATTTATATATTTTATATCAAATGTTATATAATACAAACAAAAATATTTACGGTCAAAGTTGAAACAAAAAGACTTTGAAAGTCAACATTGGATAACTAAAATGGGGAGGGAGAATATGGCAAGGAACTGCAAAAGTATAGACACTGCATAAGATTTGTAGAGATATAAAAAAGGAAGTATGTTTTTGTGTGTTTGATGAAGGAAACAGGCGCGAAGTTTCTTTGGTTTTTAAAGACGTTGGTGGGGGTCCCTCTCAACGTGTAAAAGACCGAGTAAACCTTTACGCGTTTGGTAGTTGGTCTTTATTTAAATTTAAAAGTGTAACATAATTTATTCAATGATAATGGTCCTTATTAATAATAGACCAAGTGCACGTAGCTATTGAAATGATGGGCGGTTATTTTTAGTTTATTAGTTTTTCATGTTCTATTTTTGTTGACAATGGCATGGCTTTTTATATAGCCAAAAAAACTAATAAATTCAAAATAACCACCCATGATCATAATAGGTACATGCACCAAAGTACTTTTTGGTGTCGTTGTGTGGTGCCGTGGGTAAAATGCTATCACATCAGCATTTTTTTTTAATAATTTCTGGTGATATGAGACACCTTTTAGCACACGCGTGCTTTTCTAAAACACAAATACAGCACACATTAAAAAAAATGGACCATTTGGGCTGGCAACGACGACGCCACACACGAAAATGCCACAAATGGTGTAGGTCTCGTGTTTTCCCGTCTCGAGTTAAAAATGCAATGTACCTGCTGCTTTTATAAAGAGCTAAGTAAATCAAAGTTAAAATTGTTTTATACCTCAAAAACACATATCAAATTGAATAATTCAAGGGTCATACTTTCTAAAAGTTCTTCACAAATAAGGTAAATGCAAATTCCTTCAAGCAAGCAAATAATGGCAAGGAAGGAAGAATGATACCGAGACAAATTTTGTTGCAAAAATGACATTAATGTTTTTTTTTTTTTTTTTTTTTTTTTTTTTTTTTTTTTTTTTTTATTGTTTTTTTTTTTTTTTTTTTTTTTGTGCATAACCTACATAAACATAAAAAGATCACATTCACGTAGATTTGTTGCTTTAACATCTATTTCCTGATCAACTGCATCACTATCATCAAATATTTCATGTCTTCATTTTAAGTTTCTTTTTTTTTTTTTTTTTTGAAAAAATATCACATTCACGTAGATTTGTTGCTTTAATATCTATTTCCTGATCAACTGCATCACTATCATCAATGAAATGAAGTTTATTAAGATTTTGAAGGCACCCATAATCATGGAATGTGTCTAGTATGTAATTATTTACACTTTTTCTATCAACCTACCAATATTTTTGCCTCACCATTATTTTTTTTGGAGGTTCGAAACATAAATTAAAGAACATAAACCATTATAAAAGAAAAAAACAAGATTCATATACTTAATGTTACATTTCACTTAATTACAAGTACAAAAAACACATATGCAAAAAGTCGCAAATTATCTTCATGTATATTTGTATTCATCCGCTTCTCTGTCTCGAATGATATCATCATTTTCATCAATCTGAAACAACCATGCACAAAAACAATTAAACCATAAACAAATAATAAACGAAAATTAATCATAACAACTATCATAACGCATATGCACAAAAAATAATTAAACCATAAACAAATAATAAACGAAAATTAATCATAACAACTATCATAACGCATATGCACAATCTTGTGTATATCAAACATATTTTTTTAACCATAAACAACGATCAAACAAAGATGCACAATTTAAAACATATATGTATAACTCTTTCTTTGATTTTATATCAAACTTAAAACACATATGCATACTCCTTCCATTAATTTTATACCAGCCATAAAACAAGTATGCGCTATCTTTTCACTTATTTTAAACCAACTAACAAACACATATGCACTAATCTAAACACATATCTCTTTCATTGATTTTATACCAAACATAAAACACATATGCACACCCTTTTAATTAATTTTTTACAAGCCAAGAACACGTATGCACCATTCTATTGATTTTATATTAACGTTGAAACACATATGCACATACTTCTATGGATAGCAAAAAACACATATATGCATATGAATTTCCTTGATTTTATATGAACCATAAAACATATATACACACCCTTTTAATATATTTTTTTACCAGTCATAAACACGTATGCACCATTCCTTAAAACACACATGCATCATTCTTTAGAATTATTTTATTCGAATTTTTGGCCAACAATACACCAAATAAATCACAACTTCACGTGTCGCTTCATTTCATTCAACAACAAAAATGCATAACCAATTAACCACTACCTTTCTATCTCAATTTATTGTTTTCGTTTACACAAACATCAAATTAACAACAGAAAATATTCACCTATGTTATGTTTTGACATATAGAGTTAATTCATGTTACTACAACAAATAGCACCACACAGTAAAAAAATAATACGAGTAATAATAATAATAAAAAAATTAAGATTGGAAAAAAAAAAGGAAAACAAAAATCATTCGTATGCAATTGGGTCACCCTCAAAATGTATGAGACAATACACCTTGATTCACTATACCACTTTTACTGTTAGGCATGCTTATGCAATTGAGTCACCCTCATTACTTTTGAACTTTTAAAAACAAGAAGTATGGAGTAAGAAAGACAATCGTAGACAAGAAAATAAAAAATAAAAAATTATGCACCTTTTCTTGTGTCTAGGAACTAGTGACAGACTTCTCCGACGATGAGGCGTACCAGGATCTGCTTCTTCGCCTATTTAACATAGTAAACAACGAGTCGGGCAGCCCGCGCGTTGCGCCGGGGTGATTCGCATCAGTTTTTTGCAACCATGTTTTTGTTCATTATATGCTCGCGCGTTGCGACTGGGTGATTGCCATTATTTTTTTGCAACTATGTTGGCCAAAACAATTTAGCAATACAGAGTTTAAAAAAAATAGCCATGTTTATTAAAAAAAAAAAAAAAAAAAAAAAAAAAAAAACTCTTTTATTTTGTTCGTAAGGACTTCTTTTGCAAAGAGTTGTCGGCCTCAGGGGTACTTTGTGTCATTTTCCAAAACTTTCGAAATAGACTTTTTGGGAAAAGGACTGCTTTTGCAAAGTGTCGTCGATTTAGGGGGTATTTTCTGCCAATTTTCCAAACTATCAAAACGACGTCGTGTCCCTGGGCACTGTACAAACAACTAATGACACTGTAGCAATTTGTGAAGGGGCACTGTAGCAACGTTTTTTTTTTTTGCCCAAAACGTCGACGTTTGGGATGCCATTTAGTAATATTAGTAATAGTAATATTCATTGACTTTCAATTTCTTATTACTTTTTATAGATAAAACAAAACATTTTCATGCTTCATTACCTTAAATTGTATGCCTTATATATATATATATATATATATATATATATGGCTTTAAACCCTCTTAAGTGCGGGAACTACGAGAACCACATTTTTACAACTAATAATACACAATATACATCATTTAATGCTCATAACATTTTGTTATTTTTATTTAATTCAAAAGGGTATAATAGTAAAAAACATTTTCATATTATTATTTTTTTTTTAATTTTTGAAATTCGGATTTTTTTTTTTTTTTAATTTTCAAATTCGGATTTTTTTTTTTTTTTTTTTTTTCCAAATTGGCAAAGGTCCATACATGTTTTTTTTCTTCCCAAATAGCCAAGGTACATACACGTTTTCAATTAGTTAAAGTGCATACATGTTTTCAATTAGTTAAAATGCATACATGTTTTTTCTCCAAATAGTCAAGGTGCATACATGTTTTTTTTAGCTAACACTTTTTTTATGATAATTATTTTCTTTGAAAGTTTGATTCACAAATTAAAGAACATAAATCATTATAAAAAGAAAAACAAGATTTATTGACTTAAATTTTACATTTCACTTGATTACAAGTACAAAAACACATGCAATAATCATATATCTTCAAAAGTCGCAAATTATCTTCATGTATATTCGTGTTCATCCACTTCCCGGTCTTAAATGATATCATCATCTTCATCAATCAATCTGAAACAAACATGCACGAAAACAATTAAACCACAAACAAATAAGAAACGAAAATTAATCACAACAACTAGCAGAACACATATGCATAATCTTGTTTTGAATACATACATGTTTTGAAAAGAACATACATGTTTAAAAACACACCTGTTTTAAAACATACATATTTTGAAAAGAACATACATGTTTAAAAACATCATGTTCTCAAACATATATCGTTTTCATTAATTAGATCCCACTAATTAAAACATATATGTTTTGAACAATTATGTTTTGAACATACATGTTTTGCACAATTATGTTTTGAACATACATGTTTTGCACAATTTATCTGAAACAAGCATGTACGAAAACAATTAAACCACAAACAAATAAGAAACGAAAATTAATCACAACAACTAGCATAACGCATATGCACAATATGTGTATATTAAACTAATGATGTAAACATATTTTTAATCATAAACACAAAATATATATGTTTTATACGTAAACATATATGTATATTTCCAAAACATATATCCAAACACAAAACATATATGTTTTTTTTAATCTATACTAATCCCAACAAATCTTTCACGTGTTTGCACAAGATTTTGTTAGGTTACGTGTGTATGATGATGTTCTATATATCACAACTTCTGCTGTGGTAAAGTTCATCAAAAAAATAACACAAATCCGAAACAAACTGTTATGACTCGATTTGAATGATAGTTTTGACTCGATTTTGTTATTAATTAATTCGTGTTCAAAAATCTTATATCCACAACATCACGTCTGCAAACATCATTATTCGACCCAAGAAAAAAAAACATTAAATAATTAGGTAACAAGTCAACAAAACCATAAAATGAGATTATATATAATCAACAAACAGATCTACAACAAAAAAGATGAAATAAATATATAACCTCAAGAGGGAGACGCATGAAATCGTTAGAAGGGTTTGATTGCATATCTTTGACTTTTTGTAATATCCTCTTCACCGATGGATTCTTCATGTTCTATTTTTCCCCCATTTTTTATCTTAATCTTTTTTATTCATATATACACAGCAAAGTTAAACTATTACGGAGTACTTCGTTCTTGGTACCTTCAGTACAATCGTTAACCTATGTAGGTACCTTTTCCTTTGGTGAAATTACTTGTAGATGCACCTGAAGAATGTGGAAACCATGCAAACCTTTCTGCAGTATTGAGATCCCATACTTCAACCTTTTTTAATTAATATTTCAACTAAATATTATGGAGCAAAGGATCGTAAAGAAGAGAAGGAATT
Source organism: Artemisia tridentata subsp. tridentata (assembly GCA_021014915.2). Classification (NCBI taxonomy): domain Eukaryota; kingdom Viridiplantae; phylum Streptophyta; class Magnoliopsida; order Asterales; family Asteraceae; genus Artemisia; species Artemisia tridentata. The sequence goes on from CP139508.1 coordinate 500,667,984, forward strand.
TAACAATCATACATCAGATGGCTACATATGGATATCCTTCTACACAGCTGTCACCTGATAACAGAATGTTATATTAGTCATTAGGATTGTCGGGTCTTATCGGGTTGACCCGATAACCCGATAACAATTTTTATTTAACCCGAAACCCGACCCGATAACGCTATCGGGTTATCGGGTCGGGTCAATTTGACCCGATTAACTTTTTTGACCCGATTAGACCCGACCCGATCGGGTTCGGGTTCGGGTCGGGTTGACCCGATCCGACAGACACCCCTAATCACAACCATTATAATGATAATTGCCACTTTGAGTAGTATAATGTTATTTTTGTTCAATGAAAGTAGACAGTTAATATTTGTTGCATTTAATGAGTTACAAGTGTGATAGATCAAGCAAATAAGCTTACTAGCAAACTAAAAACGAACAGAAACTGAATCTAAACCAGAAGAGCATGCAGGCCATATGCCCTGATGTGCACTGTTAAAATAATGCCACCGGCCAAGGTATAAACTAAAAAGCAGTACAGAAAAGACAAGGTTTAATCAATCACCCAACACACGAACATCATCTAACAATCAGTAATGAAACTAAAGCTTCCTAGATGTATATAGCCACGGTACAGAAATGGATTTTGGACCATCACTAGAAATTCAAAATTACTAGTACTTTACTTTAAATTACTTCCATCTAAGGATTTCTCGGCTCAAAGGATCACGCAATCTCAACATTTGGAGACCTTTAACGGTTTCCTTTCTTTCTTCTACCTGTCAACTGTTCAGATAATTAACAAGAACTCAAAGAATTAAAAGAGCATGCATGTTATATACATGCGTAAAGACCAAGATCACGTTCAGGAGGTCGGGGAAACACGAAATAAAGGTTAAACATGGTAGAATCGGTTTATTGATTGGGGGAGGTGTGTATGTTTTCTAGAGAGAGAAAGTAAAGAAAACACACGCACCTCCAAGTAACAAGTGAATCCCACCTTCCTAGTTGTGACTAGGAAGGTATTTATTACAATAATACAAGTCTAACTTAGCCCTATTGTCTAAACTAGCCCTTGTACTTAAATGCTATTGCAATTCCCGACTATAAAACTTTAAAGGCTAACAATCTCTCTCCAATGTGAAGTTGTATGGGAATTGCTTACAATGTTCCCTACAAGTAAAATTCAATACAAAACATGAGAATGGTCTTCAAACATCATTACTTCGTTCAGCTTGCAGAATCTTCTCAGCTGCCATTTCTTTACTTGCAGACGAACCATGTGAGCAAATCTAATTAGGGTTTAATTCAGAGTGCCCTGAGTGCTCTCCCCTAATTAGTGCTCTCCCCCAAACTGACAGCCTTTCTTATGAGGAGTGCCCTGAGTGCCTTGAATCTGTTCTCTGTTCGGGGGAATAGAGTATCAACATCTTTATCTCACCAAATGCATCCCAGTTATTTTTCCCATGAGAGATCAGCCCGTACATTTCTCTCCCCTGCTGGTTACGATTTATCGGAATCAGCATACTGATGTGTACGTGAAATACAAACTGGAAACCCTTTATCAGGAATCATATCAGCCAGCCCGTGAGAAGATGTCGATATACCCAATCTACTAATAATACCATTTGAAATGTCTAACTCTTTATCAACCTCCTGTATCAAAAACAACGGCTTCATGTAGTGACTACTGATAGAGAAAACCCACTATGACGAATTTGAGACTGAAGTAAAATAACTCAAACTTGTGACTTAAACTTGCACTGTTGTATGACTAAGTACCTATACTGAGCACTACAACGTAACTCCTTAAAGCATAGGTCGTTTCATATACCCATCCATCCTTCCTTAACTGTATATGAACCTCTCTTGAATTATCCACATCTTTGTATGCCACTGAGTATTCCAACTTAATTTAAGTGATAGTTAACTAGGTCTTCGTCCATCCACCCCTTGACCTATGAAAACTAGATAAATCAAGACTTAATCATTGAATGCTCTGTGAGCCGTTTAAGATCGAGCAAGGATCTCGAAGAATCATGCATCCAACCAACCCCGATATCTTCAAGATACTAAGTACACGCACCCGTGATATTCCATTTCAACTTCAAATAAGTAACAATGAATCATCATCCTTGTAGTCACAGTTGAAAACAATTTAGCCATTGTCATTTGATTGTGAATCTTGATCAGGATCTTTTTGGCTATACGTGGTAGGATTTGAGGATGTATACCAGTAATATCATTTGTGATTTTGGTGTGAAATATGCCATAAAATGACATTCTAATGATGCTGGAAAATTTTGAGTTTAAGAAATTTTTACGCCAAAAATTCCCCGAAAAATTCGAATTTTGACCTAAAAATTTGAATTTTGGGCCAAAATTTTCACTATTGTACCAGAATTTGAATTTCGCGTAAAAATTGACTATTAAGTCACTCCTCCGAATTAAATTTTACTCAACTTTTCCCGCCAATATAGGCTTGTCGGACACCATTTGCGATAGAGTTCTCGGACACAATTGCGATAAGGTTGTCTGTCAGCATTTGCGATAGGCTTGTCGGACACCATTTGCGATAAAGTGTGACTTTCAATTTCGATAATTCTGTCGAAATTGACAAGGCCAATTGCGATAAAACTGTCGAAATTGATTTACGATAAAAACTTCTTGGGCCATAAACTAGAGAGTTAATTACGATAAAGGACAGATTTTGCAATTTCGATAGAATTGTCGAAATTGCAATTTCGATAAAAGCTCCTATCGCAATCTTATACAAGATTGCGATATTTCTGAATTGCGATAATTGACTGCTGCTTCTGAATTTTGATAAATGGCAGCTCAACCACTTCTTGTCCTTTAGTCACTTGCCCACTAATTTGCCCATGCGTGTAAGATCCAACCACTTTTACCAACTCACCAATAATTCTTTTGCAAGAATTATACGCAAGGATTGATCAATGAATATCCAAAAACAAATCTTACACTTTCTTGATGAACTTGTGTCGATCTAAACTCTTAGAACACCACAAAGATTCAACACATAAACCCAAGATTCGACAAGAAAGCTATGAAATCCGTCACAATACCACGCTTCAACTAACGAACAAACACAACCTTAACTTGATATATGTGTATGATTCCAAGAGAAACACAAATAGCCACATTTTTAGAAGAACAAAAACGCGACAGTAGGTATTTTTGGAACAAAAACCGAACATAAAAAACTAAAAACTCGACTGATGAACAGTAACGAGATAAAACACACCATAAATCACATTTTTTTACCTCAAAGACACCACGATTCGCCCCCGGTTAGCTCCTGATACCAATTGTAAAGACCAAGATCACATTCAGGAGGTCGGGGAAACACGAAATAAAGGTTAAACATGGTAGAATTGGTTTATTGATTGGGGGAGGTGTGTATGTTTTCTAGAGAGAGAAAGTAAAGAAAATACACACACCTCCAAGTAACAAGTGAATCCCACCTTCCTAGTTGTGACTAGGAAGATATTTATTACAATAATACAAGTCTAAATTAGCCCTATTGTCTAAACTAGCCTCTGTACTTAAATGCTATTGCAATTCCCGACTATTACAAACTTTAAAGGCTAACATTATATACATGCATAAAAAATTAGATGATAAAAGAGAACAATAGTGTACGGACCTTTCTTCCTTTATAAATTAAAAGGTCAGCGTTTGTGTAGTTTGATAACGTAATTCTGGCTTCATTGACTTCCAACTGGAGTCGATCTTGGCTTTGGAAGGAGAAGACCACTCGATTCGAATATTAGTTTGGCCTTTATCTTCTTGTTGAAGTAGCTTCGCAGATATAAACTGTAAAAAATAATATCTCTACTATTAAGCCTTGACATAGAAAAAGAATATAAACTATAAAACAACAACAAACATAATATGATATAAATATTAAAATGCATGTAATTGTTACTACCTTCAAGACATGGCTTCGTTCCCTATAGCTTCTATATATGGGAGAAAAATTTGATGTCAAACTTAGAGATCGAGGACGGCAACACCAGAGTATAGCGTCCACAATATGTGGGACGACTGTCGACCATTCATACATGTCCGACCATTCTAGATTAACATGCTCAAGTTCATAAGGTGGCAACTGAATCAATTTAAATGTTATTATATCATTGCTCGCGAGTAAGTATAAACACAAAAACAAATGATTTGGGTAACTACCTTTCCGCAACTGTCAAGATTCAAAACTTTGAATCTATCTGACTTTTCCAAAAATCGTCTCAATTTCTGGAACCAAAGAACGTCCACGTCATTCATAATATGACATTGCATACTGTTGGAATTAATGTCCAAGTTCATAACTAATTGGCGAGACTATCGTCAAAAGTAGAGTCCTTTTTGGGTCGCCCTCGATGAACCGTAAAAGAGAAAATCTATTCGGAGTAACAAGGCATGGTTTGGTTTTTTGTGGTTATCCCACATCGCCCAGAAGGGTAAACCAAACCCTTTTGGTTTCCTTATAAATAGAAGGGCATGTCTTGGGTTTAATTACCAATCTTCTCATTCTATTTCCTACTCCTTATAAGAGTCTTTCGTGTATCGGGACCTTAGGAGTTTGAAAGAATAGTTTTTTTTGGTTCGTGGGTGTGAGCTATTAGAGGTACTCTCGTTTGGGTACTCGCCTCCAAGTTCGACCAAGATGGTCCGCGTGTGAGAAATTCGATTTTCTCAAAGGTTAGTAATTTTCTTATTTCTTATTTATTTAATTATTTCTTTTAAGTTGCTTTTAGTTAATTAGGTTTAGATCCTTTAGGGTTTAGTTCCCTTCTTGCTCTAGATTATTATTTCCGCTGCGTATTAATCTAGTTAGGGAATAGAAAACCCAACAGTGGCATCAGAGCGGTTTAGCCTAATTCTATTAGCACTTAAAAAGTAAATTGTTAACATGTGATAAGTGTAAATAATAATTGTATATTATGTTATTGTCTTATGATCATTGAATGTTAATATGAATTTACATTTTGAACCTTATATTTTAAAATGTTTAAAATAGAACCCAAAAGTTTAAAATGTTTAAATGAAACCTTATATATAATTGTTATATTATATGTATCACTAAAGCTAAGTACGTCGTTAGTCAATTTGAATGAGATCGGCTCACCCATAGTGAACAAACTATAAGAGAGGTATAAGGCGGGTCGCTGACCTGCTTCTCTACTTCTTTGTGCGTTCAATGGAGCTACCGAGAACTTTTGATAGGATGATGTCTATATATTAAAAGTGTTAATATAAAAGTACTAAAACAAAATTCCCGTTTTAGATATATAGAAAATATGAATAGTATGCTAACCCATGAAAACCGCACATCTATCATATGGGCTATTAATGGAGCGTGTGTGGTTTACCGGCACATTAATAAGAGAACATAAGTGAAAGGTGATGTGGATCTCGCGATTCTCGGGCTGACTCGAGCCGGGTACCACGCGGGTTTTGCATGGTTAATTTCACCATCTTATTCATGATCCTCGGCAACCCAGTCATGAATAGTAGATGAGCATATCCGAGATTAACATGCCATTGATCAGAATCAATGAATCTCAAAAGAACTAGGAATTTCATAGAGAATGAAATTGACAAAGACACTGTCTACCTAAAATAAATTCGTGATGTGATTACGGCAACCCTCTTCACAAACGAATCTAAAATATGGATCCTAGCCTTAATATAAAATTGGGTAATTGATTAAGGAATATTCATGCTAAACTAAAACTATTTTATCTTATAGATGTCTACTGAAAATGGTGTCAATCCTCCCGTTCCCAATCCCACACATAACTCGAACTTCTCATTACTCTCAGTTCTTGGGAGGGAAAGACTCACCGGTCCTAACTATATGGACTGGATGCGAAACCTTAGGTTCACCCTAAGGTACGAGAACAAAGAGTATGTTCTCGATGAGCAAATTCCCAAAATTGATGATGATTCAACCCAAGAAGAGATTGAAGCTCACCGAAAGCACTATGATGATGCGAACAAAGTGTCATGCATCATGGCATCTTCCATGAGCCCTGAACTGCAAAAGACTTTTGAGAACACTTGGGCTTATGAGATGAACCAACAGCTCAAAGAAATGTTTCAGGCAAAGGCAAGCAAGGAACGCCTTGATGTTGTTAAATCCCTCATGGCTTGCAAACCGAAACCTGGAGCCTCTATTTGTGCTTTTGTCTTAGAGATGAAAGGGTACTTTGACAGATTGGAATCTCTGAACATGGTATTCGATACTGAGCTTTCTATCAACATAATCCTATCTGGTCTGCCAGCTGATTACAATCAGTTTGTGCTCTCGTATCAAATGAACGGGAAAGAGACCTCAATAATGGAACTCCATAGCTTGTTGCAAACCGCTGAGCAAGGGATCAAGAAGATTGATGTGCCCTCTACTTCAGCGACTCCTGTGTTGACTGTAGGTCATAATGCAAAGAAAAGAAAGACTTCTCATTCCAACTGGAAAGGAAAGGCCAAAAAGGGAAAGTCCGATCATGGGTCTAAGAGAAAGGCTGAATCTGATATTGCACCAATAAGTGATCCAAAGGAAGCAATGTGCTTCTACTGCAACACAAAGGGACATTGGAAGCGTAGCTGCCCAAAATATCTAAAGGACCTCAAAGACGGAAAGGTCGAAAAGGGTAGTCACTCAGGTATGTTTATGATCGAACTCCACAATACTACAACTTCTGATTCATGGGTCTTGGATACAGGGTGTGGTACTCACATTTGCACTATATTGCAGGGTCTAAAGGAAAGTAGGAAGTTGAAGCATGGAGAGCTCAACTTAGTCATGGGAAACAGGAAAATCACACCTGTGACGAAGATTGGAAAGTTCGAGCTCATGCTAAAGTCTGGAGTTAGGATAAATTTAAATAATTGCTGTTATTCGTCAGAAATGACAAGAAACATTATTTCATTTCATGCTTTGTTTAAAGATGGTTATCAATTTTCATTTGACAATGAGAATGGAGATATTTTGGTTTATTCAAATGATTGTTTTATATTTAAAGCTTCTCCTTGCAAAGGCATATATGAAACTGTTGAATGTATTAGTGATAATGGCAATGTGATTTTAAATGTTGGTTCGTCTAATGAGCTTGATAAATCAAAATTGTGGCATTCTCGTCTTGGGCACATAAACAAGAAACGCATCGCCCAACTCCAAAAGGATGGAGTGTTGGAATCATTCGACTTCAAATCGGATGATGTATGCGAGTCTTGCTTATTGGGAAAGATGACTAAATCACCATTCACAGGAACATGTGAAAGAGGTGAAGGATTATTGGACTTAGTACACACAGATGTGTGTGGACCATTCCGATCAGCCACAAAAGATGGAAACCGCTACTACGTTACATTTACTGATGATTTCAGTAGATATGGATATGTTTATCTGATTAAACATAAGTCGGATACTTTTGAAGTATTCAAAAGGTATCAAAACGAAGTAGAGAACCAACTGGGCAGAAAGATAAAGGTACTCCGATCCGACAGGGGAGGAGAATACCTTAGTATCGAGTTTTTCGATCATCTTAGAAACTATGGTATAGTTTCACAATTAACTCCTCCTAGAACACCACAACTGAATGGTGTTGCTGAGAGGAGAAATAGAACCTTGTTAGACATGGTTCGATCTATGATGTGTCGAGCAACACTTCCAATAAGCTTCTGGGGTTACGCATTAGAAACAGCCGCCCATATCTTAAATCTTGTACCCACTAAGAAGGTTTCGAAGACACCTTTTGAGATGTGGAAGGGAAAACGTCCTTCCCTTGGGCACATCAAAATCTGGGGTTGTGAGGTTTTCGTTAGACGAGAAGCTCAAGACAAACTAGAAACCAGATCTGAAAAGTGTATTTTCGTCGGTTATCCGAAAGAGTCATTTGGATATTTGTTTTACAGACCCAAGGATAATGTGGTGTTTGTAGCTCGAAGAGGAACGTTCCTCGAGAGAGAAATGATATCCAAAGAGGACAGTGGGAGTAAAATAGACCTTGAAGAAATTCAAGATTCTGCCGATGAAGAACCTATAGTAAACACTGACACTCAACAAGAGGTGGTGACACCTGTTGAACCTGATGATATATCCTTACCCATTCGCAGAACAAGTAGTAGAGTAAGCAAGGCTTCTCAGGATCCTCAATTCTATTATGGTTTCCATATTGAAGAGGACAAGATTAGTGATAGTACACTAATTGATTTGAATGAGCCTGATAACTACAAGGAAGCGATGGCAAGCCCTGAGGCTGCTAAGTGGAAGGAAGCTATGAAAAGCGAGATTCAATCTATGTATGACAACCAAGTTTGGAATTTGGTTGACACTACACCTGGTCTTAAGACGGTGGGATGTAAGTGGATCTTCAAAAAGAAGACAGACATGGATGGGAAAGTACACACTTATAAAGCTAGGTTGGTTGCGAAGGGTTATACTCAAACCCACGGGATTGATTATGAGGAAACCTTCTCACCAGTAGCTAAAATAAAGTCAATTAGGATAATGCTTGCCATAGCTGCGTTTCATGATTATGAAATATGGCAGATGGATGTCAAGACCGCTTTCCTTAACGGAAAACTAACAGAGGATGTGTTTATGGCACAACCAAAAGGTTTTGAAAATGCTAAGTATCCTAAAAGAGTGTGCAAGCTTCAAAAGGCCATTTATGGACTTAAACAGGCTTCTCGTAGCTGGAATCTATGCTTCCATGAGAAAGTCACACAGTTTGGATTTTCTAGAAGTGAAGATGAGTCATGTATATATATCAAAGTCAGTGGGAGTGTTGTAGTCTTCCTAGTATTATATGTGGATGATATACTACTCATAGGAAACGATATCCCAACGTTACAAAGTGTAAAAGAATGGTTGGGGAAATGTTTCGCTATAAAAGATTTGGGAGATGCAACATTTGTTCTTGGTATAAAGATTTATAGAGATAGGACAAGACGTCTTATAGGACTTAGTCAGGACACGTACTTAGATAAAATTTTGAAAAGATTCAAAATGGAGAATTCTAAGAAAGGGAATCTACCCTTACATCATGGCATAAAGATTAGTAAGGACCTATGTCCGAAAACTAATGAAGAACTGGACAGAATGAGTCGAGTCCCATATGCTTCGGCTGTAGGATCGATCATGTATGCCATGACGTGTACAAGGCCTGATGTCTCTTTTGCTTTGAGCATGGTAAGTCGACATCAGCAGAATCCTGGTGAAGGTCATTGGACAGCTGTAAAGAACATTCTTAAGTATCTAAGAAATACTAAAGACAGGTTCTTAGTTTATGGTGGAGAAGAAGAACTCAGAGTGACTGGTTATAGTGATGCAAGTTTCCAAACAGATAAAGATGATAGTCGTTCACAGTCTGGTTGGGTATTTTTGCTAAATGCGGGAGCGGTGACGTGGAAAAGTTCAAAGCAAGATACTGTGGCAGACTCCACATGCGAGTCCGAGTATATTGCAGCTTGTGAGGCTTCTAAGGAAGCTATCTGGATGAGGAATTTCATTGGAGATCTTGGAGTTGTTCCAACAGTACAAGACCCGATTGAAATATTCTGTGATAATGAGAGTGTAGTCGCCTTGACTAAAGAACCCAAGGATCACGGAAAGTCAAAGCACATTGAAAGAAAATACCATTTTGTTCGAAGCAAAGTAGAAGAAGGACACGTGATTGTGAAGCACATACGATCAGAGGATAATCCAGCTGATCCATTCACAAAGGCATTGGCTAAGTCCAGACACGATGAACATGCTTGGAGCATTGGATTGAAAGATACTATAAAGTTTTAGTTGTTAGTTTGAATTTGAAACATTGTAAACAATGATTGAAATCGTAATAGATTTGGTGATTAAATAATGGAGATTTGTTTATTTGCAAGTGTACTACCATTTACTATTGTTTATCATTGTGTTTCATTTTTGCATGTTTAGAATCCACTTCCTGAGTACTTAGTTTACTCAAACCTCCTCAGTCGTTCATACTACAGGAAGTAAGTATTGATTTAAGACTGTCATGGAGTGTTAGTAGATTGTCTATAAAGATTAGACATAGCATAGAGAATGCTGCAACACTCATGAGTACTTAATGGGAATTAAGTATAGGATAAACCCGTACTTAGAAAGATTACTTCATGGATTGAGATCACGAGTAATTCTAAGATGATAATATCCTCTATTCTTAAAATGGAGATGCATCGAGTTTCTAGTTTTCAAGTCTGTTATACTTTAGTTTATTCAAACACTGTGCGTAAATGCCAGTTATAAAGGGTATGCTAGGTATGACATGATAAGTTGACTAGTTCTATGTATTCAAAGTTTATTTGTTCCTTTCGCCTAAAAGGGAAAGCGATATCAATGGGCCCCTCGATGATTAAATGTTGACTTAAATGTACTAGGCCTAGCCGGGACTAAATTGATGTGTTCAATTCAGTAGTCTCATATAGTCAAATAATCGGAAATCGAGAAACATAATGTTGAACCTGGAGATTGATTAAAATCCATGTCTCAGGTTCATACGATATCAGTAGAACAGAGGAATAGTTGATCGCTTATCTAAGGGCTGACTCTAAGATATGATTCAGAGTTTGGCAGTTGCATTGGATGGCACTCTCTGCTTAGTTGATCGGAATAGGCTTAGACCAATTATAGTTGATGAATTGTCCAAGTGGGAGACTGTTGGAATTAATGTCCAAGTTCATAACTAATTGGCGAGACTATCGTCAAAAGTAGAGTCCTTTTTGGGTCGCCCTCGATGAACCGTAAAAGAGAAAATTGATGCGTGGGTTTTGCAACCTTACAACAGGTTTTACCTCTCGAGGGATCTCAAGAGGCTTACAACCCCACCAGGCAGTGTACCTGACCGATGTAGTATAGTGTAGTGGTAAGTACGGGGGATTGATCGTTCTCCACAGGGAATAGTGTTCGTTAGGTGTGAAAGGCTACTCTAATTAGGTCTAAGGGTTGAGGAAGATTCTTTTTATGTTTTTATATTTTATGAAAGCAAGTAAAATCTCGGTTTTGAAGGAGTGGGCGGAATTAGTTGCTAGCCAACTAACCCAGATAACTACAAATGCAAATAAAATAAAATAACAAAAATGAAATGTGGTGAGAAACTTATGTGTAGAGAAATGTGTTTACTTAGATTTCCTTACTCCCTAACTATCTTTTACCGGTTAATTAGTGTGTATTAGTCGCGTGGATGACGGGTGTATTCCTTAATACCATTCGTGGGGTGGCGTACTTACTTCCCCAAACTCTACAAACTCCTACTTCACTCCTATGTCGAGCCGGCTAGGAAGCTCCTAACATGGGATCACTAGAATTCGCTTGTGCATTAAATACAACCATAAAAACCTTTAGTACGCATTTGGTTCATGTTTCTTAAGACGTTCAAGCAAGTTACCGAATAGGAAGTTAGCCAGTTTTCTTAAGCCTAACATAGATAAACAATCATCCAATACAACTAACAACACACTAACAACCAATAATCAATAGCTAGGTTTCATTAGATCTAAGCAAACACAAGATAAATTTAGCCTAACATGTTAAACAAAAGACAAGAATAAGATAGAATCAAACAACACATAGACATATTGAATGATTAATTGATAACTTATCTTTCAATGAAACATGGAAGATCTCAAGGCAAAAAGCCCTGAAAAAGTAGCTAAAATCGTCTTAGGGTTTTATCCCAAAATTCCACACACTAAGCTCTCCCTTAATGACAAAAAATTAGAAAACTATATATAGACTTTGACATCTGACGGCGTCACCTTATGCATTGTGACGCCGTCACCTCGCCGCTTTTAGGGTTCCCGGGTGACCTTCTTGACGCCGTCCCTCTTTAGCTCTTCAAAAATCCATTCTGGCCTATCAAGGCTTGACGCCGTCGGATCATGAACGTGACGCCGTCCCCTTATGATTTAAGCCGTGACGCCCTTGATTTAGTTAAAGCGTGACGCCGTCAGAATTCTCATGCAAACTCACTGGCCCGTCATGAGTAAATTTCACATCCAACTTTTCTTGCCAAGGCATGACGCCGTCCCATGTTAATTGTGACGCCGTCAAGAGTAACTTTTAGCCGATTCTTGAGACTTTGCCGTTTTCTTCACTTTAATGCTCCAAAAACGTCCAAAATGCCTCCTTTTCCAGATTTCTCCTCAAAAGTACCTAAAATGACAAAAGGAACGATTTAGGGCAATATTTGATCAAATAAATACGATTTCGGGCTTAAATGACCCCTTAAAAGCGGTACACTTTTCGCCTCATCAAATACCCTTACACTTGAGATTTGCTTGTCCTCAAGCAAATGCGCTTTTATTCTAATCAAAATACAAGTTAGGGGTCATTTAATGCAAACATAAAAGTAATTACAACAAATAATCGTTCCACTTCAATCATAATAAGCACGGAGATTACATACTAGCACCTCACAAGTAGTGTTTAGATACTCACATCTCTCAAGTGTCATCAAAATAAATCTCATAAATGAAAACGGAAAATATCTCTCACTACCTGTCATAGCAAATAGATTACCATAGGCTTGGGAAAGGATCGAAAACCTCCTCCACTAGGCGTAAGCACCTAAGATAAACTATCAAAGAGGGCTTTTAAATGGGTTATAACGTTAGGTGTAGGGAAAAGGAAAACACGGTTTTGTTGGATAAGGGATATTTTACTGGTGGCTAGTTAAAAATCTTGATCAATTACATGTACTATACAACGTTGCTAAGCCAAGACTAGACTCGATCTTAAGCTAGAAACGAAATAACAAAATAACAAAAATATAAAACAAACATAAAATAAAACGGGATGGTAGTCCGTATGTTTTTTTTTTCTATTTTTCATTTTCTCATTTTTTTTGTGTTTTTCTTGATTTTTTTTTTTTTTTTTTTTTTTTTTTTTTTTTTTTTGCATACACTTTTACCCTACCATCCAAAATAATACATCATAGGGGCATTGCATCCCCCTTACACTTGAATTTTTACATAACTTTACAATTAACTAATCTAATGACTCGAATTAAGATAATTGAAAAACTTGGAGTACTTTTGAAACATTTAGCACATATGGGGGTAATAAATGATGTTCTTCCCCATTACTCCATTACACTAGTACTTTACCCATGAGTCCCAATCGTCCCAAAACAATATGTACAAGGATATGACTCGACTCAGCAACCATGTAATCAATTAGATAATTAACTTGGGTTTAAACAAATGTTGTAACAATAATGCACTAAAAATGAGTGCATACAAGGTAGGCTAAGGCGATTTGGGTGTACATTTAAGTGGGGTGTAACAAATTCTTCCTTTAAGTAAAATGCTTAAAGGTCGAAACGAAAAGATAGGCTCTGAGGGGTGTACTAGGGGTATCGTGTACTAAAAATGAGTACAACGCAAAGGGTGTGGGAGAATTACTTGACCAATGTAGCCAAAGTAATTATAACAAAAACACAGGTGTAAAACAATGGGTTAATCCTAATGCCTCTTATCATGTAGTAAATCTAACTACACGAATGTAGTCTCACTTGTGGCCTTGGAATGGTCCTAACGCAAGTTCTAGAATCTAAGTGCTACCGGTACACACATCATAGCATAAATGCTTTTCCTACCAATTCTAGGGGCGAACCTCACATATTTGGGGGTGGAAAAATTTTTTAGTGGTACGGTTTTTGTGCTAGTCATATAACTCCTATCCGTGAGACACTCATTAAGATCAAAGTTTCACTCCTATATGTTGTAAAAAATTTTAAATTTGGCACTAAAATTACCCTAACAAGTATTTATCTTAGTTTTATTACACATCTACTATTAAACAAACAAAAATCAAGCGCAATAGCATTCTCTAAAATCGTACTTTTACCCTCCCCTTACACTTAAGATGAACATTGTCCCCAATGTTCAAATAACAAGATGTAAAAGTAAAAAGTAAAAGAATGAAATCAAATACTCCCCTGATTCGCTCGGTGGATAATGAAATTACACGGTTAAATCTTCCTTCAAAGAGAATGTTGAAACTCCATGACTAATGCATCGCCATAAACTTGATTCAAAACATTTCCTTGTCCAAAATAACCTGTTAAACCTGAGAAAACAAACACGAAAACCTGCATAACATCGGCGGGATAAAATCTATATATAAGGATATAATGCTTGTGGAATGATAACTTTGCAGATTCCTGGAGATTATAAGTTGGAGATTTTAATAAAAACTTTTTATGAAAACAAAATTTTCAAAAATTTCTGGAAATTAAATCTGACGCCGTCAGGTTATAACCCCTGACGCCGTCAGAAATGACCTGACAAAAATTTTCATTTTAAGTTTCCGGAAAATTTCTGGAAAAACCTTTACCTTACTTCCTGGAAATCCTGCAAAACATCATTATGACTCGATACAAGCATTTGACTCAAACAAACACGAATATGTATGTTAATTTATTATTATTATGATTCATGTTAATTTGTGTTCTAATAAACCGATTTAGATTTCCCTTACACTTATCTTTTGCAAAATACCTTTATATGTAGTTAAGACGAAGTTAAAAACAACATAAAGCATTTTCACAAATTAATTTTGAACATGAATCAATAATAATAATATTTAAACATACATACGGAAACAAATAAAATCAAACAAACAAATAAACACACAAAGCAAATAAAACTTGGGTTGCCTCCCAATAAGCGCTTGTTTTTGTTCGAGTCACGAGCCTGACTCTACCCTTATTTAACAAAAATAGGGGAGGTTTTCCCTACACTTAGGATTAAGTGCGGGTGAAAGTAGCGATACACACCCTTAGGGTGTGAATATGCCACGTGAGGTGAAGGGGGTGAGTGAATGGCTTCCTTCATCCTAAAACTACCCGGATAATATTGGTTGATGGGTGGGTCGGTTCCTCTTTTTTCTCCTAGATGTAAATCTAAGGATGAAAAGTTGTGTAAAGGTTGAGGTTCCAATTCATCAACACTAGGAAATTCCCTAGAACTATGAGTAAGGTCATCACTAAAAGTGTGCAAACCTATATCCTCTAGTTGTGCTTGGTCCAAGGGTTCTACCTCCATCGGGATTCCTAAAGTCTCTTCTACTTCTTCCGGGTAAGTCACGGGCGGTGTGGGTGCCTCAAATGATGGTTGAGTATTTTGTGGGCTTATGTTATTTACCTCATCATTCCACGTGTCAAGATCACCTATATCCTCATCATGTGTTTTAGTAGAATCTAACCCTAACATTTTCCCTAGTATCTCAAGTGCTTCTCTAGGCATCTCAACTTCTATATCCGAATCATAAGGATCATCCTCAATATTCTGACTGCTATATTCAAATTGCCCAAAAGATTCATCATGTGTTTCTTGAGATTCATCGTCATCGATCATAAAACCTAGGTCTTTTTGATCAATGTGATCATGTTCGGCTAAATCCTCCATCACATCAAGGTCACCTATGTGTTTGTTTTGTACTATGGCATTACATGACAACCACTTAGGTATCTCAACACTAATGTATTCATCCCCAAACAAACTTGTTTCATGATCCAGGAAATTTATATTCAATTGACTTGTACTAACGTTTGTTTGGTTGTCTATCCTATAATAATATTGGGCACAATCTTCTATGGCATCCCATGCTTCTTCAGCACTTAATTCCCTAAAGTCCCCATTGGCAAAATCCTCAATGCGCATTTGGTCATATTGGCCAACACGATAGTAAAAGGTTCGGGTTAGGGATGCTAAAGCGAAACTATGATGAGGGAATTTTCGGAGTAAATTTCTAAAACGAGTCCATGCATCATATATGGGTTCATCTCGATATTGTTTGAAATTCGAGATGTCAATAGGGTAGAATGGCCTTTGTGGTTGGTGGTATGGTGGATTCGCGTACTCCATAATGGTGAACGGAAGAGTCAATGGAAATTACGAACAAACACACAAAGAAAAAGATAGACTAAAGAAAACCTAGAAAAATAAAATAAAAATCTCACTAGAAAGGAATCTAGTGAGTAGACCTAATAGAAATAAAAATTTCAACCTAAACAATAACTATTCCCCGGCAGCGGCGCCAAAAACTTGATGCGTGGGTTTTGCAACCTTACAACAGGTTTTACCTCTCGAGGGATCTCAAGAGGCTTACAACCCCACCAGGCAGTGTACCTGACCGATGTAGTATAGTGTAGTGGTAAGTACGGGGGATTGATCGTTCTCCACAGGGAATAGTGTTCGTTAGGTGTGAAAGGCTACTCTAATTAGGTCTAAGGGTTGAGGAAGATTCTTTTTATGTTTTTATATTTTATGAAAGCAAGTAAAATCTCGGTTTTGAAGGAGTGGGCGGAATTAGTTGCTAGCCAACTAACCCAGATAACTACAAATGCAAATAAAATAAAATAACAAAAATGAAATGTGGTGAGAAACTTATGTGTAGAGAAATGTGTTTACTTAGATTTCCTTACTCCCTAACTATCTTTTACCGGTTAATTAGTGTGTATTAGTCGCGTGGATGACGGGTGTATTCCTTAATACCATTCGTGGGGTGGCGTACTTACTTCCCCAAACTCTACAAACTCCTACTTCACTCCTATGTCGAGCCGGCTAGGAAGCTCCTAACATGGGATCACTAGAATTCGCTTGTGCATTAAATACAACCATAAAAACCTTTAGTACGCATTTGGTTCATGTTTCTTAAGACGTTCAAGCAAGTTACCGAATAGGAAGTTAGCCAGTTTTCTTAAGCCTAACATAGATAAACAATCATCCAATACAACTAACAACACACTAACAACCAATAATCAATAGCTAGGTTTCATTAGATCTAAGCAAACACAAGATAAATTTAGCCTAACATGTTAAACAAAAGACAAGAATAAGATAGAATCAAACAACACATAGACATATTGAATGATTAATTGATAACTTATCTTTCAATGAAACATGGAAGATCTCAAGGCAAAAAGCCCTGAAAAAGTAGCTAAAATCGTCTTAGGGTTTTATCCCAAAATTCCACACACTAAGCTCTCCCTTAATGACAAAAAATTAGAAAACTATATATAGACTTTGACATCTGACGGCGTCACCTTATGCATTGTGACGCCGTCACCTCGCCGCTTTTAGGGTTCCCGGGTGACCTTCTTGACGCCGTCCCTCTTTAGCTCTTCAAAAATCCATTCTGGCCTATCAAGGCTTGACGCCGTCGGATCATGAACGTGACGCCGTCCCCTTATGATTTAAGCCGTGACGCCCTTGATTTAGTTAAAGCGTGACGCCGTCAGAATTCTCATGCAAACTCACTGGCCCGTCATGAGTAAATTTCACATCCAACTTTTCTTGCCAAGGCATGACGCCGTCCCATGTTAATTGTGACGCCGTCAAGAGTAACTTTTAGCCGATTCTTGAGACTTTGCCGTTTTCTTCACTTTAATGCTCCAAAAACGTCCAAAATGCCTCCTTTTCCAGATTTCTCCTCAAAAGTACCTAAAATGACAAAAGGAACGATTTAGGGCAATATTTGATCAAATAAATACGATTTCGGGCTTAAATGACCCCTTAAAAGCGGTACACTTTTCGCCTCATCAAAAATCTATTCGGAGTAACAAGGCATGGTTTGGTTTTTTGTGGTTATCCCACATCGCCCAGAAGGGTAAACCAAACCCTTTTGGTTTCCTTATAAATAGAAGGGCATGTCTTGGGTTTAATTACCAATCTTCTCATTCTATTTCCTACTCCTTATAAGAGTCTTTCGTGTATCGGGACCTTAGGAGTTTGAAAGAATAGTTTTTTTTGGTTCGTGGGTGTGAGCTATTAGAGGTACTCTCGTTTGGGTACTCGCCTCCAAGTTCGACCAAGGTGGTCCGCGTGTGAGAAATTCGATTTTCTCAAAGGTTAGTAATTTTCTTATTTCTTATTTATTTAATTATTTCTTTTAAGTTGCTTTTAGTTAATTAGGTTTAGATCCTTTAGGGTTTAGTTCCCTTCTTGCTCTAGATTATTATTTCCGCTGCGTATTAATCTAGTTAGGGAATAGAAAACCCAACACATACGTGCATTCGACTCACTGGAATCAAATTTAATTATCTCGTCTGAATTCGAATCCCATGCATATACATAATGAAATAAAAGCTTATTAGGTGTAATGATATCAATGTCTTCCAGATCACACTTATCATATAGCACAAATTTCCTCAAGGAAGGACTAGAAATCGCGAGGCTGTTGCATCGATTGGCAAGACACAAATTTTCAAGGATGGGGAAGTTGGATAAAAAGTCAGAAAGCCCAGTTGATGTTGGGAAAAAAGACCCACGTAAACATAAGGTCCTTAACTGTTTGCATAAACCCAAGTTCACAGATGTTGCACCTCTCCCTTCGACGTACCTTGCACAAAGTTGAAATTCAGAGAGATTTGGAGTTTCAATATCTATTCTCTCAAATTCTCCATTAGAAAAAAAGTGTGCTTTTTTAAGATTTTGAAGCTGCCCATAAACACAGAATTTCTTAAAACCATTGCAAAATTTAACAGTTAATTCCTCAAGAAGAGGGCAACTAGCGGTCAAATGCTTGATCACAAGTGGATCTAAATGGACACTATTAAGCTGTAAGCACTGATGCACGGATACTCCATTTTGGCTGGCGTTCCCGTTTGGGAACGTGTTGGGAGCGGATACGGCTTCGAAACGGCTAGGAAACGTCTCCATGGAGTATCCTGTTTTTTCGAAACGTTTCTGGTGAAGAATCTTGACCGTATCTGGATGTCAACGAAGTATCCAAGCCGTATCTTGGGTTTCTTGGGTTTTAATGGGCCTTTTTATATCCCAAAACTGGAACTCAACCGACATATACTGATATACATTAGGGCTTCAGTCGCTTCACATATATATATATATATACGACACATTACAAGGATCGATCATCTCATCATCATTCATCAAACACAACAAGTTATGGCTTCTCAAGAAACACAACAAGGAACACAAGGATCATCAAGTACAGATACAGATCAACCTCCATTGTGGGGATATGTGAATAAACTCGAAAAGCAAGGTGCATCAGGAGGATATGTGAATAACAGTGTTAGTAATTGCTTTGTAAACTGGTATAACAGATCGTATTTGTTTTTTTTTTTTTTTTTTTTTTTGTGCAAAAGGTGAACATATATTATTAAATCACAAAGAACCAATACAACAATGATAGAAAAGAGTTTAGACATGCCTAAACACTTTCTCAAAACAACATAGACATACAGGACTATAACTATCAAACTGCTAGAATAGGAACATATCCAGAACTTCAATACAATCAAGAGATCCATCCAAATGCAGGCAAACTATCCCAGTTTGGAATGACCCTGCAACTCTTTTTCATTCACCTTTAATGCACCAATATACCATCTAGCTACATTTCCTTCTCAACTCCCCATCAAAGCCATTCAACCTGCCACCACAATAGCTAAGACAGGGAAGATGGAAGGCTTCACTAGGAACCCATAACCTCTCCACTTCAAGGGCTATACCAATTGTGCTACATTTCCATCTACTACAATGGCTTCACACAATTGGGAACACACACCTTGCAGTGAGTACCAACCTAACCTCCTGTGGGTAATGTATAGCATGGACCAAGTAGGATCATCTTTCACTCCTCACTATTCCATACTACATACATTACCCCTCCTTAGCTCACATACCCTTCCAAATAGGAAACCTACTTTATGATAAGATAGCCCATCCTCAACACAATGTTTCAACTGCTAAAGCATTCCCTCCCAAGGCCAAATGCCACAAACAGCTGAAAACATCATGATAAGATAGACTAAATATCAAGATACAAGGCCATCTATTTGAGGAGCTAACATGTCAACCTCATCTGTAAGTGTTACAGAAAAGAGGGACTTGGTAGAAACCAAATATCTTGCAGATCATACAAATCACATACTGCATAAATCCCCATACAGAGTGTTTTAGCAGGAAACTACATTAAGAGAACCATATGAATTCACATACTTTTATCTCCTAAGAAAACAGCTACAACCTCATATTCAAAGGAGATATCAGCAATGATCACCCATAGATTTCCTTGGTACTAGCCATCTGCTATACTGCCTTAATCCAAACACTCCATTAAGATGTTCAAAAAGCCCACTATCAATTCTAAGCTCTTCCAGTTACTGTTCCATTGGCCACAATATTAAAAGAAACATTCCAGACTTCTTGAGCCTTAAAAACTGCTTCAGAAGGTTTCATTTTGAGACTTAATAGTCTTAGTCTAACTGTTTCACAGCACACCTTATATAACTCTTCCCAACTTCTACATTCTCCTCTAAAAATTCTCCAATTCCTCTCTTGCCATATCAAGTATACACTAGCTGCAAGACATAACCTTCTAATGATGCTACCAATAAAGTTTCCATTTGGTAAACTAGCAAATTCTTCTACAATTCCATTCCAATCCCCATTATTACACTGAACCCCTATTTTATTAAGAACTTTTTCCCAAATTTGACTTGTATAACTGCATTTAAAGAATAAGTGTGAATGAGAATCCATATCCTTATAGCATAATGGACATGCCATTAGATCATAGGATCCCCAACTTCTAACTTTATCTTGAGTTGTCAGTTTATTCATTATTGCCATCCATAGCACAAAAGAATGCTTTGGTATATTTTGAGAAAACCACACCAATTTCCACCAACTAACCTCATTTTCATCCTCCTGAAAATCAAAATAGGCCTTTTGTACTGTAAATTTCCCCACTTTACCATTCCTGCTCTTCCAAACAGCTTGATCATTCTTTTGATTATCTAGAGTAATGTTCTGAATCTGTACAATCATAGGGAATTGTTCCTGCCATTCATTTGGCCATTTCCAAACACCCTGATCTATTAAGTCTGCAACCTTCAAATCAGAACTGAGTCTGGCATCATATAAATCTCTATATGTTAGAATACTATTCAAAGGACCAATACTGCTCCAGTTATCAAACCACATTGATGCTTTCCTCCCATCCCCAATTTGAATAACAATATATTTCATAGCTTCCTGCCTTAGCTTTAGAATATTTCTCCAACCCCAACTGTCTGATACATCTTCTACAGCAGACCACACACTTTTTCCTTTCAATTTCACTGTGCTTATCCATTTGACCCAAAGAGAGTTTTTTCCTCAGCAATGTTCCATAAATGCTTAGATATCATGGCCTTATTCCACACACCTAGCTCTTTTAATCCCAATCCACCCTGCTTCTTAGGCTTGCAGATTTTTTCCCAAGCAACTTTGGCTTTTCCTTTAGAGATATCACCTTGACTCCATAAAAAAATCTTTAAACTCTTATTAATGTCTTTGATAACTGACTGTGGAAGTAAAAAGACAGATGCCCAATACACATGAATAGATTCCAACACAGAAGCCACCAATTGTAATCTTCCTGCATAAGATAGGCATTTTTTTTTCCAATTTAAAACTCTGCTCTTCACTTTATCAATGAGACACTTAAAATCCTTCACACCAAGCCTCTTTGAAGTTAAGGGAACTCCCAAATATCTGATAGGCAACTTTTCAACTTTAAATGGGACAATTTCAAGAATACTTTGTTTCTCTTCCTCATTCATACTTCCAAAAATAATTGTACTCTTGTTATAGTTAGGAAGTAAACCAGAATATGAACCAAAATCATCAATTGCTTCTTTGAAGACCTTCACAGAAGTAGCATTTCCATGGCAAAACATCAAAAGATCATCTGCAAAACATACATGGGTGATCTTTAGCTGCTTACACCCAAAATGAAATTTGAACTCTCTATCCTGATCCACTTTCCTTTGAACAATCACAGAAAGAATCTCCATAACAAGGGTAAAGAGGTATGGGGACATGGGATCTCCTTGTCTGAGACCTCTACCCCCTTTAAAGTATCCATGACTCTCACCATTAATACAAATAGAGAAGGAAGTAGAAGTCACACATTTCATGATCCAATTAATCATTTTATGATGAAACCCAAAACTCTTCAGAATATCTTCTAAAAAATCCCAATTCACTGTATCATAGGCTTTCTGAATATCCACTTTCAAAGCTATTCTTTTTGGTCCTCCTTTCCTATCATAACCCCTAAATAGTTCTTGAGCGAGAAGAATATTGTCCTGGATTTGTCTATTTGGGATAAAAGCACTTTGATTTTGACTAATGAGCTTTCCAAGACTGCCTTTCATTCTTTCAGTTAAGATCTTACTTATACATTTATAAAGGACATTGCAGCAAGCAATGGGCCTGAAGTCTGAGACTTTAGAAGGAGTTTGGACCTTTGGAACCAAGGTAATGACAGTAGAATTGATTTCCTTCAGCATTTTCCCAGTTTCAAAAAATTCCCTAACAGCTTTACATACATCTTTTCCAATGGTGCCCCATGCTTTTTTGTAAAAACAAGATGAGAAGCCATCTGGACCAGGAGCTTTGTTATCATCAATTTGAAACATGGCATTCCTAATCTCTTCATCACTAACCCTTTTGATCATATTTTCAGCATCAATGGTTGAAAGTTTGTTACTAATCGTACTCTCCATATCATTCATTCTTCTCACAGGAACTTTGACCCCAAGAAACTTTTGGAAGTAAATGACAAATTGATCAGCTACAACAACTCCTTCATGCCTATTACCCATCTCATCATTAATCACCTCTATTCTACTTCTGTGATGCCTGCTTCTAAGAGATCTATGGAAAAAAGCATTGTTTCTGTCTCCAATACTCAACCATTTGACTTTTTCCTTTTGGAATAACAGTTTCTCTTCATCTTTTACTGTCTCCACATAGTCTTTAAGCACAACACATTCCTCCTCCCTTAACTTCTTATTAGCAGGATCTTTATCAATCTTTGTTTGAATTTGTTTGAGATCTTCCTTAAGCTTGATTACATTCTCAAAAACATCCCCATTTTTCCATGCCAGCTTTTTCATATGTTTTTTAATTCCTTAGAGCATCTTCACAGTTTTAAACATTTGGCAGCCTTCAACATTATCAATCCAGTTCTGATCAACCAATTTGAGAAATTCAGGTTTATCAGCAACAAAATTAGCAAATTTGAAAGCCTTCTTTTTAACCTGAATAGCATTAGGAATCACTAACACAACAGGACAATGATCAGAAATTATATAGGGTAAAAATAAAGCATATGATTGAGAGTAATTAGCAATAAAATCTTCAGATCGTATTTGTTTCCACTGGTATATATTGTTGTTCATGGCTTCATGCAAGTATTGTTGTGCTGTTGTGCATGCACCTCTTTTAGTAGATGTGTACGTGTTTTAGTAGATGTGTACTTGTGTTACAATGATTAATGAACGTGTACGTGCTATTTGCTATCTCATCTAGAGCCTAGAGGTCCAATGATCATTATTTTAATAAAAACACAAAGGCAGTTTAGTAATATAGGGTTTAGTAATATAATGCAAACACTTTTTTTATCAGTATTTTAATAAAAACACAAACACTTTTTTAGTAATATATGTATACGTGTGTTACACTTTTTTAATAAAAACAAACGCTTTGCTAGAACTAGCAACCTTTTTTGATGTGTCGATCTCTCACTAGATGAACCGGAATTTGAAAATGATTTGATTGTTGATAATTAATTACCTTTGAAACATGTAGTACTTTTGGAGTTTACAATTTACATCAACATACATCTATTTTGAATTTTCTTTAATATATTTTTAATTATTTTATATTTTTTATTGCCGTATCTATGCCGTTCCCGTATCTTGAATTTTTTATTTTTGTCGTTCCCCGTTCCCGTAACGTTCCCGTATCCCTTTGCCGTTCCCGTTTCGGTGCTACACTCGCTGTAAGACCTTCTGTAGGATTCTACAAAAAAAAAAAAAAAACAAACCCTTGTAGTTAATCTCAATGATTAGTGATGATCTTGTATTACCATTTAATGAAGCCCATTTTTACGGGAAAATTTAAACTTTTCTATTGTCATTATTAATATCGCGATACATTTATATATATATATTATACACCGACCTTGAGATAACATTTCCCTCACGACACCACATTTTCACGATCAACGACAAATGACAATACTCACGATAAAACTTAACATATCTATTATAATACAATTAACACAAAACCATTTACACAAAATACACTTAACTATAATTAATTACACCTAATACACTAATTCTAATCCTAAACTACAAAACCAACCGAACCCTTAATATTTCGGCCCATCACCACACAGCCCGTCAAAACCACACAGCCCATCGCCAATACCAGCCCAACACATTACCCACCTTACTCTTTCTTTTCTTTTCTTTTAAAAATCGATCACAACCATGCCCCATAAACGCTCTCGTATCTTGATAATATCAAACACGACCTACACATGTTTTTACGCCATTGTAATCACCACCTAGCAAACTCCCTTTGTACCAATTCCCAGACATGGTTGACGAATAATGCCACAGTAACGAAAGTCATTTTGGTTGTCCCCTTTTCGAATCAAGCGTATAAATATAAATGTCGAAACATAAACATATCACACCCCGCTTTTTCCTAAGACTTTCTAACAATATTTTTAACATATAATGGTACTTCAAAGAAGAAATGAACTGCAAAGAAAACTTGTAAATCGCTAGTACCATTTTCGGTTCTAATGACAATACAAACCGAATATAGAAACACTCCAAGAGCAAGAATACAAAACATCAACTACCAATATCAATCTCACACTCAACCAATGACAGCAAAGCTACTTAGGTGTCCTTCCAAAACAGTAGCTTCCAATGATTAGGCCAATAGTCAATGAAAATGTGTGTGATATTTTGTCTATAAGATAGACCATCCGATCTTCCATTACCCTACCCATCTATCACTTTCTTTCACTCTCAAAACATTCCTTAAAAAGACCAGCAGCCTTCTGTCGAGAGTTTGGGAGCAGGCGAGCAAAGGAGGAATACGTATAAAACGTATTCGAATACCTACGAGCTACTGCTTCACTTTTTGTGCTTCCTTCGAACTCCATAGTTTCATCACCACCTTTCTTAGGTGTGGTACGTGTCTATAAATCTTTCCTATCTCAGTTTACACGTTAGATAGTTACTCATGCATGGCACATATATGCATATATTCGAACGTATCATGTTTTCTTTTACTACATGCCACGTTAAAATAAAAGAAAGAACTCATGTAATGATCAACTAGTACAACTACAACGCATAAGATAGCACACATACACGTTAACATCTCATACCATACATCATTCGTACTAGTATCACTCGAACGTATGACGCATGTAGTCTTCACATGCATACTAAATATCGAAACATATATAAAAGTTAAAGCTTCATACGAGACCCTAATGACTTATACCCATCTCTAACTCGACTCAACATACCACCAGACGTATAAAAATAGACCACGAGCACACAATGGTTACACACTCAATAAATGTGGACACAAAAACCTCACCAAGTCTCTTAACCATGAAACGTATACATTTATATCAAATACGTGAGAAAATATCAAAAGGTGACTAAGTGTTATATTCGTTAAAAACTACTTCGAACCACCTACTTCACACCATCATTACTTCGTAATGTTACATATAACGAATATATATTATCGCATGCCTCGAATAACAACCTAACTAACTCCAACTTTCATAATTAGTGACGTTAACCATAAGCTCTCAACAACTCCTAAAAAGCCATGGTTCATAATGCTACCCGACTGGTATAAAATGACTTAGAAAAATATACAACATTTTCATATCCAAACTATGCGACCAGGCCACAAACCATAAATATATTTTTGGATTTCTAAACATAACAATTAGATATTTTTGTACAGATAGATAGTACACCTGGAAAAGAAACCCTAAGACGAATTTTCTGCCATTTTTAAGGGTTCTATACCCTTGGATCTCCCATGTTTAATTGAAGATAAGTAATCAATTAATCATTCAATATGTCTATGTGTTGTTTGATTATATCTTGTTCTTGTCTTTTAATTAACATGCTAGGCTAGATTTATCTTGTGTTTGCTTAGATCTAATGAAACCTAACTATTGATTATTGGTTGTTGGTGTGTTATCAATTGTATTGGACGATTGTTTATCGATGTTAGGCTTAAGAAAACTGGCTAACCTCCTATACGGTAACTTGCTTGAACGTCTTAAGAAACATGAACCAATGCGTACTAAGGTTTTTATGGTTGTATTTAATGCATGAGCGAATTCTAGTGATCCCATGTTAGGAGCTTCTTAGCCGACTCGACATAGGAGTGAAGTAGGAGCTTATAGAGTTGGGGAAGTACGTACGCCACCCCACGATTGGTATTAAGGAATACACCCGTCATCCACGCAATTAATACACACTAATCAACCAGTAAAAGATAGTTAGGGAGTAAGGAAATCTAAGTAAACACATTTCTCTCCATATAAGTTCCACAACCTTTTCATTTTCAGTTATTTTATTTTATTTGCAATTGTAGTTATTTGGGTTAGTTGACTAGCAACTAATTCCGCCCACTCCTTCAAACCCGAGATTTAACTTGCTTTCATAAAAAATATAAAAATACAAAAAAAAGAATCTTCCCTCACCCTTAGACCTATTAGAGTAGTTTTTCAATCCTAACGACACATTCCCCTAGAGAACGATCAATCCCCCGGTACTTGCTACTACACTATACTACATCGGTTAGGTGTCTGATGAGTGTCTAAATACTCATCATTTTATTCCCATTTAAACTACTAAAACAACCAAAAACACTTTGAAAAGTCAAATAATACAGAAAATATCATAAAATGTGTTTTTATATGATTCAGGAACAAAAAGATTGAAAACAAGTGAAAAACGAACAAAGTTTGCATAATTGTCATTTTCAG
The DNA here is from genome assembly GCA_021014915.2 of Artemisia tridentata subsp. tridentata. Taxonomy (NCBI): domain Eukaryota; kingdom Viridiplantae; phylum Streptophyta; class Magnoliopsida; order Asterales; family Asteraceae; genus Artemisia; species Artemisia tridentata. The sequence goes on from CP139508.1 coordinate 500,694,865, forward strand.
TCCCTGAAGTTTCACAAATTGGCAGAAATAGTCCCTGGTATTAAAAATATCATTCAAGGTCCCTGAACTATTTAACTTTTACAATAATGGTCCTTGGATGAAAGTTTTAAAGAAATTTCAAAACAGGTCCTTCAACTTTTAAAAATGACATAAAAGGTCCCTGGAGTTTTAAAAAGTGGAAAATTACATTTATGGTCCTTGGGTTATTTACATATGGCAATTATGGTCCTTGTAATAATTTTGGAAACTTGCCACATCAGGTCCCTGGAATTTCAGAATGTTACAACTATGGTCCCTAAACTTTAAACCAATGCCATAAATAATCCTAACCCTTTATACCCTTAACCCAAAAATAAATAAAACCCACACCCAGCCCAATCCTATACCCATGGCCCAACTCCCTTTTATTAATAAAACCCAACCCGGTATTTAATACCAGGTTTGACTTCGGTCAAACCTATCTCCTTCCTCACAACCCCGCCAAAACCAAAACCACCACCATAGCCCATGGTTTCACCATCCCATCACCCTCCAGCTCACTACCTACTATCTCCTTTGTCCCCTCCACCTCCACAATCACCCAAAAATCCTTAATTGCTAAAAACCTGCTCGAATCCACTACCATCAATTTTGGCGCCAAAATCCAAAAGAAGGGCTGAGATTAATTGGAAGCAATCCAAGGGTGTAGAAGTGATCAGAGATGTCGACAAGGGATTTCCCAGTTGTTTTTAGTATTTATAGGACAATGTAATAGATAAAAAAGTAGTAGTTAATTTTTAGTGTAATCGTATTTTATTTTCAATAGTTGTAATCTTGTAATTTTCAATCTCAGTTGTTAATGAAAGTTAAATTCAGTGATATTGTTCTTATTTCAAGTTATATTGTTCTCATTATCAGTTATAATAAGTTTTAACTTATTTGTAATTCGAATTAAGTTTAAATATTAATAAGTCACCAAACACCTCCAATCCCTTTACTATAAGCTTATACAAGCTTTATATAGCTTTCTGTAAGCTTATATAGTGTAATCTAGTTCTAAATCTCAAGAAATGAAGATGGTCAACAAAAGTCAACCTGGGTGAAATAAGCTCTTATTGGGAGTATAAGCTGATTCAGGAAGGCTTATTGTGGTTTTCTAGCTTGTGTGAACAAGCTAGGAAAGGTTCTGTCCTTGTTTCTCTGTTCCATATCCAATCTCAGTTGTAAGCTTTTTGAGTTGCTAGCTTAAAAATCCATATTACTGTGCAAGTGCTTATTGTAGCTTAATTTCATTATTTCTCAGCTCATTAGTAGTTTACAATTATATTTCATCCATATAATCAGTTAAATATAGTTTTTATTTCATTTTACTCATAATCACTCAAATAACCAAAAATAGCTAATATTAGTATATCTTATTAATCTGCTTATTTATAAGTTAAAAGTTGCTAATTAGTGCTTTAATAAGTTAGTTAACTCATAGTAATCAGTAAACATAAGCTTAATCTACCTGTGCTAGTTCAAAATCCCAACACAGTCCTATAAAGGAGTGTTTGGTTCTAAGCAGTCAACAAGTCAAACCTTTAGTTACTGTAGATTTACCATTAGCCCAACTTTGTTCAAGCTTATTTTAGTCCTTATAAGCTGTTTCCAGGTTTGGATTAGCAACTTAGATAGAAAATCAAGTTTTCTTAGGTCTGTGGTGAAATCAGACCTCAAGAAGCTCAATTAAGCCAATATTAGCCACTAGCTTATTTGGCCCTTTTTCATTGCTTGTCTGAGTTCTTTGTGAACCATTTAGAGTAGATACAAAAGTTGGATTGAAGTCCTTTGGCTTGTGCTCTTCTGCACAACTCTGCACATCAGCACTCAGTGTATACTGAGTGCTTTTGCTGCTGAACTCTCATCAATTGTGGCTTATCTAGATTAGCTCAGGCCTTGCTTTTTGGTTTTCTAAATAGCCCATAGTACTAGCTCACTTTTGCCCCCTTAATATTCAACTTATCAGCTTATTTTAATTGCTTAATCTGCCTTGCAATTTGGCCTGATTCCTGAGTTTCTGTCTAAATTTTGCAACTGCTTTAGTGATCATTTGATTAATCTGTGGGATAAGCTCTTCTAATTAAGTTTTTTTAAGCTTAAATAAGTATATTAAACTTGTTCTGAGCCTTTGGTAAACTTTTGTGCTTTTTAGCTTATTTTTTGCTTATTTGCCAAACTGCTTATTGGCCAAATTGCTTATCAGGGCTTATTAGACTTTTTATTTTAATTTTCCTAGCTTTTAAATATTAATTTAGACTTATCTTAAATTTTTCAGATTTTTCCTAAGTCATTTGATATTTTTAATCTTTTTTATTAGTTTATAATAGTAATTAAATCATAATAAATAGAATAATAATCAGAAAAATATAATTTTAATTTTTATAATTTTCTTTTATTAAATAGAATCCAGGAAAAATATAATAACATTTTTAGACTTTAAGAAAAACAAAATAGAAAATAAGTGATAGCTTCTATTTAATAGATTTTATCTTTTTAAATTTTTAATTAAGTAATTTTTATTTTTATAATTTTCTTAACTTCTTTTTACTTAATAATATTTTTAGAAAAAGTATTAGATTTTTCTTTGTTCATTTAGTATTTTTTGTAAATTAAAATAGTTTAAATAATTATTAAATAATAAATAATTAATAATAATTAAATAAAAAGTATAAAAAATATAATTTTAGTTTTAAAATAAGTTTTAAGTAATTTTACAATTCTAGTTTTAAATTTCATATATTTCAGTTTTTATCCCATTTTAGATTCCCCGTTACGCGTTTTTAGTTTAATTAATTCGCGTTTAATTGTTTATATTTGTTTTTAATTTGTTATTTAGAATTATTAAAAAAGCAAAATCAAATATCTAATTCATCAGTCACTCTAATCCAAAGCTTTCCACAGTTTGCCCATTCACACCTCGTTGGGAAACGATCCGGGTAATCACTTACCTGGTCTCACACTACACACGAACGTGAGTTTTTGCAAGTATCCTTTTTCACAAAGGGGTAATTTGTATTTATTCACTTGTATCCGCTGTCTGCATTTATTTATAAGTGTATTCGGCACGGATCAAATTTTGGCGCCGCTGCCGGGGAGGTTGTGTTGCGACTATTGTGTAGAGTTTTAGCGATTAGTGATTTGAGATCCTTCTTCTAAAAGTTCCTATTTCCCATAAACCCATATAAAAAACAAAAATATTTTTCTTTTCTTTTCTATATATATTATCATATAAAAAAATAAAAACACCAAAAATATTTTCCGTTTTCTTTGTTTAATAAATAACAACAATAAAAATTTACCATCGAGAACCAAGACAGAGTACTACCTAACTGGGGGTACGACCATAATAAGTTCCCAAACATCAGATTTAAAACTTGCCTTTGTATCACTTGCGAATATCGGCTCACCTTTGTTTGATAAACAAACTATAACGGAGGTTTAAGGATAGTTTGACATTAAATTATCGGACTGAAAGAAGCGGGTTTTTAAGGAGCATTAATTGCCCACCTTTGCTTCTCCGCCACTCTGTGCGTTTATCTTTTAGAGAGCTACCGTACGCTTGTTGATTATTGGTTTAAGTTCACTTGTGTTTTGATTCGTTCTTGATTTAATTAAAATATTTTACTTAGTGCATGCGCACTCGTTCTTCCACGTCATCAAGCCCTTTACGTGAACTCATAGATATTCCGAGAAGACGTAATCGTAGACGTGCTGCCCAAATAGTCGAACCCGAGATTCGTACTGTTCTCACTGATAATATGGCAGACGAACGCACAATGGCTGAAATGCTCCAGGCACCCACCGAGGGTTACGGAGATGCCATCGTTTTACCAGCCATCGATTCTGATCATTTTGAACTGAAAACACATTTGATTCAGCTCGTGTCCACAAACCAATTCCACGGGTTTGAACGAGAGGATCCATATGCACACATTCGTTGGTTCAACAAGTTGACCTCTACAATCAATTACAAGAATGTGCCGTAAACAGTTATCAAATTGATGCTATTTCCATTCTCACTTGAGGGGGCAGCCCGGATTTGGCTGGATAAAGAACCCCCTCGATCCATTGAAACCTGGGAAGATCTCGTAAAGAAAATTTTCAATTATTTCTTCCCTCCATCAAAGACGACTAATCTAAAAAATGAAATTGCTGGATTTCGTCAAGGTTTTGATGAAAATTTCGGAGAGGCATGAGACATATTTAAAGATCTCCTAAGAAAATGCCCACATCACGATTTCACGGAGTTACAACAGATAAATACGTTTTATAATGGGTTGACCCAAAACGATCAAGATGCACTTAACGCAGCCGCCGGTGGCAATATCTTGAATCGCAAATGATGCGTGCGATGTGTCGTTGCGGTTTAGCAGTATTAATGCCTACTCAAGTTTTAAATTTATATTTAGCCGACTTATCAATAACACACACACTTAACGAGCAGTGTACCCGGTCAGTATGAATATAATGGTAAGTAGAGTGTCGATCACTAAGAGTGGAACGTATTATCTCGTTATTCTAATCAGTATTTTAATATACTAAGTTAGCTATACAACCTAATCTAACGCAAGGGGGTTCAGCCTGAGAGACTGGCACGTTTTGGTTGCAATTAAATAATAAACTAAACTAATAGGCACGAATCAGCAAGTAGCACATACGTACACAGATAAATACTTGAGACAATAAGAAGACCTGTCCTGATAGATAAGTAGTTTGTCACTTGTTTTATTGCTAGTTTTATATGAAGTGTATAGTTCGATGCAACGCACCGAGATTAAGTCTTTTCTCGTTGGTTCTAATCTTATCGGCGAGTAAACCCTTAATGATTACTTATGACTATCCTATTTATCTTTCTTCCTACTTTTCTACAGACGATAGAATGCATAGGCGATCTAATAAATAGGCGAGGGCAGAGGCATGGCGACCCGATCAACGCTCAGCTAGACACAGAGGTTATCAATGCACTAATAAAAGTCACCAAAGACATCAACATATAAACTTTAATTAATGGGAAAGCAGTTTTAAGGGAGTGCAATCTTTCCGTTGTCACATTACACAAGCCATCAATCCTGATGAATTAAAGTTTACTAACACAATAAAACAAAACTACTTAATGAATTAAATACATGCAGAACCTTCTTACAGCTCTTGTATCTTCGTTCAAGGTGTGTCTTGTGCTGCTGCCTTGACTGAATTCGTCCTAGGGTTTCTGTACTTCGGTCTTCTAAAACTGTCGAACTCCGAACCCTTAAATTCGTCTGTCTTTGGGGTATTTATAGTTTCTGTCTGAGGGTAAGATGCGGCGCATCTAATAAGTAGATGCGGCGCATTGACTTAACTTCGCGTGGGGTCCAAGATTAATATATTCAGGAATATTCGTACACCGCCAGAAGATGCGGTGTATCTTCATTCTTGGATGCGGCGCATGTCCTCTTGTATCTTGGATCGTATCTGGTGAAATCTTGATAGTGATGCGCCGTATGTAATAAGCAAGATGCGGCGCATCTGGAGCAGAATGTCTTGATCTTGTACATTTCGGTAGACTCTTAACTTCTTGCTTGTTTTGCTCCATAATTAGTCCAAAATCGCCAAGTTTCACCAAATGCTTGTTTTTACCTGAGAATTACAAAAGTAAACGATTAAGTATCAATCCTTATACATAATATAATAAAACAAGTCAAATTAATAGGATAGATGATAGTAATAAAATGTACTTATTTGAGTTCATCAAATATCCCCCCACTTGAACTTTACTTGTCCCCAAGTAAACCTTAGAATAAATCTTATGAAAATGTATCCTAAAGAATATTAGGATTTATTTTTATATTTAAGCATGTATTCATTTTTGTCATAATCACACAACCAAACACTTAACGAATTAGAAGTAAAATAAAATAATTTCGATAAAAGAAAATCTAATCGTTTAACTGTCCAGTCGTGACGAATATTCTATCATAAGCTTGGCAAGTATACACATCTCCCCCACTAAAGCCAAGGAATAACAAGTCTAAAGCGGTAAAAAGGGTTTTGAGGTTTAAGGGTTAATCATTCTCCTTAATCTCTATCGATCTCAAATTCCAGAAAAGGCGACAAAATCACAAATACATGATCGAATCCACGAACACGATACTTGCAATTGCTCGAATCCTTAACTCGAATAGGCTAAAGATAGGACCAAGTAATCTTCACCAATAATATTATATCAAAAAGGGCGACAAAATCATAAATACATAGCCGAATCCACGACTACGATACTTAAGATTGCTCAAATCCCTAATCTCAATAAATCAAAGGTTTGGATAAAGAATAATATACGGTATGGATAATATTTGGGATATAAATTGGTGTAAAATGAAAAATAAACAAAACAGATAAATTAAAATCCTAAGTGTGGTTAATCACTATCCCAACCATCCCATGAATAAGACTCATATCATTGAATAACTCACGCTTTAACACTTGAAACACACGCTTTAGGTAGACACGAATTATACTCAACAAGATCTCAATCAAAGAATAAACCTTAGTTGGTGTTCCCATAACCGCCAACTCCCATTCAATCCATAAATATAATATACAACAATTAGTGGTGATATCGACCACTTAATACAGAACTTTACGTAAGTTGGTTAAAACAAACATCCAACTTTTCTTTTTCTTTTTCTTTTCTAATTTTTTCCTTTTTTTTTTTTTTTTTTTTTTTTTTTTTTTTTTGAAACATAAACAAAGATGTGTAAAATTTCACCACATCACTATAATGATAATTCTGGATAATTTTTCCATACTTTTCATGACTTCAGAAATAACGGTAATAGTGAAAGTAGTAAACACACGAAAAATAAACTCAAAGATATACAATATTTACTTTCACTCCAATTGCATTGTGCAATTTCCCGACCTAACCATAGATAATGAATTACGCACGCGAACACAGGTAATGTAAGGAAACACACTTTGCCTAAAGCAATTAACCAACCACGGATTTTAATCTATCGGGTAGGCTAAGGTGTAAGGGTGTAACGAAACATTTTAACAAAGGTGTAAGAAACGAAAGGAATGGCTCTGAATGTTTTTTTAGTGGTATCTTACTCTAAAAGTGAGAGTAACAAAAGGGTTTATACGGGGGTTAACTAACCAGTGTAGTTAGTTAATATCACATAACATATAAAGGCTATTTGGGTGTAATCCTAGAAATTTACCAATTTAGATAAGTCATTCCAATTATATAAAATAATACTTATTATGGTGGTCTCGAATAGTATACAAGCCAAGTTCTAAAGTTTACAAGTCACCGGCACACTCATAGATTTGTGAATTTTGAAAAATCACAATTTTTGAAAATAACGTCATGTATGCAGCTATGCAACTTAGATCTTAAACAAAAACATGCTAAAAATTTTAAATTTTGATATATTAAGCACATTTTAAGCATAATTTTTGAAAAGTTTAGGACAAGTAAGTGTTCTAATTCTCCAATCCCCCCACTTAAGTTAAACAACGTCCTCGTTGTTTGTATCAAAGGTTAAAAACTGGAAAATAAAAGAATTAGAACAGAAAAACTCCCCTGAGATTTGCTCGGTATGATCCTCCAAATTTGTATAAGAGCAAAAATCATCTTTCTTGTGGATGAGAACGTTTAAGCTTCATAATAAATGTATCCACAGGAAATGCAGGAATCTATAATACCACCAAGGCTTTAAACACACCAAAGTTAAGAAAGGTTCAAACTTGCATAATACATTAGTAGTTAGAAATAATAAAACTTAAAAATTAAAATGAAAATCATCAGGTCAGTCGATGCGCCGTATCTTATGGAAGAAGATTCGCCGTATCAAGCCTGGAATAAATACGAATCAGAATAGAAGATGCGCCGCATCCTTAACCAGGGATGCGCCGCATTAAAATAAACTGATAAAAAGTTTTAAAGTCAAAAATAAAAAATGCAGAAAATAAAGTAAGATATGACCAGTGCAGGAGATGCGCCGCATCTCAGGATTGAGATGCGCCGTATCTTCTGCGGGCCTGGCTGACTCGACACAAAACAGAATAATAAAAATTTTCTCCGGGTTGTCTCCCGGCCAGCACTTGTCTTTATTCCAGAGTCTTCAAGTTAGACTCACGTTCAGCTCTTTATTTTGTTCTATTGATTCCCACATTGCCACGTAGAATCCATTTAGCAACTAATTTGTCACGTATATATTCAGGTCCCAACTTCAACACTCCTTTGTAGAATCCTTCCATCATTTGATATGGGTACTCAATCCCTCTCTTCATGTCATCATTACTAATAAAAAGGAATGGAGAGAATTTGTAGCAGAACCTATTAGTAGCATGTTTAAACCCAGGGTGAGTTCAGGGCATCATATAAGTGATAACGTCGCTTCCACATTGAAAGGTGATCTTTCCTTCAAATCGTTTTGCATTAATAGTGATCTCCCTACAAAATGGTTTTCCAACAATCACGTCACCCATATCGTTGTCACAATAGGCATTCATGTCTTCAACAATGGCGAACTCAGTAACAATAGTAAAACATCCAACGAAGACTGGGACATTAATGAAGGCTCCAACTACATTTTTTTCCGTATACTCCACTTTTTTTCTTATAATAGAATTGTAAAAGCTTCTTGACATGACATTGATCGGTAAAATAGGAAAGAAATTGGCGTCAATACACTTGTACCCAATCATGCATGGAAATTGCAAATTGTAAGCACAATCGGCGTGGATTCTTCTACCGTAATCCCAAGAACCATCATATCCCTCAAATTCATCGTAATTCCTAGTATTAATAACGTTGACTTCTGGACTATCCAGAATTTCTCCTTCTTCAAACTCAGATTCCGCATCATCCATGAACAGGTCATTGGATTCTAATGGTCCATCAAGGTCATTAAGTTCAATGTAGTCCCCATCGTAACGTTCGGGTGATTTATCTTGCACTAATACTCCATCCATAAAATTGGCTTCGAAGTCGAAGTCAATCAGTTCTCTGAATTCGACCATTTTCCTTCTGAAATATTCACGAAAGCATCAGTAGGATTTGTTCAAGAAAGTAATATATCAGAAAATTAACAACGAAAACGGAATACGAAAAATTAAAGTTACTGATATCTGCAGACGATGCTCCGTATTCAAAAAGTTGGATACGCCGTATCTTATAATCGTTAAAATTTAATCAGACTTTTATTTCAGAAAATAGATACGCCGCTTAGAAATTAGAATGCGCCGTATCAGTAATTTTATCAAAAATCGATATTTATTTAAAATTAAATGCGTCGTATTAACAAAAGTTAATGCGCCGTATTTTCGTTACGTTTCAAAATACAAGATTTTTGATTCAGAAAGATGCGCCGTATCGATAAAGATCGATGCGTCGTATCTGTTTAATAATTCGAAAACTGTTTTTAATTAAAATAATAGATACGCCGTATCTATAAAAACAGATGCGTCGTATAGCTTTATCGTTTAAAAAAAATTTCTTATTAAAAACAGATACGCCGTATCTTGGGGAAAGATGCGTCCTATCGAATTAATTAAACGCGTTGTAGTTTATAAAAATTAAACGCAATACGCCGTATCTATGAAGATAGATGCGCCGTATCGTTTGAATAAGCTCAGTACAACGATAGCAGTATGCAGAGAATACGAAAAATAAAAACAAATAAAAACACAAACGAAAACAAACAAAAATAAAAACACACAAAAACAGAAAATATGCAAAATAATACAATGAATGCAAATTAACCTAATACACAACAGAATTAGCGGTTAGATAAAAAAAATTAAAAACCTAATTAAAATACTAATCAAATTAACAGATAATAACAATTCACTCCCCGGCAGCGGCGCCAAAAACTTGATGCGTGCGATGTGTCGTTGCGGTTTAGCAGTATTAATGCCTACTCAAGCTTTAAATTTATATTTAGCCGACTTATCAATAACACACACACTTAACGAGCAGTGTACCCGGTCAGTATGAATATAATGGTAAGTAGAGTGTCGATCACTAAGAGTGGAACGTATTATCTCGTTATTCTAATCAGTATTTTAATATACTAAGTTAGCTATACAACCTAATCTAACGCAAGGGGGTTCAGCCTGAGAGACTGGCACGTTTTGGTTGCAATTAAATAATAAACTAAACTAATAGGCACGAATCAGCAAGTAGCACACACGTACACAGATAAATACTTGAGACAATAAGAAGACCTGTCCTGATAGATAAGTAGTTTGTCACTTGTTTTATTGCTAGTTTTATATGAAGTGTATAGTTCGATGCAACGAACCGAGATTAAGTCCTTTCTCGTTGGTTCTAATCTTATCGGCGAGTAAACCCTTAATGATTACTTATGACTATCCTATTTATCTTTCTTCCTACTTTTCTACAGACGATAGAATGCATAGGCAATCTAATAAATAGGCGAGGGCAGAGGCATGGCGACCCGATCAACGCTCAGCTAGACACAGAGGTTATCAATGCACTAATAAAATTCACCAAAGACGTCAACATATAAACTTTAATTAATGGGAAAGCAGTTTTATGGGAGTGCAATCTTTCCGTTGTCACATTACACAAGCCATCAATCCTGATGAATTAAAGTTTACTAACACAATAAAACAAAACTACTTAATGAATTAAATACATGCAGGACCTTCTTACAGCTCTTGTATCTTCGTTCAAGGTGTGTCATGTGCTGCTGCCTTGACTGAATTCGTCCTAGGGTTTCTGTACTTCGGTCTTCTAAAACTGTCGAACTACGAACCCTTAAATTCGTCTGGTCTTGGGGTATTTATAGTTTTTGTCTGAAGGTAAGATGCGGCGCATCTAATAAGTAGATGCGGCGCATTGACTTAACTTCGCTTGGGGTCCAAGATTAATATATTCAGGAATATTCGTACACCGCCAGAAGATGCGGCGTATCTTCATTCTTGGATGCGGCGCATGTCCTCTTGTATCTTGGATCGTATCTGGTGAAATCTTGATAGTGATACACCGTATGTAATAAGCAAGATGCGGCGCATCTGGAGCAAAATGTCTTGATCTTGTACATTTCGGTAGACTCTTAACTTCTTGCTTGTTTTGCTCCATAATTAGTCCAAAATCGCCAAGTTTCACCAAATGCTTGTTTTTACCTGAGAATTACAAAAGTAAACGATTAAGTATCAATCCTCATACATAATATAATAAAACAAGTCAAATTAATAGGATAGATGATAGTAATAAAATGTACTTATTTGAGTTCATCAGCAAACCTAAAGAGGTGATTGAAATTTGTGAAAATAAATCAAAAGTTCCTTTTTCTCGAAACAAAGTGAATGTTCCTGTCACTCCTGCTTCTTCATCCGGTAACTCATCAGAGTTAGCCTTTCTAACGGACGCAATGCGTTGCATGATGAAGGAAATGAAAGAATTGAAGAGTGAAATTCATAAACCGGAACAAATCAAAGCAATAAACAAAGTGTGTGAAACTTGTGGTGGCCCACATGCGTATTATGATTGTCAAGCAACCGATGCTTCTCTTTACCCAGCTCCCGTAGCTGCAGTAAACCAAAATCAATACCGTCCGCATGCTGAGACTCAGTACCGAGCACCGAATGCTATGGTACCACCTGGTTTTCCACCCGTGCCAAATCAGAATAATCAAAATCGCTTTGTTCAAAATCAGGGACAAAATTTTAACAATTCTCAAAATTTCAATCAAAACCGAGGTCAGAATCAGGGTAACCTTAACCAAAAACCATGGAATGTCCAAAACCAAAATCAGACGTCCTCAGATGAGTTGCTTAAGCAATTCATAAAATCTCAAGAGGAGACAAATAGAACTCAATATAAGACAAACCAGTTATTGGTTACCCAAATAAATGATATAAAAAAATCTTTAAATGATCTACCTTCTACCTCGGGAGGTCTCCCAAGTAACACTGTTGTCAACCCAAGGGGTGAACTCAAAGCTGTCACTACACGTAGTGGTAAAGCTCATGTTGGACTCAAGGTGATAAAGGACCCGGTACTTCCCACTAACAATGGAAGTGCTAAATACGTCCAACCCTCGGTCATCCAAAAATCTACACCCACAATTGCTCCTCAGCCGTCAAGAATAGATCCTACTCTATCACGATTTACGGTTAAAAGTTTGTCAACCAAACTTAGTGAGCAAAGAACAGCCAGATATTATTCCGATATGCTCAATGATGTTCCTGTCAGTGTGCTTGATGACAGTGATGATGATGAAGATACCACTTTCGTCAAAGCTATCACCACTCGGAGTGGTGCTGCTTATGAGGGACCATCTGGTCCTATTCCTCCTCCGTTGTTTGAAATGGAAAAAGAAACGGAGGATACAACGGACAAAGTGCAAATTCCAAGCCCACAAAGTACAGCACATGTCCATCCTCCGGTTGGCCCTAAAAAGAAATCCAAACCAGGAGTTGTCTTTGAATCTGTTGAGACTCCTGAAGTCATTGCCCCTAAATCCAAACCTTATATTCCTTACCCATCGCGCTTAAATGAGCAAAAGCTCCGTGAGAAGGCTAGTCAACAAATGGACAAATTCTTTCAAATCTTTAAAGAATTAAATTTTGACATAAGTTTTGCGGATGCTATCATTCTGATGCCCAAGTTTGCATCAACAATCAAACACTTATTAAGCAACAAGGAAAAACTGATTGAAATGGCTAAAACTCCATTAAATGAGAACTGCTCAGCGATTATCTTGAAAAAGCTTCCGGAGAAGCTTGGAGATCCTGGAAAGTTTCTACTACCTTGTGTATTTCCGGGAATGGTTGAATGCTATGCCTTGGCCGATCTAGGTGCAAGCATCAACCTGATGCCTCATTCAGTATGGAAGAAACTTTCTCTTCCGGCTCTTACTCCTACTTGCATGACTCTTGAGCTTGCAGATCGTACCATATCTCATCCTTGCGGCATTGCCGAGGATGTGTTTGTGAAAGTATGTAAGTTCCATTTTTCAGCTGACTTTGTGGTTGTTGAATTCGACGCAGATCAAAAGGTTCCTCTCATTCTTGGAAGAGGATTCCTAAAAACGGGCCATGCTCTTATTGATGTATTTAAGCATGAGATCACCTTGCGTGTGGATAATGAAGTTGTTACCTTTAACCATGATCAAACTTCGAGGTACTCCTCAAATTATAATTCTGCATCGGTTAACCGAATCGATGTCATTGATGTTGCTTCAAAGGAGTACTCTCATGAAAGTCTTGGTTATTTTCATAATTCTGTGAGTGAGGAACCCACCACATCTTCTCAACTTATCATAGCCGACTCTTCCCCTTCTCTCACTTTGGTTGAGGGAAGTGATCCCTTTTGGGATGAGGTCGATGCTTTTCTTACTCTAGATAGTTCACTTCCGCATGAGGTTGATGATGACTATCTTGATCCAGAGGGGGACATTCTTTTTCTAGAGAATTTGTTAAACGAAGATTCATCTTCCCCTCTTCCACCAAAACAACTTCATAATGAGGAAATCAAGTCAGTTGAAAAAACTGATAAATTTCCTGAGATCAAGTTTAAGGACTTGCCTCCTCCACTTGCATATGCAATTCTTGAGGAAGAAGTTCCTGTCTTAATTGCTATTCAGATCTCTCTTCTTCCCTTCACCTACCCGGTGATTTCCCCTATCTTTCACTCATTTGGGAGTGAGGATATTACTTTTGACCCCGGCATTTTCCATTTAACATTGGTTTAAATGCCGGATTTATCTCATCGGTGTGGAACTTTCTTATGTTCAATTGGTTATCCAAACATTTTGAATGAAAGTCCGATGGAGATGGTTTCTTCCACTTACTTCCCCATGAACAAATGAATTCGGGGTCGAGTCAAGCTAGCGACTCGGTTAATAAAAACAGTAGTAAAACATGGGTTTTCACCCATGTCTCACCTAAGTGTGGGGGAGATGCCCCACATGTTGTATATATGTATAAAAAAAAATGAAAAAAATTAAAAAAAAAAAAAAAAAAAAGAAAAAAAAAAAGAGTGTGTATATAAAATAATGGATATTAGTATTATCTTTTTACGTTCTAAGTGTTGGTTTAACAACCGGTGCTTTGAATATTGAGGGCAATATTCAGTTCTAAGTGTGGGGGGGGGGGGAATTCTAGCGAATTTGATCAAATGTACCATCTAGTACCCCCATTTTAGCCAAAATTTTAAAAAAATTTCTCACTTAGAACGCAATAAATGGTTATCAGTCCGCCATGTCTAACCCACATAAGGATTGGCTAATCCAAGAGCAAACGGCTCTTGGTAAAGATGTCTCAAATCCGTTGATGGCTTGCAATTTGCCCAAAATTGTATGGTATTCGACTCACCATATCTTTATAAGTGAAGAGTTGGCTAGCCCGCAAGGTTATGGCTTGTGGTTAAGGCAGTAGAAAAACCATGATTGGTAATCAGCTCACCAAAGATAATAACTGTATTTTATCTAAGAGTTGGCTAGTCAATAAGCAAACGGCTTCTGGTAAAGACAAATCAAATCCGTTGACAGCTGATGGTTTGCTTAAAATCATTTGGTTATCATTGTACCAAAGTATCACATACTAAAACATTGGCTACTCCAGAAGTAATGGCTTTTGGTAAAGAGATAAAATCCATTAAATCTTCATAAATGATTGCTAGGGACTAGCAATAGTTTAGTGTGGGGGATTGATGAGTGTCTAAATACTCATCATTTTATTCCCATTTAAACTACTAAAACAGCCAAAAACACTTTGAAAAGTCAAATAATACAGAAAATATCATAAAATGTGTTTTTATATGATTCAGGAACAAAAAGATTGAAAACAAGTGAAAAACGAACAAAGTTTGCATAATTGTCATTTTCAGTCCCTGAAGTTTCACAAATTGGCAGAAATAGTCCCTGGTATTAAAAATATCATTCAAGGTCCCTGAACTATTTAACTTTTACAATAATGGTCCTTGGATGAAAGTTTTAAAGAAATTCCAAAACAGGTCCTTCAACTTTTAAAAATGACATAAAAGGTCCCTGGAGTTTTAAAAAGTGGAAAATTACATTTATGGTCCTTGGGTTATTTACATATGGCAATTATGGTCCTTGTAATAATTATGGAAACTTGCCACATCAGGTCCCTGGAATTTCAGAATGTTACAACTATGGTCCCTAAACTTTAAACCAATGCCATAAATAATCCTAACCCTTTATACCCTTAACCCAAAAATAAATAAAACCCACACCCAGCCCAATCCACAACCCATGGCCCAACTCCCTTTTATTTAATAAACCCAACCCGGTATTTAATATCAGGTTTGACTTCGGTCAAACCTATCTCCTTTCTCACAACCCCGCCAAAACCAAATCCACCACCATAGCCCATAGTTTCACCATCCCATCACCCCCCAGCTCACTACCTACTATCTCCTTTGTCCCCTCCACCTCCACAATCACCCAAAAATCCTTAATTGCTAAAAACCTGCTCGAATCCACTACCATCAATTTTGGCGCCAAAATCCAAAAGAAGGGCTGAGATTAATTGGAAGCAATCCAAGGGTGTAGAAGTGATCAGAGATGTCGACAAGGGATTTCCCAGTTGTTTTTAGTATTTATAGGACAATGTAATAGATAAAAAAGTAATAGTTAATTTTTAGTGTAATCGTATTTTATTTTCAATAGTTGTAATCTTGTAATTTTCAATCTCAGTTCTTAATGAAAGTTAAATTCAGTGATATTGTTCTTATTTCAAGTTATATTGTTCTCATTATCAGTTATAATAAGTTTTAACTTATTTGTAATTCGAATTAAGTTTAAATATTAATAAGTCACCAAACAAACACTCCAATCCCTTTACTATAAGCTTATACAAGCTTTATATAGCTTTCTGTAAGCTTATATAGTGTAATCTAGTTCTAAATCTCAAGAAATGAAGATGGTCAACAAAAGTCAACCTGGGTGAAATAAGCTCTTATTGGGAGTATAAGCTGATTCAGGAAGGCTTATTGTGGTTTTCTAGCTTGTGTGAACAAGCTAGGAAAGGTTCTGTCCTTGTTTCTCTGTTCCATATCCAATCTCAGTTGTAAGCTTTTTGAGTTGCTAGCTTAAAAATCCATATTACTGTGCAAGTGCTTATTGTAGCTTAATTTCATTATTTCTCAGCTCATTAGTAGTTTACAATTATATTTCATCCATATAATCAGTTAAATATAGTTTTTATTTCATTTTACTCATAATCACTCAAATAGCCAAAAATAGCTAATATTAGTATATCTTATTAATCTGCTTATTTATAAGTTAAAAGTTGTTAATTAGTGCTTTAATAAGTTAGTTAACTCATAGTAATCAGTAAACATAAGCTTAATCTACCTGTGCTAGTTCAAAATCCCAACACAGTCCTATAAAGGAGTGTTTGGTTCTAAGCAGTCAACAAGTCAAACCTTTAGTTACTGTAGATTTACCATTAGCCCAACTTTTTTCAAGCTTATTTTAGTCCTTATAAGCTGTTTCCAGGTTTGGATTAGCAACTTAGATAGAAAATCAAGTTTTCTTAGGTCTGTGGTGAAATCAGACCTCAAGAAGCTCAATTAAGCCAATATTAGCCACAAGCTTATTTGGCCCTTTTTCATTGCTTGTCTAAGTTCTTTGTGAACCATTTAGAGTAGATACAAGAGTTGGATTGAAGTCCTTTGGCTTGTGCTTTTCTGCACAACTCTGCACATCAGCACTCAGTGTATACTGAGTGCTTAGGCTGCTGAACTCTCATCAATTGTGGCTTATCTAGATTAGCTCAGGCCTTGCTTTTTTGGTTTTCTAAATAGCCCATAGTACTAGCTCACTTTTGCCCCCTTAATATTCAACTTATCAGCTTATTTTAATTGCTTAATCTGCCTTGCAATTTGGCCTGATTCCTGAGTTTCTGTCTAAATTTTGCAACTGCTTTTGTGATCATTTGATTAATCTGTGGGATAAGCTCTTCTAATTAAGTTTTTTTAAGCTTAAATAAGTATATTAAACTTGTTATGAGCCTTTGGTAAACTTTTGTGCTTTTTAGCTTATTTTTGGCTTATTTGCCAAACTGCTTATTGGCCAAATTGCTTATCAGGGCTTATTAGACTTTTGATTTTAATTTTCCTAGCTTTTAAATATTAGTTTAGACTTATTTTGAATTTTTCAGATTTTTCCTAAGTCATTTGATATTTTTAATCTTTTTTATTTGTTTATAATAGTAATTAAATCATAATAAATAGAATAATAATCAGAAAAATATAATTTTAATTTTCATAATTTTATTTTATTAAATAGAATCCAGGAAAAATATAATAACATTTTTAGACCTTAATAAAAACAAAATAGAAAATAAGTGATAGCTTCTATTTAATAGATTTTATCTTTTTAAATTTTTAATTAAGTAATTTTTATTTTTATAATTTTCTTAACTTCTTTTTACTTAATAATATTTATAGAAAAAGTTTTAGATTTTTCTTTGTTCATTTAGTATTTTTTATAAATTAAAATAGTTTAAATAATTATTAAATAATAAATAATTAATAATAATTAAATAAAAATATAAAAAATATAATTTTAGTTTTAAAATAAGTTTTAAGTAATTTTACAATTCTAGTTTTAAATTTCATATATTTCAGTTTTTATCCCATTTTAGATTCCCCGTTACGCGTTTTTTAGTTTAATTAATTCGCGTTTAATTGTTTATATTTGTTTTTAATTTGTTATTTAGAATTATTAAAAAAGCAAAATCAAATATTTAATTCATCAGTCACTCTAATTCAAAGCTTTCCACAGTTTTCCCATTCACACCTCGTTGGGAAACGATCCGGGTAATCACTTACCTGGTCTCACACTACACACGAACGTGAGTTTTTGCAAGTATCCTTTTTCACAAAGGGGTAATTTGTATTTATTCACTTGTATCCGCTGTCTGCATTTATTTATAAGTGTATTCGGCACGGATCAGTGTCAAGGATGGGATCGTGGAGGAAGACAGATCTCTTCCAGAATCCGATGATGTTGTTGCTGATGGCCTCGAGTGTTTGACAGAGGCACAACAAACAGATCGTGAGATGTTGGCTGCCTTGATTAAGGTTATGGATTTAGCACGTGAGGCTAGAACTCAGAAGAAGCATCACGTGTTTGTGATGGAACTCCATGATGTTTAAAACTATTTTATATCTACTGTCTGTGTTTTTTTTTTGGAATAGTTAAAAGTTCACTTCTTAGGGAATTTTCTTTGCTTTTATTATTAATGAATATTATTGTTGTTTTATAAGTTGTCGCTGTTTTTTTTTTTTTTTTTTTTTTTTTTTTTTTTTTTTTTTATTACATATTGCGAAAAAGTGGTTTAGATCCAACAATTAAACTGTATAAAGCATGAATCTAAGAAGGTGTTTGGGATTGCTTATTTTTTATGCTTAAGATTCTGCTAAAGAATAAGCAATCCATAAAAATCAAAAAATTTCAATCAAACTTATTTATAAAATGTTTTAAGCCTGTTTTAATTTAAACCTTAAATTAAACAGATAAGCATAAGATGCATAACTGCTTTTAAAAAACTGAAATTGGAAAATGATGCTAACCTGCATAACTTTACATTGCAGTAACTCATTTCAATTAGCAGCAATTGATACCTGATAAATAGAAACAAAAACCATTAACCAATCGGTGTATCCACATTCGATAAAGAGTGAAATACAAAAACTGAAACCCAAACGTATCAAATCAGTTTCAAAGTTACAACGAAAAAAACTCAATACTCGAAAACAAATACGAAACTTAAAAAATGTAACTGATACCATATAAAGGAATTCAAAAAATTCTTAAGACTTCTTTACATTGAGCAATTTGGTGTTCTTGTTGAATGTGTTGCATCTGTTTAAGCAAAGTTTCTGCGCAGCCCAAACTGAAATTTAGAAAGACATAACGCTATAGTCAAAATGCATATTCCAGAAGCCAGAAACAAACTTTTAGACAGAAATATACCTTTTGGTTTTGTTTGAGAGGTTTTGGTTTGTGAGTGTATCCTTCGAATCTGTAATCAAACATAAGACCATGAATACAATTAGAAACTTTTTATAAAAAAATTAACTGCGTTTTTTTTTAACCACATATAACAAAAAACCCTAAATTTATGTGGATCTGAGTGTAAGGAAACGAAGACGATGTGGTATCACTTGTCTGTCGACAAAAAAAACTATGAATTTTTTTTTTAGAAGAGGCTAATCAGAGAGGACAGTGCAGGCAAGGAATGTGCACCTACACTGTTCTCGTCTGTTCAATATCTATGAACTGGAGCTATGAATATGCAAACGAAAAACATAATGTGAAAAACAAAAAGCTTCTGCTTTCATTGTCGGCAGCCAAACAATACCACATGGTCTTAATTTCATCAAAAGTAATTAGATGTAATTTACGCACCTTACTTTTCTTTGAGATATAGCAACGGCGAAATTTTCCCCTTTCTACCAGTTTCCAGGTATGAAAGACAGCAACACCTATAGTCGAAGAAGCTGTTGCTGCGGAAGACCATTGGCAGGTAAAATAAATACAGTAAAAGTAAAAAATAAAAAATAATAATAGCTTCGGGTTTAAAGAAATTATCTTTATAATGTTTTTTATGCATGCTGAACATGTGCTAGTATGCTTCTTCGTTTGAATTCAGGGAGGAGATCGGTGGGAAACGAAATAGGATAACGCGTAAAAGCAACCTGTACCAAATTACTTCTCATACATTCCTATTTCGTTTCGCACCAACCTCCTTCCCGAATTCAGATCCGAAGGCACCAACAATCTACCAGATGTCTATATCAGGAAATGAAAAGTGTGTGGTTTTTTTTTAATCACCGATACTAAAACTCGTTGTCTTGTATCTGTCATGTTCAATTTGTTCACGCATGTTTGTATGCGCAAATCCTCAAAAGATCTTGCTCAACAGCACGACTAAATTCCAAAAGATAGATAAGAAACAAAAGAGGATGGTGCAAGAAGCAGCTTGCATCAAGCTACTTGTCACAGCATTCTCTCTTGTTTCCCATCTATCTTTTAGAATTGCACCATTTTGCTGAGCAGGAGCTTTTGCAGAACCGCACGTACAAACATGCGAAAAAAAAAATAATGCGACAAACATAGACTACCAAAGATATGCCATTGTTTTTGTGTTTGGATTCCAAACCAAGAACGTGACTGAATCTCGAAAGACCAGTGGCAAATGAAATAGGATGGTGCTTAAAAAATCTACACCAAATAATTCGTGACACCATCCTATTTCATTTGCCACCAATCTTTCAAAATCTAATCATGTTGTTGGCCAACATAGCTGATCACAGGGTGCTGGCTTATGTTACTATTATTGTATGCATCATCGGTTCAACAAACTGATGACAATGCAAGCCGCAGCGGTTTTTTTTATTTTTAGATATCTAAAAACAGAGAAATCCGATGCGACTTACATTCTCATCGTTTTGTGGAACGGATGATCCACATAATAATAGTAACATAAGCCAATATCTAGGAATAAGCGGTTTTTATAGGTGGCAACAAAAGAAAATGGTACATGATTGAATATCAAGAAATAAGAAAGGGAAAAAATTAAAAAAATTGATATGATGTAGTGATTAGACCTTTGTAGCTGCTGACTAAGATAAAGATTTAAAAGCCGCTGCCATAGCACCGAATCTGCTGTATACACAAAAGACGTCAGTAAGCTAAAAAGGGGAAAAGCATTGTAATATCTGAATTTCAGTGACACTTATCTTTGTCTGGTTCTGTTAGTAGCATCCAAGGCTGGCAGCCATATTGATGAATATGGAGTTAAAAAAACCTAACAGAATAAGACCAAATTCAGTACAGTTATTGGATACATTGTTTCCATATATGTAACGGTGGTGACACAATTACCTCTGGTCAACAGTATGGTTGAATTACGAAAGAAAGATGGAAAACGGAAGAGGATGATGTGAAGAAGCAATCTCTTTTGAATCACTTGTCACAACATCCTCTTACGTTCTTCATCTTTCTTTAGAAATCTAACCTTAGCGTTGACCAGAAGCTTTTATGCCACCACGGTTACGAATGTGTCTACAAAAATCAGTTACGACAGTTAAAAAAAAAATATGACCCTTTCTAGATCCCCTTACAATTCCTTTCGTCGTTTGAACTCTCTTTGTGCAAAAGCCTGCACCAGGCAAATTGCTAGGTTGTTCAAATGACGAAAGGAACTGTATGGGAATGTAGAACGGGTTACTATATATTAAATAAAAACAATTCTGGTTATTTTAAACACGTTAAAGCTAATAAATAGGAAGCGTGTATAGTTAGAAAAAATAGTGATCCTTTCTAAATCCCCTTACAATTCCTTTCGTCGTTTGAACTCCCTTTGTGCAAAGGCCTGCACCAGGAAAATTGCTAGATCGTCGAAATGACGAAAGGAACTGTATGGGAATTTAGAACGGGTAACTATGTATTAACAGAAGCATGAATAGATACCTATCTAAGTATAATATTAATATATCTGAGTACGTATATACTTGCAGTCCTGATAATGTTACCATACCATTGAACCTGCTGCATATACATAATGTGTTAGCAGTCTAAAATGAGGACAACTCATTGCAATTTGTAAATTTCAGAAATACTTATCTTTCTTTGACTCTGCTACCAGACTGTTATTGCCTGCGACTATGGTGTTTTTCAACCAATTAGTATATTTATAAGTCCAAACGAATACAACGGATGTATTTCCCTGGGTCGTAGTCCCAACGAAGGTTGAAGTCGAGTTGTCGTAACGGTGTCGAATTAGTGAAGTGAATAGTGTAAAAAGAGTGATATTTCGGTGTTTTTATACTACGAATATGAAATAACTAATAAAAACAAGTAATTAAACTAAGGGGGTACAAGTAATCTAAGCACACGATTCTAAAAACGAAAATTATTTAAACATAAAAATGAACGTTACGATTTGTAAAAACGTATTTAAAAATGAAATCCTAAATTATAAGTCCTAAAAATGTAAAATTAATTTTCCTAAATGCTAAATATTAAAAGAAAATTTTGGGAAAAAGAATTATAATTTTTTTTATTGTTTATTTTATTTTTATGAATTAAAAACTAAAAGAAAGGAATTAAATGATTTAAAAATAGCAAATGATTTTGGAAAAATATGAAAATTTGCAGGTAAATCTAAAATTATACTAAGAATCTAGTAAAAATGAAAATAGAGCTTTTCTAAACCCTAATAAGCAGTATGGGTAGATAAGCAGTTTCTAATAAGCTCTAAAATAAGCTCTACAGCAAAAAAAAATTACCAAGAGCTAGAAAACAGATAAACACACTATTTAAAGCAAGAAACCACTAATGAAGACCAAAAAAACTCAAGAAAATAAGCCAATAAGCAGTTGATCAGTTGCAATTTGAGACAGAAATAAGAGACTAAACAGCTAACTTTAGGCTGCTCTATAAGCTAAGAAAAAACTCCACAGAGGAAACCAAAAGCAGATCATGAAAACTGATACTACAAACTACTTATAACCCAAAAATGCCCAAATTTTATCCTCAATTGCTACTTCGATTAAGCCAAAGAACAGATGCTTGTGGGACAAAAATTTATTGCAGGCTAAAAGCAATTTAAATGGGCTATTTGCAGACCTAATTTCAGCTGTTCAATAAGCTACAATTTTCAAATCAAGCTCAGAACCTAAAAGTTGACACTACTAGCTATAAGCAAACCCAAATTCAAGCAATAATCTCAAGTGGATAATCTAATTCAGAGTACACTAAAGGCTGATATAAACAGCTCTTGTGCTGATCTGCACAATGTTGCTGATGCAGCAGTTGAGGTTTTTGCACCTCAACTCTTTCAAAACTAAATGAAACACTACCAACTTTTGTTCAATCACTTTAACCACTGAAATGATCACAAATATGCCAAAAGTTTTCACTAAAACAAACTCAACTTATACTGAGCTTAAATGAGCAGTCCCTAGTCTAAACTTAACCCAACTGATACAAAAACCTCAAATCAGTCCACAACTGCTTAAAATATATTGTAAACTACTTATATAACCTAAAATAAGCTCAATCAAACTTATCCTTATGGCAGATAAACAGTAACCAGCTCTAACCATACAGCATCAGGTATGAACCAAACACCCCTATTGAAATCTGTTTTTGACCTTTTAAACTACAAACTAATTTTAACCTAATTAAAGGTAAACTAATGATGCATCAAGATTATGTAAGCTAAATTAACTAGATATAAGCTAAATCTTACAGTAAATAAACACAACTATAAGCTGAAACAGAATATGCAAAGAATTCTAATTATTAAGCTAGAAAATCCAAATTTAAGCTAAAATTGAAATTTAACTCACTTAGACCTCAGCTAAACAGAGGTTCCCAATTAAGGGCAGCTACAAGCTCCAGCTTATTCAGAGAATAAGCTGGTGAAGTCCATCTTGCCCCTCCATTGTGGGCAACTTCCAAAAGCTCTCCACAATATGCATAGGTATAAGTCTCTTTTGATATTGCGAACTGTTTTGATTCTGATTAGGATCACAAAAGCTATAAACAGCTAGTGTGAGCTTTTATGTATTATATGTGAGCTTGTGAAAATTATTTAACTATATCTTTTTTCTTTTTCAAACGATTTTTCACTTTTTTTTTATGCTTTTGATATAAGATTAACAAATATGAAAGATTACTATTTATAAAAGCTAATTAGGTTAAATGAAAGCTAATGAAACTGAGAACAAGCTTCTTAAACCACTAAAAAGCTAATATTAAAGCAATTCAAATTTAAAGGAAAGAAAACTAAATTTCATTAAACAACTTAAAAATTACAAAAGGATTACTGAGATTACAATTCTAAAGCTAATTTAGTAGCATAACGCTAATCTAAAAACTACTAAGGAATTACATGAGAATGAAGAGGAGAGACCCTCTATTTATAGCCGAGCTAGGAGCCTTCTAGGTTGTCCATGTCATCAATCCGTGCCTATTTGTGCTTCTTTAAATCGATTTCGTCCTTTGGATCATCCCTTGATCAACAATCTTGCAATAACAGCCCTTGGATTATATCCCCACGTATCATTAGCCAATCAGAGGGCTCTATTTCGCTGACATGTCATTCCTGACATGTCAGGAACTTCCTAGAAATGCGTGCAAGTACTATACTACCCTTAATTGCTGTAATTGTACGGGGTAATTTTCTAGGGTTCATAGGTGAATAGTAGTAATCTGGGTAATTTGGGGATTTTGGGGCGCGGGTGATATTTGTTTAATATTGTTTGACTGGGCATTAATATCGATTGACCGGGTTATGTTGGTGGATCGGGTTAAGGGTTTAGTTGTGGGTTGGGTTTGGATAAAGAGATATATGGGCTGGGCTAGTGGGTTTGTGTTTTGGATTTAGATTTAAATCCGGTTTTGGTTTTGCATAGGCTTTTTTAGTTTTTGGTTTAACAAAAATACAAGGACCAATTGTATATTTTCTGAAACTCAAGGGACTAGTTTTGCCATTTTTCCAAAATAAATCCAAGGGCTTGTTTTGTCATTTGATGAAACTTTGAGGATTGATTTTTGACTTTTGAACATAGGCTTTGACAATTTGCTTCCCGGCTTTGGGTTTTGACACTTTTCCAAATATCGTGCTCGTTTTCTCGGTTTTTGCTTGATTTTGTCCATATTTCATGATATCCGTACTTGCATAGAAACAAACACAAAAACACAATATCTTTGGCATTTATGGTTAGTTTTTGGTCGTTTTAGTCTGCTTTTGGTCTAATAAAAGTATGTGTTTAAGCACATACCAGACTACCTGCATATTATTGATTCGTATTAAAAAAAAAAAAAAAAAAGTTAAGTTTCAAGTGAACTTTAAATCTGGGATAGTGATTTGAGTGATACCTATCTTTTGCTCGTAGCCAGTAAAACAGATTGAGACACTGACAGTTCAAAAATGTTGAGAAAATATCAATGATGGATGCAGACACCATGCGAAGCTGGTCCTTTCTGTAGTCGGTGTCAGTTCATCCATCATTGATAGTGTCTCTATTTTCGATATCCAACTTCCTTAGTGAAAAACATCAATAAAGTACCAATGCTGGATTACTATTATGTATATCTACTATGCACATAATACATCATCTTAAACGATTACAGTTTTAGTCTTTTCATTGTAGAAATATACCATCAGGCTCAGATCTGTAAATGGTAAATGATGAAGAAGGGTATGAATAACTCCGTGGTTTCCCGAGCACGGCTGCAAATCTAAAGGGTTGCCTTGCCAAGAGCCGGGAAAGTTTAATCAGACCGACAGATTCATCATTGCCTGGTGCAGGTACGGGTATGATACCCGCTGAGCAAACTACAGAAAAAGGTTCGCGCAACTACCATAGGCAATCACAAACATGGTTGTCCCGAATGTATAGTTACAGAATGCAACATTGATCAGCCGCAAAGACATGCGATCTACTACAACGACTCGTAAGTGTTAGATTAATACACAAATGAAACACATCTAACTTAAAAAAGACCAAATCAAAACCATAAATAAGAAACACATAAGCTTAAATAGAATCCGAGTTATCAGCAGGCTCAGATCTGTAAATGCTATATCATTAAGAAAGGCAGAATTTTGCCATGTGTCCAAACAAAGGCGGTTGCACGATAGTAAGACTGCCATCACGCCATTTGGTAACCGACATGGCAATTTACATTCCACACCTTTAATAACCTCTATCATTGGGCTAGTCTTAATGAATGATCATAAGAAGTGAACACACCTGACACATCAGGAATCCACTTCTTTAACCGGAGGCACAGATTCATCATAGCCTTGCAGCAATGGATTACACAGGCTGCAAACCAACCGAATAAGGCAACATTTGTGGCCGCAGCCACAATCCTGGTTGGGCTGCCGACAAATGTAGCTTAACTGGCATAAATGCAACTTAATAGGCATGGTTGCATAACTGTTTAGAGTATACCATCTGATGCCTATAATGCTATCACACAGCCTAGAAGCTATGGCTGCAACCACAAAAACGGTTGCCCCGCCAACAGCTTCCATCAGCTATGGGAAAACTCTAAAAAGGGTTAGAGTTTTCCAGAAGGCACACGTATAAAGATAACGTACATTATCTCGCTCAATCTGGGCCAAAGCGAACGGGCCCGAGAAGACGCGAAAAAGAAGCCCACAAAAACCGACCCAGGATCAAAACGACGTTACTATCGTCGTATCCGAACAGCAGGTAACTTAACCAAAACAAAGAAACAGCTAATCAACCTAATCAAGTAACAAAAACAATATCAAAGACAAATAAACAGTAGCCACTATTACATCGACATTTAAAAACAATATCAATATCAAACACAAAGAAATAACAACCTCTATTAGTTCCACACTCAACATTTATCAGCTCGACACTTAGTGTAGCTTAAAAAAAAAGCAATACGAAGCTAATGAAAACAAACAAACAACGCATAACCTAATCAAATAACAATAACAATATCAGACACAAACAAAGAAAAGCACCTAATCAAGTAAAAAAACAATCTCAATCTAATCAACCTAATCAAGTAACAAAAACACTATGAAAGACAAACAGACAGTAGCCATTATTAAATCAACATTCAAAAACAATATCAATATCAAACACAAAGAAACAACCCCATTTATCAGCTCGACACTTAGCGTAGCTAAAAAAAAAAGAAAAAAGAAAGCAATATGAAGCTAATGAAAACAAACAAACAGCGCATAACCTAATCAAGTAACAATAACAATATCATAGACAAACAAACAGAAACGACTATCAAATCGACATTCAAAACAAAAATCAGCTAAATAATCAAAACATCAGCCTCTATTAGATCCACACTCAACATTTATCATCCGGACACTTAGCGCAGCTAATTAAAAAAAAAAAAAAAAAAAAAAAAAAAAAAAAAGGCGCAATATGAAGCTAACGAAAACAAACAAACAACGCATAACCTAATCAAGTAACAATAACAATATCAGACACAAACAAACAGGAACGACTATCAAATCGACATTCAAAACAAAAATCAGCTAAATAATCAAATGCTAATAAAAAGAAAAGCACCTAATCAAGTAAAAAAACAATCTCAATCTAATCAAAACATCAGCCTCTATTAGATCCACACTCAACAATTATCATCCGGACACTTAGCGCAGCTAATCAAAAAAAAAAAAAAAAAAAAAAAAAAAAAAAAACAACACACACACACACACACAAAGAAATAGCACCTAATCAAAACAATATCAACCTAATCAAAACAAAAAAAGAGCAACTTATATTAGATCGTCACTCACAGCCGGAAAAACACCTCAGCTATGTGAAAACCCTAGAAAGGGTTAGACTTTTCTAGAACCCGAGTGTGTATATTATCTGGCTGAATGCGGGCCAAAGCAAGCAGGCCCGAAGCAAGCAGGCCTGAAAACATGCAAAAAAGAAGCCCACGAAAAATGGCCCAGGATCAAAACGACGTTACTGTCGTCGTTTCCGACGATAAATTATATATATAGTAATGCGCATTATATCTATACTACATATAAAAGAAAAACGGTCAACCTTGGAAAAGTGAAATGTTGTAAGTCAAAGATGAGAGAAATGTATAGTGTAATTAATACTCTTATTAAAACACCCCATTACTTAAAAGTACAATGATTTATTCACATTGTACAATAAATTAAAAGCATATCTACCAAATTAAAAACAACCAATTAAAACACCCCTTACTAAAAAGTACAATAAAATTTTCACAATTTACAATTTAAACAAGCTACAACATAATCCAAAATATAAAATAATTAAACACACTAATTAATGTTATTTTTAAAACACCCTAAAATGAAAAGTACATGTTATTATACACATTATATAAATTAATAAAACACACAAAGCTTCATGCAAGCTAATAAGTTGATGGTACATATAGTTTTGAAAACCGGACTGGACCAACGGGTTCAACGGGGAACCGGTGTCGCCACCAGTTTGGCTAACTAATAAAAGCCATCCGAAAACGAAACAAAGAGGACTCGTTGAAACAGATACAAACTGGTGAATCAGGTCTCATCGAGATCTATTTCTCCGGTTAATCGTCACAGGGTACCCGCCTACGCAACGCGCGGATACCCTGCTATACTATATATAAAGGAAAAACCAAAAAGTAAAAAGTGGAAAGTTGAAACTAAAAAAGGAAATGTTGAAAACATATATTTCAAAAGGAAACTATTAATACATATCGAAAACCGAGTTGACCCGGGACGCTTCAAACCCGGCGGGTTGACCCGGTTTAATTTGACCCGTTTTTTACCCAACCCAACGGGTTGACTCGGTTTAAATCGACCCATTTTTTGACCAGAATGGTTCAACCGGTTGAACAATCCGGGTTGAATCGGGTTTCAAAACATTATGTTTAATTCCCAAATCTTCAAACTTTTATTATTTTCGTTCATAACCCATAAACTTTTTTTTAACACAAAACGATCTATCGCTAAAAAATTTCGTTGCTATGCACGGGTACTCGTCTAGTATATATAACATGAGTAGAGTTATTCTACAAACAATAAAAATCTCACATACCAAGGGACAACTCTCATCCACATATTTAGATTTGATCAATGGCTAAGATCATCCACTTGCTACTTAAAAAAATACACGGAAGGACAATTTCGTAAAATTACAACAAAACACACCCCACCAACCACTCACTTTCATTCATAGTTTCTCTCAAGCTAACACACACTAAAAGCACACACTAAAAAAAAACCGATCATCAATTCATCAGAAAAAATTGGAATCTCCGGCGAAAGGATGAAGGAAATATCATTCAACAATCCGATTTCAGGTATACGATTAGATAGTTATGGAAGTTTTTACACTGATTAATTAGTTATGTAACTCTTTAAACAACTATTTAACTATCTCTTACTATCACATACGATTAGATAGTTATGGAAGTTTTACACTGATTAATTGATGTACGATTAGATACTATTTATTCAGATTATACTGAAAATATTACGATTTTACACTGATTAATCGATGTTTATGGAAGTTATAGTAATTTTATGAATAAATTAGGTTTTCAGAGTTAACAGACACATTGAGATGAAGATATTGAAATAAAAAGACATATCAGAAGCATTTATTGAAGGCGTCTTATGCTTCGGCTTAGTCGCAGAAGACGCCTTCGGCTTTGCCGAAGACGTCGGCTGCGGCTAAGCCACAGAAGACACCTTCGGCTTTGTTTTTATATCGAACTAGATACTTCAAATGTTGTATATATGTAGTTGTGATATGTGATATCACAGGTGATATCACATGTCACATAAGCCGAAAACCACATAAACTATAAGCTAAAAAAAACATTCTTTAGCTTATGCTTATGGTTTAATGGTTACCTCTTAAAATGTGAATTGCAGACAAAGAGGACGAAGAAGGCTGGTATAGTTGGAAAGTACGATAAGCGTCGTCTTTCCTTTCTCTTTTTCGTTATCGTTGTGTTTTGCTGATTGTCGATATAGGCTAGTAATATAAAGACGTCTGTTCTACTTGTGTTGCGAGGCTACGGTTTATTTGTAACGATCGTCATTGCTGTATTTGTAAAACTGAGTCTCAAATCATCTTCGTTACTAAGGTCTATAAATCTGATGATTCTATAGTTATTCTTATTTATAATATGTTATTTGTTGTTACATGCATCTGTTTGTTAGTTGATCGGTTAGTTAGTGTAGTAGTATCTGTTAGGTTAACGATTTCTGCTTTTATCGACTTTACAAGTTAATGCCTTGAACTATTATGTATACAAGTTAATGCCAATGAATTATTATGTTTATGCTATTAAAGCTTGTAAGCTTGACTATACTTTTTGAGGGTGTTTGAAAACTGAGGTTAAATGGACTATTTCGACCTCAATGTTGATATCGAACTTACCTGTTTTCCAGTTTAAATTGGCATATGTGACAATACTATGCATCCACATTTTCTCTGTGACATTTGCAATAGAACTTAAGTCATGAATTATCGTGCTTGACCTCAATACCTGAAAAGCTTATCTTTTATTCTTCTGATATCAAAAGTAGTAGCTAGCAGATGTACTTTTGATGTAAAATATTAACTGATTCAGGATTCGGGCCCTCTTGAATTGTTGTGTGAAACACCCTCATTTAAGAAGGTAGATATGGGCATGCAACATAGTTATCGTTAGAATATTGGACTCGAATAGGAAAGGTTTAAATCAATAAACGATTTTGAAATGAACCAATGACACAGTATAATCAGTATCCTTAAGGATAATTAGCCCCAAGTATACATTAAAGATCTACAACTAAGCTCCTCCTTTGATCTTCTTAATTTAAGGAGTATGATAGGCAACAATCGTATATACTACCCTTATGAACATCTTCATTTTGTTGAAAGAAAGAACGAAAATAAGTATCAATTGGATTTTTACAAGCTGATCCAGGCACCTATTCAAATGCACTATAGCATTTTGGCGTTTCCTGTGATCTTCTTTTTCTTGCCATCGCGTTGTCTGGTGTACTATTTTTCACTGTGCTAATTCAGAAGCTTGGGATACCAAAAATGAATAATATATGTTGGATACATACAACAATTTTCATTTTGGTATGTCCAATGAAATTACATCTCCGTTTATTGAATATATTCAGATTACAAGTAATTATCTGGCTATTGCTATCATTGCAACTTGATGAAATTACATCATGTATCTGTGAGATGATCAAGTAGTCAGATGTTAGTCATGGTGCTAGAGGAATGTTTAGTTTCCCAGTTCACTTTCTTTCCGAATTTGTTGTTATGGTTCTAACGTTGTGTGGTTTTATGCAGCTTACCGATCTTCCTGAAATTGATTGCATATTGATTACACAAAGCCTAGACGATCATTGCCATTTGAATACATTAAAACCACTTTCTCAGAAGTGATATTCTGAATATCACAAGTAATATTCTGAGTATCACATGTGATTTTCAGAATATCACAAGTGATATTCTGAGTATCACATGTGATATTCTGAGTATGGAGAAATCCAGCCGCCTATCTCCCTTCTCTATCCGGCCATAAAACCACCCCTTCACGTCCTCTCTACTCTCTTATCTTGGTATTATTTATTTCGTCTGCAGGTAGTTATTGTTACGGGTTTTCTATTTGATGGTTATTGATGCGCATTACCAGACCTGCTGGTTTTAGCAGACCTGGTTGGTGATCCATATTGCATCATTATTCATTTCTGTCCTGGGCGAGTACCTGCATACTGGAAGTTGGTCATGTTGTAGCCTTGATTCGTATTTATATTGGCATTCTATGATAATTTATATCACTAGTATTATTGGAAGTTGAAGACTACCTTGAACTCTAAAATGTAAGTTCGATTTCAGTGTGACGACCTTTCTAAACATTTTTGGCACAAGTTTGTCGCAATATGTATATGCATAATTTCAAGAGGATTGCAAAAATAATTGTATAGTTTTTAAATAATAAGCAAAATCTATACTTTTTCAGAAACTCGTGTGTATTTTTTCTGGCATTTTACATAAATTATGTACTTTTTTTTAAGGTTTTGTGAAATCTGGCTGCTTTTATTTATGTTATATTAGACGAGAGTTTTTTTTTTTTGAAAAGCAAAAGAATAAGCTCTGCAAAACACCTTAAAGCTGTGTGCCAAATACACGTATTATCTCTTTTTACTTGTACTTTATTTAACTTAGTTGAGCTCTATATTTCAGCGTGAACCGATGCAAGCGTAGTTTGGTTGAGATTGCCGTAAAGGCAGTCATGGCCGTTGCTGATTTAGAGAGGAGAGATGTAAACTTAGACCTTATTAAAGTTGAGGGGAAAGTTGGTGGGAAATTGGAGGATACCGAACTTATCTATGGAATCCTTGTTGACAAAGATATGAGTCACCCACAAATGCTAAAGCAAATTCAAGATGCACATATCGCGATCTTGACTTGCCCATTTGAGCCCCCAAAGCCTAAGACCAAACATAAGGTTGACATCGATACTGTTGAGAAGTTTCAGACTCTACGTAAGCAAGAGCAGCAGTACTTTGATGAAATGGTTCAGAAGTGCAAGGTATGGTGACATCTATTGTCTTTCATTATTTATTTCTAGATGATACATGTGTACTTAGTTGTTGGCCTGTTACTCATGCTGTTTGATTTTGGCTTGATTCAGGACGTAGGGGCAACATTGGTAATCTGCCAATGGAGATTTGACGATGAAGCAAATCACTTACTGATGCACAGAAACTTGCCTGCTGTCAGATGGGTTGGTGGTGTAGAACTGGAGCGTATTGCTATCGCAACTGGTTTGTGCTTACCAACTGCTGTTTAAAACGATTCTTTGCTTAAATTTTGTTGTTAATACTGTTTTTTTTTGTCCTATGCAGGTGGTAGAATTGTTCCCAGGTTCCAGGAACTAACACCCGAAAAGCTAGGAAAGGTAATTATTATGACGATCCACGTCAATTGTTTAATTGCATAAAATGCATGTTAGAATCATTATAATCTTACTGTAATGTAATTACTTTTTTCATGGGTAGGCTGGATTGGTTAGAGAGAAGGCATTTGGTACCACAAAAGATCGGATGCTATATATCGAGCATTGTGCAAACTCAAGGGCTGTAACCATATTTATTCGTGGGGGTAAGTTTGCATTCTGAAAGTGTTGACACACTCGTTCTTGGACACTAAAGTATTCTGTTTGTTGCTTGGTTAACAAATGCTAATTATGTTGGTCTATATCAATTTATTTACTTGAAACTTCTGTGATGAATCAGGTAACAAGATGATGATTGAAGAGACTAAACGTAGCATCCATGATGCATTGTGTGTTGCTAGAAATCTCATCCACAATAACTCTATCATGTATGGTGGTGGTGCAACTGAAATTTCATGCTCCATTGCAGTAGATGCTGCTGCTGATAAATATCATGGAGGTGAACAGGTACCAACATTATAATTAATTTCTAAAACAAAGTTTTGAATGCGGGTCTCATGTATGTGAACATGTACTAAAACATCTTTTATGTTTTTTGTTGCACAGAATGCGGATCTTATGTAGTGATGTTGGTTCTTCGCTATCACTATAAACACATTGTTATTTTGGAAATTTATATGGTTCGAACTATGATTGATCAAGATACACTGGGTTACATTCCTAGCTAGAGTTTTACTCCATTAAAACTTGTAGTAGATGATGTATTGGATCAAGTCGTAGTATAGATGTGCTTGTTATGGACATTGCTGGTTTGGTCCTTTTCGGATCAATGGGAGTTCGTTGTAGTTGTTTAAGACTGCATCGTTGAAGGTTATGGACATCTATGATGACTTTTTAAGAATCAAGTGTTTTAACTTGAGTTTTTATTATTAGTCTTATAGTCGTTGTAGATTTTATGTTCATTTATTGTTATAAGAATGGTATGTCACTCTTATATAGTGGTTATTTGTTAGTGTCCTACGGGACTGTTTAGTTCTTCATGTAAGTGCCTATGTAACGGGCTGAGATATGGGATTTCACCCATATCCTTTGCACTTTAATGTTTTTTTGGTTAATCTACTTATCAGGGTGCAAGATTACTCCCATTTACCTTCGTAAACCAGGATCATTGCACCGTTACCTTCGTAACAAAAACCATTCTCAGGATATGAAAAATTATTTATTTGATAAATAACTGTTTTTTTTTTTTTTTTTTTATTTGTTGTTTAGCCCATTCGTTGCTGCAGCTGAGGCCCAATATGGAAATGCGAATATATGTACAGTTGTTTTTTGACGCTTAGTATTTAACATTCTCATGACGCTTATGGTAATAAGATATTAAATACCATTCTCATGACGCTTAGTATTTAACATGATATTAAATACTAACCGTCATTTTATTATACTACCCATAAATTTGTTGGTAAATTCTCATATATTCGTTTCTTAGACACTTCAACTTGTTCTGAAATCAATTAATTCTCATATATCTTATTTTGTATCACAGGTGATACCTAATATTTGGTATGTATCACAGGTGATACCTAATACCTTATTTTGTATCACAGGTCATACCTAATAAGTTATTCTGTATCACAGGTGATACCTAATATGTTAACTGTTTGTTTATTTTGCCTTTTCCACCTTAATTCTCAAGTTATAAAAATTTTGTGAAGTTTCATGAAATTTTTTTATTGCAAAAACAAAAACTGGGAAGTTGGGATATCACATGTGATATGTGATATGACATTGATATCACATTGATATCACATGTGATATCACAGGTGATATCACATGTGATATGTGATAAATGTGATATGTGATATCACATGTGATATGTGATATCACCTGTGATATCACATTGATATCACGATATCACATGTGATATCACAGGTGTTAGAGCACCTGTGACATCACATGTGATAGCACATCACAGGTGATAGCACATGTGATATCACATGTGATACAAAATAACTTATTAGGTATCACCTGTGATACAAAATAACTTATTAGGTATCACCTGTGATAGTTAGACTGTAGTTAGCTACTTGTTTTTGTAGATACAAAATATGAGGTATCACCTGTGATACATACAAAATCATAGGTGATACAAAATAACATATTAGGTATCACATGTGATACAAAATAAGTAAGTAAAGCACAAATAAGCAAAAACGCAAATTAAACAGAAAAATAAGCTCTTAAGGCAATTAAACGAGTCTAAGAAAACTTAAAAATCAAAAATTACCCCTAGATGGATACTAAATTTACACATCCCTTGACGGAGTCCTTTGTGGTTTGTATTTCCTTTTTGTTGTGTAAAATATTAAACAAATGGGCGGTTTGTTTACGAGAGAACAGGTTTTAGAACTATGATATCTGCAGTATATGCTAGGATCAATTTTTGATATATTTGAATGTGTAAATACAGTTGTTACATGTAATATGTTTGAATACTTTCTTTTTGTTATTAAGCAAGCATACTTATGATGAATGTTGTTTTGCTGATAAATCTGTATAAAAATAGATATGATGTTGATGACATGATGAATCACTGCCACTATTAGTTTGTTGAGCAAAAAGACTCCATCTATTGGTTCGATTTGTTGTTGGTTTCAAGCTGAGAATACGTACGCAGATCAGATAACAGACAAACACAATTTTAATGTTCGGCAAATCCTTAAAACCAGTACCACCTTTTAAATGAAATTTCAAGTGAGCAAGTTTGTTTAACTAATTATACCATGTTGAAAAATGACTTAATCAAAGTTTGCTGAAACATTCATAAGGGCATCGAGCCAATAAGCTATCAAACATCACTTTGAAATTACATGTCCAGAGTATTGTAATTAGGTATCACATGTGATACCTAATATCTTATTTTGTATCACAGGTGATACCTAATAAGTTATTCTGTATCACAGGTGATACCTAAAGTTGTCCGGTGTACTAACTTTTGTATCAATGAAGTGAATTTGCTTATATAATATGGGCAATTCTAAGTTCCGGATTTGTAATTTTTATTCACTCATATTTGGTTATCTTGAATGCAGGGGCTAATAGGCAGTTGAACAAGACGCCATAGCTGGTGTCACAAATGTAGCTCAAAACACATGGTAGGTCTATTTGCCTAATATCTTATTTTGTATCACAGGTGATACCTAATATTTGGTATGTATCACAGGTGATACCTAATATCTTATTTTGTATCACAGGTGATACCTAATAAGTTATTCTATATCACAGGTGCTACTTAATGTGGGAAACTAGAAGGGGGGTTGAATAGTTTACCGGTTTAAAAAAACTTCTTTTAAAAATATTGTTTTAAAAGTATACTATTGGAAACTTTGATT
Source organism: Artemisia tridentata subsp. tridentata (assembly GCA_021014915.2). NCBI lineage: Eukaryota > Viridiplantae > Streptophyta > Magnoliopsida > Asterales > Asteraceae > Artemisia > Artemisia tridentata. The sequence continues at coordinate 500,730,743 of CP139508.1, forward strand.
TGAACTCTATGTGTAATCAAACAACACCAATATGAACTACAAACTAAGCTACGTAATAATAACAAATAAAAGTAAAGAGTAGAGTTGGAAAGATCAAACCGAGACAGAGGATTTATAGTGGTTCGGCTACGAAGCTCTTCTTCCCCCTACTCCACTCCCCGAGTACCACACTCGAGAGTTTCAAGCACTATGTCAACAACCTCCCTTAAGGCGGAGAAAACCGTACACGTCGCTTATCCTATTTCCGACACTAAGCTAGATGTCGAGTGCTAATCTTAGCTAGCACCAATCTACCAAGGTCCACGTGACCAAACACACAAGCCCAATGGCTTCAAGAGATCACCAAGATCTCAACACAATCACAACGATCAACACTCACTTCACTCTACTCAACTAACACTAACCTAATGACCTTTGATCTTCTTGATCAATCACACAAGCCCAATGGCTTCAAGAGATGTTCACTATCTCTATAGATCACACTTGATCTTCACTCTCACTCACAAAAAGAAAATAAACTTGATGTATACTAAGACACAACAAGGTTGTAACAAATGTTACAAGAACCTATCAACTATAACTCTAGTATCTTCTTGATTACTTGAGTTCTTCTCTTGTCAATGAAGAGGGATGACAACACCTTGTATCAACTTGGATACTTGTGTTCTTCTCTTGCTAGTGAAGAGGTATGAAGAGGATCACTTGAAGGATGATTGGATCACTCTTGAAACAAAGAAAAACTAATCTAATTGACCCTTAGAAGTGAAAGGTGTGAGAGGGTTTAACTAAGGGATTATTTCTGTGTGTGAAGGGTGCCTAAAACTGTGAAAGAGGTGGGTATTTATAGGCAAAGAAAATCTGAACGTTACAATTCAAAATGGTACGGACGGCTCCACTAAATGACCTACGGCTCCGTTAAATTTAACGGTACCGTAGAGCCGTGGTAGACTAGGACGCTCCAAATTTTGTCTTTTCTGGTGAAAACTTATTTGGGGAAGGTTGGAGCTGATTTTGGGGGGGAAAATAGCTGTTGTGATTTTCAAACTTATTTTTCCATTAAAACATTTCTTAATATTTCAAAAATAATTTGTCATGTGTATTTTTGAAAAAATGTTTTGTCCCATTTAAAATGTGAATTTTCAAAACATGAATTCACTTCTTTGATCACTAGTTCAAGTTGTAACTTTGTTCAAGTTGTAACTTTGTTCAAGAGTGATTTGCGTAGAAACGGGATCTTCCGATTAAAAACTTGTTAACGTTAATTTTAACGTAACGTGAGTTCACATTTTGTCATCCTCAAAACGTGAAGTAATCGAAAGATATAAATAACGTTTTTAGAACATTATTTGCATCAACAATCTCCCCCTTTTTGATGATGACAAAATATAAACTCATTTTAGGTTAAAATTAATTTTAACAAGTTTTTAATGAGTTTACTCCCATTTCTCCCCCTTTTTGTCAAATCAAAAAGGTGGTTAAGGCTCCCCCTTGATGTGTACTCCCCCTTATTTGGAGAACACAAAGGAATCGAGCAATGGATCGTGCTACAAAACAAAGTTAGACGACAAATATACAATATCTAACAAGTAGCACATTGTGACAAATAACCAATCCCTTAAAAGGAAAACCTCCACATAAAAACATTCATTCATAAAACAAACAAGTGTCATAGTAATGTATGACTACATAGAAAGCACTAGGAAAGATAACACTAAGAAAGATAACAAGAAGCCTAAATTCCTAATGACTAGAGACAAGCTTCATTTCCAAGAGGGGTCCTAAGAGTTTATTGTGAAGGACTAAACAAGCAAGTGTTTAGTTGTTTTGGTTAGGAGGTGGTGGAGATTGGGGCCCCATTTGAGGTGGTGGAGGTGTCAAGAGATGTTCTATAAAGTAGAACATGAAATGAATCTCGTCTCTTAAGAAGTAGATGAGATTACGGTTGTGGAGACAACATAGGCAATTAGCATTATGTAACTCCAAGGGATGTGGTTGGTTGGGTTGTGCCATGATAGGAGATGGTGATTGTGGTAGGGTTGTTGGAGGTGAAATTGGCATGGCATTGTCCAATGGGGTGAAGGGAGATGGTGTGTATTCCATTGATGATGTGGTGTAATAGGATGATGAAGATGTTGTGTAGGTAGATGATGTTTTAGATGGTGCATAAGGTGGTGATGGTGAGTATGGAGTATCTTGGGAAGGTGGTGTCATAGCTTCATCATCTCTTGTGAGATCCAAAAAGAGTGGTTTTGAGGGTGGTTTTACAGTTATCCTAGGTTTCTTGGAGATTTGAGAGGTTGAACCATGTGTGGAGGACATGGTGTTTGTGTGATGGGAGGTTGAAGGTGAAGTGCAAGATAAGCTTGCAAGGGTGAGGCCTTATATAGGCAAGTTGAGTGAAATTTGAATTAAGGTTGATCCTATGGTGTAGGAGGGGAATCCTAGGGTGAATGTGAGGGTGTAAGGTTTGCAGGTTTGAGGTTAGGGTGATAGGGAAGTAGGAGCATTAGGAAAAATCCGTTATACAGGGTCACGGCTCCGTTAAATACCCCACGGTACCGTTAAATTTAACGGTGCCGTCCCTATTTAGTGGTGCCGTGACACTGTTGGCACGAAAATTTCCTTGCAGGCTAGTTTTGGGCAGCTAGGGGGAATTTTCTAGGGAAACTAATTCCTGGAAATGAGAGTGCCTCAACTCACTAGGTACTTATTTTCCTAATATATCCATACAATGCTACATCTAGCACATAAAGATGATCATGCATTATACTTAAAGAATCATAAGCATGCAAGCATAAAGAACAAGATAAGATATCATCCAAATGTCAAATAGAACATTTATGTAAGCATGCTAGATAATTTGAGCATTAATTCCTAATATTATCTATTAGTAGTAAACCCTAGTGAGAGATATAAATCTCTTCCTAACTACTTATGACTTGAGCATTCCCCCTTCTTGTCACACTCTCGTCTTGAGTATTTGTCTCATTCTCATGAATAGGATCATCAAAGGGTGCATAGTGGGTGGTGAGTTCGGAAGTGAGGATGGTTGAGACATATGACTCGGTTATGGGTTTCATGACAGGTGTGAATAGGGAGTATTGAGGACCATGAAGGTAAGGGTGAAAGGTTATGAGGTGATGATAGAGACGGGTTAGGAACATCCCATAAGGTATTAATTTATTCTTGTTACCATTGAGATGTACAATTCGCTTAGCGAAGAAGTAATCAAGATTGTAAGGTTGTTGGGTTAAGAGACAGTAAATCATATGAGCACAACACGCCGGGAGTTGCTCACGATTTCCTGTGAGACTAAGAACATTTTCTCGCAGGATGACTGCCCAAGAAAGTAGTTCATGACGCACTTCTTCCAGACGAATTTTTGTTGGATGTGGGTGAGGGTGAGTACGGATGATTTTGGTTAGTTCGGGTGGAGAGGGTATGTACGAACAGTACGGACTATTCTCCTCACGATAGTGAAAGAGAGACTCAAGACACCAATCTTCAGTATAGGCACATTGCCCATGATTGGGTATACTAAGGATTTGAGCAAATTGCTCAAGAGTTAGAACGTATTTGAAGTTTTTGACCCAAAACCAAAGTGACAAGGATTGATCCTCGTTACGTACGAGTTCAACTTGTCAGAATAACTCCAACACAAAGCGAGGACAAATGTACTCGTTAATGTGGAGTAGACAATCGAATCCTATAGCTCTAAAGGAAGTGTTGATATCCCGGTGGTGAACTAGGGATGGATCAACGTCACGGCCTTCATGAAACCGACGGGTTTCAAGATTGACATAGGCACGAATGTGGTTACCGGGTGTAGTGGGTTCACGTGAGATTTCGGGTGTATAGGTATCGGTTAGGAGATGATCAAAATCATATTCATGAGACATTTTTGTGTCCCATAAGAAAATTGTAAAAAGAAATTCATAATAAAACCAGTTGCATACAACACGTGCCTAGTGTGTGCCTATATGCAGACTATGTGGAGGTGCAGTAATCTCGACTCAAAAGAAAAATAATGAGATTACCCAAACACTCCTGATTTCACTTTAGCTCAAACAAATATGTCGAAGAGTACATATTGATTATGTAATTCGAATAATATTTGTGAGATCATGAATGCATGAGAAAGTGTTTTTAGTTTGCATCAACAATGCATGAAAGAATAATTTCATGATCCTAATTTTGTGAGATTTTAAAATTGATGGAATTGGGGTGTTTTAGTGTTGATGACTTCTAATTTTGAAACATTCCTAGAAAAAGGTGAAAATCCCCAATTCAATTTTCATCAATGAACAAACCCTAGACTCAAAATTAGAAATAAATTAGAATGAGAAAAACTTACAAATTATGTTGAAAAGGATAAAATGATTGAGGATCTTGAAATCAATGTCTTGAATATGATATTGAAGAGGTGTAATTGAGTTTTGGGTTGTGAGGTTAGGTTATGACAACAATTACTGAGATTGTGAGGGTTTTGAATGAGTAATGTGGGAAAAGGGGACTGAAATACGAAATGTTCCAGATGCACGGTTCCACGGTACCGTTAAATTTAACGGTGCCGTGCCACATTTAGTGGAGCCGTGATCTGCTGGGACTGTTTTCTGTCCCATTTTGATTTTTGACAACTAAGTCTCGCTGTTTTAGTGAGATCTTATGACACAAGGAAAGAATTTGTACCTAACAAATTCTTATTACTAGGGATTCCTAAACTTGACTAGACGAGATACACGGGATGACTTCAAGAGTCATGAGATTTATGGAATATGTTCCATCATTCCTAGACCTAGACGGAGGTAGTTAAAGGATTCTCGTTTGAGAGGTTTGGTTAGTATGTCAGCGATGTTGTCTTGAGAAGGAACTTTCTCAATGGAAATGTTTCCTTTTTGAACATTATCGCGAAGGAAGTGGTGGCGAATTTCAATGTGTTTAGTACGGGAGTGTTGGACAGGGTTTTTGCTCAAGTCAATAGCACCTTTATTATCGCACATAATGGGAATATCATCTAAGTATATGCTATAGTTGTTAAGGGCTTGTTTCATCCATAGTGCTTGCTGACATGCCTTTCCGGCGCTTACGTACTCGGCTTCGGTAGTGGAGATAGCAAGAGCCGTTTGTTTCTTGGAGAACCAAGAAGTTAGACAACAACCCATGAAGGTACAAACGCCACTCGTGCTTTTTCGATCCACGTAATCTCCCGCATGATCAGAGTCGGCATAGACAACAGTTTCTATACCGGTCCCCTTGGGATAAAATAATCCCAAGTGTATAGTGCCTTTAATGTATCAGAAGATACGCTTAACCGCTTCAAGGTGAGAGGTTTTGGGATCCTCTTGGAAGCGAGCACAAAGGCAGACACTAAACATGATGTCGGGCCTACTTACCGTGAGATATAGTAAACTACCTATCATACCTCTATACTTAGTGTTATCCACGGACTCACCTTCTTCATCTTTCGTGAGTTTTATTTCCGTGGACATGGGAGTTTTCATGGGCTTAGACTCTTCTAAACTAAACTTCTTAAGCATTTCCTTACTATACTTAGATTGATTAAAGAAGATACCATCTTCCATTTGCTTAATTTGTAGACCAAGGAAGAAATTTAATTCGCCCATCATGCTCATCTCAAACTCGTCATGCATGATTTTAGAGAAATCATTGCACAGTTCTGGACAAGTTGAGCCAAATATAATGTCATCAACATATATTTGAACAATGATGAGATGTGAATCTCGTTTCTTTGTGAAAAGCGTGTTATCTACCACTCCCATGGTATATTCATGTTCAATCAAGAATGCTTTCAGTCTATCATACCAAGCTTTGGGAGCTTGCTTAAGACCATAGAGTGCTTTCTTGAGTTTATAAACATGATTCGGATATTCGAAATCAACGAATCCCGGAGGTTGAGCAACATATACCTCCTCGTTGATATAACCATTAAGGAATGCACTTTTTACGTCCATTTGGTACAATTTAAAGTCTAAGGCACACGCATAGGCAAGGAGTATTCTAATAGATTCTAATCTAGCTACAGGTGCATAGGTTTCATCATAATCTATTCCTTCTTTTTGGTTATAGCCTTGTGCTACTAACCTTGCCTTATTCCTAGTCACGACGCCATTTTCGTCGAGTTTATTCCTAAACACCCACTTAGTTCCTATGATGGTTTGATTCCTAGGAGGAGGTACCAACTCCCAAACTTGGTTGGCGGTGAATTGATTAAGTTCTTCTTGCATGGCAAGTGTCCAACTTTCATCCTTAATCGCTTCACCAACATTCTTAGGTTCTACAGTAGATATAAAACAAAAGAAATTACTTTTGTTTTGTGCTTGTGACCTAAGGGTTCTTTGGTTTAGGTTTCCTATGACATTTTCAATAGGATGGTTCTTGGATTCCTTAACATTGACAATTTCGTCAACTTCAACTATTTCATCCTCAATGTCATCATCTAAGGTTTTCTTACCATTAACCTCAATGGCTTGTTCCTCATCTAAGTCATCATCCACCAAGGGTGATGTCTTAGTTGGAGGAGGGCTTTCATCGAATGTCACGTTGAGTGACTCTTCGACTTTCATTGTTTCCTTATTTAGGACAATGTAAGCTTTACAATTTTGGGAGTATCCTAGGAAGACACCTTCGTAAGACTTTGGGTCAAACTTGGTGAGGTAATCTTTAGTGTCTAGTATGAAGCACTTGCTTCCAAACACTCTAAAGTAATCAAGAGTAGGTTTTCTACCTTTCATGATTTCATATGGGGTTTTTCCTAAGATAGGCCTAATTAAAATCCTATTAAGTATGTAAGTTGAGGTGTCCACCGCATTACACCAAAACTTTTGCGGAATTGATTGTTCATTCAACATCGTTCTACTCATTTCTTGTAGAGTATGATTTTTCCGCTCTACTACCCCATTTGATTGTGGAGTGCGTGGAGCTGAGAAATTGTGAGTAATACCATTAGCATCACAATATACTCCAAATTGCACTTCATTATCAAATTCCCGACCATGATCCGTCCTGATGGAAACTATTGTACATCCTAGTTGATTTTGGACTTTCTTACTAAAAACCTCGAATTCCTCAAAGGCTTGAGTCTTATTCTTAAGAAATCTAGTCCAAGTGTACCTAGAGTAGTCATCAACTATTACTAAGGTGTAGTAGTTTCCTCCGTAGCTCCGTACGGCGGATGGACCGAATAAGTCCATATGAAGGAGTTCTAGGCATCTAGAGGTTGAGACTATATTCTTAGCTTTGTGACTAGAATGAGCTTGTTTTCCAACTTTACAAGCGTCACAAAAGTGTTGATCAAACTTAATCTTAGGTAGATCTCTAACTAGTTCCTTAGATGCCAATGATTGTATCAAACGCATATTGGCATGACCTAATCTCCTATGCCATTGAGTGGAGTTATCATCTATGGTTGCTAAGCATATCCTATCCTGAGGCTTATTTCCTATTTTCATGACAAATAGGCCATTTCTCCTAACTCCTTTGCCTATGGTTTTACCATCCTTAATGATCTCACTACCCTCTTCAGAGAATATAACTCTACACTTATTATCTACCATTTGACTAATGCTAAGCAAATTAAATCCTAAGTTATCTACATGCTCAACATTTCTAATAGTGAGGGAGTTATGAGTGATCGTACCTTTGCCAATAATGTTGCCCTTAAGTTTGCTACCGAAAGTGACATTACCTCCGTTGTATGCCTTGTATGATGAGAATAGACTTCGGTTGCCCGTCATGTGGTTGGTGCATCCACTATCCTTAACCCATTCGTCAGGCTCCAAGTCAATTCCCAAGCATATCTATTGCATAAGATACACATTCAAACATTTGGTCCCCAATATCTCATGGGTCCAAAGTGGTTAGCATTAAACATCCCATGCATCATTTGCATGTGGTTAGGATGTTGGAATGGTGGGCAAATTTCCCATGGCAAGTAACTTTGTAGTTGACGGTCATTCCAAGTTACGGGATAGTCACTTGGAAAGCTTTGTCTTCTAAAGTTACGTCTCGGTAGAGGAGTTCTTGACCGAGGTTTGGGAGTGTTTGTTTTTCTAGGTGGGGGAGTCTTAGACCTAGCGTCGAATTTTACAAATCTAGGTTTAGGTTTTGACATAGGTTTATAGAATCGTTTAACTTCCTCTATACTAGCAATAGAGACTTTTGTACCATTAACAACAATGTGACTTGGTTTAGGACTTGATTTATTTTTGAAATTTGACTCAGTTCTGTCTCCAGAGTCGGACGGTACCACGGTTCCATTAACTTTAATGGAGCCGTCGGTACCTTTAGTGGTGTCGTCTGGACTTTTGACAGAGTTTGAGATTTTAACAGATTCTGCTTGATTAGTTTTATCTGTCAAAGCATTTTCTGTTTCCTTTTCAAAGCTTGTAATTCTAATTATGTTTTCCTTGAATTTTTCATTTTCTACTTTAAGATTCATGCATGACTCACATCCTATGTCTAATTCTTTATATCTTTCAAGTCCTTTGACTTGACTCTTTAGCTCTAACATTTTCACTTCTAGTTCATGCAATTTTGATCTTAGTAATTTGTTTCTACTTAACATTTTTGAGACAATTTTGCATAGATTATTATGTTCGTCATTTAGTTTGTTATCATCTATTGACGAATTATCATCTATGAAATCAGGGTAGTTGTAACGTACCTCATTTGAAGCATGAGCCATTAGACACGTTTCGTCCTTGGGCTTCTTTTCTTCATCATCACCGCTATCACTCCAGGCGCCTCCTATGAGAGCTCGTTGGTTGTTGAATATCGGTGGCTTGGGACACTCTCCTATGAGATGATTAGGATCTCCGCATCTAAAGCATTTCCTATCACTTGTCCCTTTCTTTTCAACATGGTTCTTTTGTGATGTCTTCTTCTCATCACGAGGTTGCCTAACGAACCTACCTCTTCTCCTAAAGAATTTTTTAAAATCCCTAACCGCTAGTGCATATTCCTCATCTTCACTATCGGAACTCGAACATTCCTCATCACTAGACTCCTTCTTGGCTTTCAATGCTAGAGATCTACCTCCCTCGCCTTTGCCTTTGACTATGTCAGAGTCTTTCTTAATTATCATCTCATGAACTTTCAAGTTTCCTATAAGTTCATCGAGTGACAATGCCGCCAAGTCCTTTGACTCTTCTATGGCGGTGACCTTTGCTCTCCATTTAGGATGTAGAGCTCTAAGAAACTTCCTAACATAGTTCTTACTAGAATAACCTTCATCAAGAGCTTTAAGACTAGTGATAATAGTATTAAATCTAGCAAAAGCATTATCTATTGACTCATCCTCCGAAATGGAGAATTGTTCATATTGTTGAACAAGAAGATCTATCTTGTTCTCTTTGACTTGGTTATTACCTTGGTGAGTGACTAACAAAGTTTTTCAAATGTCTTTTGCCGTATTACACATAAAAATTCTTTCAAATTCCTTTTTAGGCAAAGCATTATAAATCATCATTTTAGCCTCATTATTTTTGGCTAATTTCCTTTTAAGTTCATCACTTTGTTTATCATAAGAAACTATTTCATCCTTTTTAGTTTCCGGATTCTTTTGAATAGGTTGAAAGTCACCCTCGGTAATAACATGCCAAAGATCAATGTCTTTTGATTTCACATACGTTTCGAATCTTGTTTTCCAATAAATAAAACAATCGGTTTCAAAAAGTGGTGGTCTTTGCATAGATTGCCCTTCTAGATATTTGTCGGAATCCATTGATCGGTTCAAGCTTTAAAATACAATATACTTTAAAAACTTGACTGACGTGGCTCCTGATACCAATTGTGGGAAACTAGAAGGGGGGTTGAATAGTTTACCGGTTTAAAAAAGTTCTTTTAAAAATCTTGTTTTAAAAGTATACTATTGGAAACTTTGATTTGAACTCTATGTGTAATCAAACAACACCAATATGAACTACAAACTAAGCTACGTAATAATAACAAATAAAAGTAAAGAGTAGAGTTGGAAAGATCAAACCGAGACAGAGGATTTATAGTGGTTCGGCTACGAAGCTCTTCTTCCCCCTACTCCACTCCCCGAGTACCACACTCGAGAGTTTCAAGCACTATGTCAACAACCTCCCTTAAGGCGGAGAAAACCGTACACGTCGCTTATCCTATTTCCGACACTAAGCTAGATGTCGAGTGCTAATCTTAGCTAGCACCAATCTACCAAGGTCCACGTGACCAAACACACAAGCCCAATGGCTTCAAGAGATCACCAAGATCTCAACACAATCACAACGATCAACACTCACTTCACTCTACTCAACTAACACTAACCTAATGACCCTTGATCTTCTTGATCAATCACACAAGCCCAATGGCTTCAAGAGATGTTCACTATCTCTATAGATCACACTTGATCTTCACTCTCACTCACAAAAAGAAAATAAACTTGATGTATACTAAGACACAACAAGGTTGTAACAAATGTTACAAGAACCTATCAACTATAACTCTAGTATCTTCTTGATTACTTGAGTTCTTCTCTTGTCAATGAAGAGGGATGACAACACCTTGTATCAACTTGGATACTTGTGTTCTTCTCTTGCTAGTGAAGAGGTATGAAGAGGATCACTTGAAGGATGATTGGATCACTCTTGAAACAAAGAAAAACTAATCTAATTGACCCTTAGAAGTGAAAGGTGTGAGAGGGTTTAACTAAGGGATTATTTCTGTGTGTGAAGGGTGCCTAAAACTGTGAAAGAGGTGGGTATTTATAGGCAAAGAAAATCTGAACGTTACAATTCAAAATGGTACGGACGGCTCCACTAAATGACCTACGGCTCCGTTAAATTTAACGGTACCATGGAGCCGTGGTAGACTAGGACGCTCCAAATTTTGTCTTTTCTGGTGAAAACTTATTTGGGGAAGGTTGGAGCTGATTTTGGGGGCAAAAATAGCTGTTGTGATTTTCAAACTTATTTTTCCATTAAAACATTTCTTAATATTTCAAAAATAATTTGTCATGTGTATTTTTGAAAAAATGTTTTGTCCCATTTAAAATGTGAATTTTCAAAACATGAATTCACTTCTTTGATCACTAGTTCAAGTTGTAACTTTGTTCAAGAGTGATTTGCGTAGAAACGGGATCTTCCGATTAAAAACTTGTTAACGTTAATTTTAACGTAACGTGAGTTCACATTTTGTCATCCTCAAAACGTGAAGTAATCGAAAGATATAAATAACGTTTTTAGAACATTATTTGCATCAACACTTAATATCTTATTTTGTATCACAGGTGATACCTAATATTTGGTATGTATCATAGGTGATACCTAATATCTTATTTTGTATCACAGGTGATACCTAATATGTTAACTGTTTGTTTATTTTGCCTTTTCCACCTTAATTCTCAAGTTATAAATTTTTTTTTCCACAAAAGTTGTTCATTTTTAGCTTATTAATATGTTTCATGAAAAATGTTTTTACAAAAACCAAAACTAAGAAGTTGGGAAGCCTAGGGTGAGCCTAGGCTCGAACCCCAGACCTCTACCATCCTCAACCAGTTTAACACACCACAACTATCTCTGCCCTTGGGTCTTTTTCGTTATAGCTTGCACCTTTAATTCACTTAAACAATTTTTTCCTTTTTAGCTTAACTTCCCTTTTTGCTTATTCACAGTTTATTCAAATAAGTTGTCGATTCCTTTTTATTTTTCCTAAGTTCAATATAGCTTAAAGTAGTTTTCCACAATTTTTCATAATTTTTAGTATTAATTTAGTATTTTTAATATTATTCTTAGTCCAAAACTGTTTTTAATTCATTAAAAAAAAAAAAAAAAAAAAAAAAAAGCAAATTTACACATCTAGGGTAATTTTTGATTTTTAGGTTTTTTTAGGCTCGTTTAATTCCCGTAAAAACTCGTTTTTCAGTTTAATTTGCGTTTTTGCTAATTTATGCTTTACTTACTTATTTTGTATCACAGGTGATACTTAATATGTTATTTTGTATCACCTATGATTTTGTATGTATCACAAGTGATACCTCATATTTTGTATCTACAAAAACAAGTAGCTAACTACAGTCTAATTATCACATGTGATACCTAATATCTTATTTTGTATCACATGTGAACGGGGAAGAATTGACTTACAGGGTGGAAAGGAATCCTGGACTCGTGACCGCTACGACGGGTGAGAAGTCTGATATTCTGATTGAAGTTCCTCCTAGTGCAAATGGTGTTCTCAATGATGCTGCAAAAGCTGTGAAGAGGATGAAGATCGAGGAGGTTGAAAATGATGATGAAATGGATGAATAAAAGAAAAGTGGAATAAACGACTTGTATAGAAGAGTCTTGTTACTTCTGTCAAGTGTTATGTTGTTTTTTTAAATGTGAGCTGAAACACGATCAGCGTGTTTGTTTAGTATAGGTCTGTGTCTATGTTGTTAAAGTTGCCCGGTGTACTAACTTTTGAATCAATGAAGTGAATTTGCTTATATAATATGGGCAATTTTAAGTTCCGGATTCGTAATTTTTATTCACTCATATTTGGTTATCTTGAATGCAGGGGCTAATAGGCAGTTTAACAAGACGCCATAGCTAGTGTCACAAATGTAGCTCAAAACACATGGTAGGTCTATTTACCTAATATCTTATTTTGTATCACAGGTGATACCTAATATCTTATTTTGTATCACAAGTGATACCTAATATCTCATTTTGTATCACATGTGATACATAATATCTTATTTTGTATCACAGGTGATACCTAATATTTGGTATGTATCACAGGTGATACCTAATATCTTATTTTGTATCATTGATACCTAATAAGTTATTATGTATCACAGGTGATACCTAATATTTGGTATGTATCACAGGTGATACCTAATATCTTATTTTGTATCACAGGTGATACCTAATAAGTTATTCTGTATCACAGGTGATACCTAATATGTTAACTGTTTGCTTATTTTGCCTTTTTCACTAAAGTTGCACGTAGAACCAAGCGCTTAAGGTTGATACATAATATGCATTTTGGAAGAAAAGGTAGATTCATGGTATCAAGTTACCTTCTTAAGCTGCGAAACATGAAAAATAGGGTGAATGGAAGCTGAATCAAGCAATTGAAGCTTGAATATAAAAAGAAAATAAATTTTCCAACTTACTTTCAACTAAACTACATATCAGAACTTGAATAACAATAAGGTCTGTACAAGCTTAACCTCATCACCCCAACATCACTAACTTTGGATGCAAAACCAGGGGTAGAAAAAAAATTCTATCAAAAAACGCTTTGCACAAAACCTAGGGCTTTCATATCAGTACGAACTAATTAATGAACAACAGATGATGAAACAAATGAAGACTGATGAAGCGAAAAGTGTACCGCTTTTAAGGGGTCATTTAAGCCCTAAATCGTATTTATTAGATCAAATATTGCCCTAAATCGTTCCTTTTGTCATTTTAGGTACTTTTGAGGAGAAATCTGGAAAAGGAGGCATTTTGGACGTTTTTGGAGCATAAAAGTGAAGAAAACGACAAAGTCTCAAAAATCGGCTAAAAGTTACCTTTGACGGCGTCAGGATTTACTCCAGACGGCGTCATGGCTTGGCAAGAAAAGGTGGACGTGAAATTTACTCATGATAAGCCAGTGAAAATTGCATGTAAATTCTGACGGCGTCACGCTTTAACCTGATCAAGGGCGTCACGGCTTAAATCAAAGAGGGACGGCGTCACGTTCAAGGTCTGACGGCGTCAAGCCTTGATAAGCCAGAACGGATTTTGGAGAGCTAAAGAGGGACGGCGTCAAGAAGGTCATCCGGGAACCCTAAAAGCGGCGAGGTGACGGCGTCACACTCCATAAGGTGACGCCGTCAGATGTAAAAATCTATATATAGTTTTCTAATTCTTTGTCATTAAAGAGAGAACTTAGTGTGGAATTTTTGGGAGAAAACCCTAAGACGATTTTAGCATCTTTTTCAAGGCTTTTTGCCTTGAGATCTTCCATGTTACATTGAAAGATAAGTAATCAATTAATCATTCAATATGTCTATGTGTTGTTTGATTTTATCTTGTTCTTGTCTTTTGTTTAATATGTTAGGCTAGATTTATCTTGTGTTTGCTTAGATCTAATGAAACCTAGCTATTGATTATTGGTTATTAGTGTGTTATTAGTTGTATTGGATGATTGTTTATCTATGTTAGGCTTAAGAAAACTGGCTAACTTCCTATTCGGTAACTTGCTTGAACGTCTTAAGAAACATGAACCAAATGCGTACTAAAGGTTTTTATGGTTGTATTTAATGCACAAGCGAATTCTAGTGATCCCATGTTAGGAGCTTCCTAGCCGGCTCGACATAGGAGTGAAGTAGGAGCTTGTAGAGTTGGGGAAGTACGTACGCCACCCCACGATTGGTATTAAGGAATACACCCGTCATCCACGCAACTAATACACACTAATCAACCGGTAAAAGATAGTTAGGGAGTAAGGAAATCTAAGTGAACACATTTCTCTACACATAAGTTTCTCACCACTTTTTATTTTCAGTTATTTATTTTATTTGCATTCGTAGTAATTTGGGTTAGTTGACTAGCAACTAATTCCGCCCACTCCTTCAAACCCGAGATTTTACTTGCTTTCATAAAAAATATAAAAACACAAAAAAGAATCTTCCTCAACCCTTAGACCTATTAGAGTAGTTTTTCATACCTAACGAACACTATTCCCTGTGGAGAACGATCAATCCCCCGTACTTACCACTACACTATACTACATCGGTCAGGTACACTGCCTGGTGGGGTTGTAAGCCTCTTGAGATCCCTTGAGAGGTAAAACCTGTTGTAAGGTTGCAAAACCACGCATCAAAGACATAACTCAGTCTTCTATACATTGAATCTCTCCATCATTATCCGATTGCTGGTAACCTAAAACCCAAGAAGAGCTGGGTCAATTTGCCTACCCTCTTCCCCTTTTTTCTTTACAGTTTTACCCCCTTGTCCGTCTGCACTTTCTAACGCGGTAGCTGCATCAGGAAATGGTGCTGCTTTCTTGGCGTTGCTTTTAAGCATCTCACTGAAAGATGCTGTCTCCGACACATCAGCGTCACTATAGGATGACGTTCTCCTAAAACGAACATCCTTATTGCTGGTTGCTGTGTTCTCAATGACCTGGTTTGATAAATTGCCTCCTGATTCACGTCTTCCACCTGATGATAAATCCATGAGTTGATAGAAAAATTTGTAAACGAGGACAATCATATAGAAGCAAATTGCAGGACAAGAATTATAGTGTTGTTTAATTCTAAGTATGTCGTCAAAAGACCCTATATATGTTCACAAAAAATGTGATTTAGTCCTTAACATATTTGTAGCTGATTCGGTTCTCTAAACTTGAAAATACAATTAAGTCTCATAATCGTTTCGCTAAAAATGTGGATACAGATAAGAGAATATCAACATGTGCATCTGCTTGTGAAAAATATGGACAAGGAATCAAGGATAATAACCCTTGACCAGATATTTAATAATATTCGTTTTGATCAAGTTTAAATATATTATATATATCCATTTTGGATTAACCTAAATTGGCTATTGATTTGCAAATGAGAACTTTACGCTATGTTTGTGGCTAAAAATTGGTTCAGTTTGTTTGTCTAAGTTAGCATAATGAATGTTGTAGGAGTATTGCATTTTAAGGAATGTTTGTCTAAATATCACAAATGATATTCGGTGATATTCAGAATATTACAAGTGATGTTCTGAATATCACAAGTGATTCAAGTGATTTTCTGAATATCACATGTGATATTCAGAATATCACAAGTGATTTTCTGAATATTTTTATGTTGCTTATTGTGTAGACTTTTAAGGTTTTTTTTTTTTTTTTTTTTTTTTTTTTTTTTTTTTTTTTTTTTGCTAAATACTTGTTGTTACCTACTAACATTATGAGGTATCACCAATGATACAAAATAACTTATTAAGTATCACCTGTGATACAAAATAACTTATTGGGTATCACCTGTGATACAAAATAACATATTAGGTAACACCTGTGATAGTTAGACTGTAGTTAGCTACTTGTTTTTGTAGATACAAAATGTGAGGTATCACCTGTGATACATACAAAATCATAGGTGATACAAAATAACATATTAGGTATCACCTGTGATACAAAATAAGTAAGTAAAACACAAATAAGCAAAAACGCAAATTAAACTGAAAAACGAGCTCTTAAGGCAATTAAACGAGTCTAAGAAAACTTAAAAATCAAAAATTACCCCTAGATGGATACTAAATTTACACATGTAGGGGTAATTTTTGATTTTTAGGTTTTTATGTTTTAGTTATAATATTTTTGTTATTTAATATTTTTATCAAAATATTAAGAATTTGATAAGTTATTTTCATGTTGCTTATTGTGTAGACTTTTAAGCTTATTTTTTTTTGCTAAATACTTGTTGTTACCTACTAACATTATCAGGTATCACCAGTGATACAAAATAACTTATTAGGTATCATCTGTGATACAAAATAACTTATTGGGTATCACCTGTGATAGTTAGACTGTAGTTAGCTACTTGTTTTTGTAGATACAAACTATGAGGTATCACCTGTGATACATAAAAAATCATAGGTGTTACAAAATAACATATTAGGTATCACCTGTGATACAAAATAAGTAAGTAAAGCACAAATAAGCAAAAACGCAAATTAAACTTGCTTTGTTAAGCACACTAGGCTCGTCTTTGGTTGTTAAATGTGAGCTCGTTTATATCTATGCTCGTTTAATCTCGCAAGCCTAATCGATCTTTATATATAGATCCCGGGCTCAAGCTCGATTATTAAATGAACTCCAACTTAGGCTCGAGTTCGTTTAAGCTCAGCTCGTTTCCACCCCTAGACGTTGTCTAGGATTGGAGTAGAGGCAGGATTTTCATGGCCACGCCTGATGCTCTACTATGTGTTTAGGTATACTCTCGTTCTCACGGGATCCTATTGATTGAAAAACGTAAAGATGAAAACTATCCAATTTGGACACTGATGGTTATTTAGGAAGAATAATATAGAAATCTGGACAATAATTTTGGAGTAAGGAATAAAAAGTACTAGTAGAGCTTAAAGATTACAGCTTCATACAAATATCATTACAAATGTGTGGCGATCATATCATCAAAACAATATCTATAGGCCACCAAAACCAGCATGGAAAAAAAATAATAAATAAATAAAATAAATAAAATAAATTCCAACAAACAATATATCTCATCTACGTCAAAAAGTGACTAGTACACTGATGGAAGAAACAGTCAGGTAAAGGTCTATCATTTAATCAGGATAGATAGTTAATCCGCCCTCCTTCATCTTCCACTGTTTTTCTTCTCTTTCCGACCATTGTTTGATCAACAGATACCTGCAAAAAACTAACAAGGCAACATAAGTTATGCTCTTTATTATTGTCTTGTTTCTCAACTCATGCAAATAACACTATACTTGGTTACATGATTTTTCCTTACCGTTGCTGAAAATAGTCTGCACCGGCTATTGGAAAGGCGCAAATAATATTGATGAGTTGTGACCTCCAAACCCAAATGAATTCGATAAAGCAACCTTAACATCCAATTTTTCTTTCTTTGGGCCTACCAGCACCTTTGTGTCCTGTGAAAAATCATTATGTAAGAGGATCAATATCTCATGTAAGAGGATCACTTGACTTAGTATCCAATAATGTTGTTGCTCTCATATATCACTTGAATTTGAAAAATAGTAGGGACAGCAGCCATGTACTCTACAACGCTAATGCCAAAATGTTCGTCTATCATGGAATGAATCCCTGCAGTTGCACCACCCAATAGCTTCACCAACTCCTTGCATTGAAAAAAAGGTCAAAATTTGGTTACTGAAGGTGGTATTTAGAAGTGACCTTTTTGACCCATTTCCGGTTAAATTTTACAGACTATGGGTCAACGTACTGAGCTAACTAAAAACGAGACAGGTCAGAAGTCATCTTTTTTTATATGTGAATGGCTTCGGAAGTCATCTAAAGTATATTCAAATTTACAAAAACCTACTTAATCGCTTTTTGTTAGCAGATGAGTTGGATTATTGTTGTAATTATATAGTTCTTGTAATCCGATTTAGCACATTAAATATTTATAAGAATGAAAAAGCAAAATAAAAGTGACACTAGATAGGCCCGACCCGAATAATGTTGACCCATTTCCCAACCCGCTGTCCCTACCATTTTGCAAATTCAAGTGATATATGAGAGCAACAACATTATTGGATACTAAGTCAAGTGATACAGACCTGTATGTCACATTCTTGTAGAACTCTACATCATCTTCTACCTTCAATTCAATAGCCAAGTCTTTCAAGCTCTGCAATCTTGCTTCATCAGCATCGTTTCTACAACTACCAACAAATTGGAGTTTGGGTCTAGGAACGTCTTAATTTAGTTTCTTAATAGAAAGGGCAAAAGCCTGAAGCTGAAGAGAATGTTCCTGACATAAAATTTCAAATCGAACAATGAGAGACTGGCTCATAAAGATGTTGTGAGTTAATGAAGATAAGGAAAAATGCACACCTTCTCTGGTCGGAATTGTGCCACTGAGATGATTTTAGGAGGCATCGATTCTCTTTCCAGAGGAAGTGCCTGTTAGAGTTTAATCAGATTTGGGTACCTTGAACACACAAACATAAAAGAAAAAAAAAAAATACTCATCTCGAAAACCAAGGCTATTCAGAAGTTACATAACTGTCATGTAGATTTGGATGAAATTTTGGTAATACATTCGGTAAATAATTAGCTTATATATCAATGTCATAATACTAAAACAGCGATAATTTATTTTAGTACTCAAAATAAAGATTATATGCTCAAAACTATATTTTCCTACTTCTGTTCTGTTTTTAATACAACATAAGCACAAGCCACAAGTTACGCAAATGCCACATCAAGGAAGCCACCACAGGCATATCTACAGACAAACTTATATTTCACAACTGTATCCATTACATCATTGCGCTAATGCAAGAGAAGGAGAAAACCAATTTGATGGAAATAATGTCAACATGTTTAGTATTATTATTATTATTATTTTTTTTTTTTTTATTTATTTTTTTATGTAAGGTAATAGTTTAAAACTGGAAGGAGAAAGACATAGTTCATATAACTTTGATACAATAATAATTTAACTGAAAAAGGGCGTGCAGTTTACTGTCAAAGAATGATATGTGAACACCTATAATTCTATAGTTCAGAATTAGTAGACTAAAAAATAGAGCATAAAGGGAAAACCATCTTTTTTCATTGCAAAACTAAGTAGAATGCATACTAATTTTTGTAACAGATTACCTGCAACGTTGCCAACCATGTAAGAGGATCAATATCTGGTGAGGTCCTAATTATACTACTACGTGCAACTATTTGTTAAAAAATTATCAATATAGTAATAAACATCATATAAGAAGTTTCAGAGGGTGTTTGGGATTGTGTATTTGTTCATGTTAAGAACTTAATAGCTAACCTAATACAAAACTCATGTAATCTACTCCTAAACCGCTTACTCAAAACTACTTCTCTGCGCTAAAACAACCACACAACTATCCAAACAGCTTGTAATTCCCCAAACCTGTAAACCGAGACTTTTAACATATCTTAGGCATGGTTCAGTAATTTTATCAAACACTTTGTAGGCATTATTATACTCCCTTTTTCTAACTCACATTTTAACTTAACTATTTTACAGATAATGAAAGAATTTGCTCACCTCAGAGTCCCCCTTGAAAATATCCTTTCTGCCACCAACAACTTTG
Organism: Artemisia tridentata subsp. tridentata; assembly: GCA_021014915.2. Classification (NCBI taxonomy): domain Eukaryota; kingdom Viridiplantae; phylum Streptophyta; class Magnoliopsida; order Asterales; family Asteraceae; genus Artemisia; species Artemisia tridentata. Next base: position 500,750,533 of record CP139508.1, read on the forward strand.
ATGAAGAAAATCTTATCGGACTTGGTGAGTTTGATAAGAGATACGAGGGACAACTTTTGTGGTCCGGTGAGTTGATTGATATCCATGCTCGGAAGTTAAATAAAGAATCGTGTTTAATTAGATGAACTAAAATTTGGATTTAGGGTTTGATAAAATGATTGAATGATGGAAGTTGAAGTTGATGTTGAATTTGGGATGAGAGAAAATACACGTTTGTGTGTGTTTTTTATGAGAGATTAAAAGAGGAGATTTTTAATTTTGTGTTTATAAAGTTGACAATTATACCCTTCTAGTGTAAAATATGTATTTAATCTTAACCATTAGATCATATAAGATGGAGGGTGAGGATTGATCCTTTTTGTCCTCAAATGATGTTTTGTCATATAACATTTCTCATCGTCGGTGACCAATTGAATAATAGTATCCTGTGTAAAATAATACTATCTCGTGTAAAATATTTTATAACTTTGGCCGTATCTTGGGCTAACCGTATTGGCCCATTAGTGGCCCATTTTCTGTGTTCTACCTGAATAACCTTACGTAGTGGAGGTAGCTGCGTTATTTGGAGTATTCAGTCTTCTGTCATCTTCTGGTAACTGGTTTCTTCTACCCAAAGTAACCGACGTACGTGTCTGGTCCTCAGGGTGTTGATAGGTATATTTTGTTTTAATTTTTTTTTGAGTTGTTGCCTGTTATTCTAGCGTGTATGTTATTCGCACCGCTTCCCATAGATCCACAAAAGCTTATCCTCTCTAAATTTTATTCTCTGAAATTATTGATGAGAAATAAAGAAATAAATTGGTAATGAACTACAAATATTTTATTTTAGGGGTGGTGTTAATTCTGTTTTTGATTCTTGATTAACGAGATAATTTTTCTTTGTCAACCTAAAAGACGCCACCACAAATGTTAGGCCGTTGTTTGTTGTGATCTCTACCGAAATCAAGCTGATTTGAGGTAAATCTGTTATCCGATTTTCTTATTGTTCTTTGATTTTCATTCTATTAATGTTATTTGTAGTTCTTTGATGATGGTTGTTCTTTAAATCTACTTTGGTTGTTTTCGTTTCAATAATCTACTGTAGAAAAATTGCCTCCATTCTTATTAGGTTTTATGTTCATACAATTAATTTTTTTCGTTTTGTGTTATTTATTAGGGTTATCAAGGGAATTGATCCTGTATCAAATATGTTTAAGCAGGTTCGTAATATACTAGACACAATTTTATTTTATTTATTAAATTATTTTTTATTTGTTCCATGTGTAATTCTGTTTTACAGCATGTCATAACTGGAGGCAAGAAATTGTTATGTTCATTTATATTGTAGAAAAGTTGTATGGTGTTATAATGTCGGGATTGATGCACCTCTTCCGTTTGGAGAGCCGAGCTGCTTCCGCAATCACAATCCGTAGAATCTTCGACTAAGTGACAGTGCTGTCTATAATTGATAGTAAGAGAAAAAATGCTCGCCGAGTGTTGTTATAATGTTATACTTAGCATATTTATGCAGAATGGTCTTTGATCAGGTTAGTACACGAAATTTGCTATCATATGTGTTTGCAGATAATTTTGAAGATTAAGAGAAGGAGCTACAACATTGTTCTTTGCAAGAGAAACTCGATAATGAGCTTAAAGAACTTGACAGAAGACTTGAGCAAAAGGAGGTATATGTTTGGTTCTTAAGTGCATTACACGCAAGCTTTTGTCCTGTATTTTTAAGTGTTAAGTGTGGATGGAAGTTTACATAGTCTCTGCTAATATCTTTTGCACAAATTTGTTAAATACATGAAAGTGTGAAATGAAGCGGGTTACGGGTGGTGATACTTATGTTCTTAAGCAACATTACGAGAAGAAAGTTCAGGACTTGGAACAAGAGAAGCGGAGTTTGCAGGTTTTTTCGCACTTTAGTTCTTTAGTTCTTCTGAAGTTATAAGCAGAGAAGTTATAACTTTGTTTACTTATATTTCTGATTGAATGACAGAAAGAGATTGGGCAACTTAGGTGCAATCTTGCAAACATTTCCTCCACCTCGGATGACAGTACTCAGAAGTTGAGGGAAAATTATCTTCAGAAACTGAACTTTTTAGAACCCCAGGTGAGTCAGTTATCTTAGAAACCGCAATTAACTTTACTTTAGTTGATGAAGCTTCTTTAAGTTAATATAATCATGTTAAAAATCGAGTAAAACCGATCTTTATATCAATACGAAGTTTTACCAAATAAGAAACTAATATATGATACTGTAAACATGTTGCAATAATTTATTGTGTTCAGTTTTTGGCGCAATAACTCTATAATATGTCTTAAATACTAATCTATGGATATCAGGCTGCCGAATTGAAAAAGAAGCAAGATGCTCAAGCACAACTGCTGCAACAAAAACAAAAGCGTGATGAGGCAGCAAAAAAACTTCAGGATGAGATTCATACAATCAAAACACAGAAGGTCCGTTTTCTATTTTGAAGAGGCCGTTTAAGCTACACCAGTTGAATAGTATATGTTTTTACTAATAAACATATACTAATAAGTTGATTTGTGGCTTTTGTTTTTCTAATTTAAGGTTGTTTGATGTTGTGCAAATACAGGCTTCCGTTGTAAATAGATGGCCGATCACTTGGCTCTAAATGTGAATCGACCCATTAAAAGGAGCAACGAGATGGAGGGCCCCTCATCTTTTGATGCAGTTGCTGTTGTAGTGGATGAAAGCCGGCCTTCATACGATGACGAGGAAGCACCTGTATTATCGATGGCAGAGTGTCGTATTTGTCAAGAGGAAGATTTCGTTGATGCTTTGGAAACACCCTGCTCTTGCAATGGCAGTCTTAAGGTAATCAATAACTTCATTCCTTTGGACTCTTTAACAGAAAAATTTTATATGTACAAACTCCATCTATAATGATTTTTATATCTGACTGTGATGTTTGTGGTGGTTATTCAATATGTGTACTGTTTATGCAGTATGCTCACAGGAAGTGTGTTCAACACTGGTGGAATGAAAAGGGTGACATAACCTGCGAGATATGCCATCAGGTATGTTATCATTGATCAAGTATTTGTTTTAGAACAAATTTTCACACACCTACACCAAACGCCTTGGGTTGATCAAGTTTTTTTAATAGGCATTGTTTTAATCTAATCGTCAATTACTGTTTGACCAACGTAGTAAATCCTCATTATTATATTGTGCAAAAAAAAAAAAAAAAAAAAAAAAAAAAGCACGCATGACAATGGGGTGTGTTGGTTTTTTTGGATCCAAATGTAGCTCTAAAAAGCATTCCACTTTATGCATCTATTTACATTAATAGGTGGACTTATGTTGATTTGTTGTTATTTGCAGCCTTACCAACCTGGATATGTTGCTCCCCCTCCCCGACCGTGCCTGGAAGAGACCACCATAGACATTAGGTATTTTTCTTCTTTCTTCTGGCTGCCATATTCGTTATTTAGTGTATGGCTTGACGAATTTGCAATAGGGAATTAAACGGAATGGTTTTTGATTGGAATTAAAAGCTTTTTGTTCTGTCAAATCAATGGAATGAAATACTACAATGTAGACCACACTGATTACGTATTCTTTGACATAAATGATTATAAATTGTTGTTTTTGTTGTTTTCAACCTAATTGTGCGTAAACGATTCAAGATTTTAATGGAGTGTTTATTTTCCCCAACACGTTGAAGGTGAACTAGGAAGTACGGATGTGTTCATGACTTCAAAGGCGTTAGCAGCAGCAACGCCGCATTGCCGTCACCAATATCAAGGCTGCTGTGGAACATCACTAGGTCTGGCTTCTCAGGTTAGTTTTTCCCAGCCATAACAACCGCTGGAGGATTACCAGTCAAGTGCATTTTACAACTTAAGAAAATGTGTTTGTGTAGTCTAAGGAACCGGTATATCATCATTGTTATATCTATCCCCAAAATCTCCCGTGATTTTCATCCAATACATCCTACCTGACCCAACATCATCAAATCGTCTGTTAAGAGCAGATAACTGCCTATCTTCCAACTCTATTTCGAGTATTTGAATATCATAATAACCGAGTCACTCACAATATGAAACACGTTTAAACCATCAAGGAGGTTATAGCCCATATCCAAATATACCCGCATATCTGGGTAACCAGCCATCTTTCTTGGTTTGCTGAACTGAACATTGGGATTGTTTAAGATTGCGTTCTGTAGTAATCATTTAATCATTTTTGTATAACAAACCTACGACGATTCTCAATTCTGGTTGACCAGTATTTAGTTTGTGACATTTACTTTAGAGCTGAAACGTAAAGGTTATGTAAATAGTATGATTATATGGCTTTATAATTTACCCTTTTAGGTGTCTGATATTTGAAAGTATGATACATCTTATTTTATGCACTCTTACAGCCACATGTATTGGGCGCAAACGGTAGGTTCACTCACATGGATTCAGGTTAGTGCTCAACCGTGTTGTCGTGTTGCTACACATTGGGTTGCAAAACCTCTTTCATGGGATGAATAGACATTCACCACGCCTGTTGGCTAGCTGTTTATGCTGGTGCACTGCCGTGTCATCCTTAAGGTGAGACATCAATGGGCGCAGATGGGCAAACTACTGAACCAGTGTTGAATGTCTACCCCAATGCTATTCAAAGGTTTGGATGTGGAGCAGAGGACGAACGCAAGCGAACACACTGCTTGAGAAGCCTTATATATGTTAATAGATGCGTAGGTTTTGAAACTGCGTCATTTTAAGGTCACTATTTTTTTATTTTTTTTATCTGCACTTATTGGTCTAATTATAAGTGGAATTCGTTATTTTGACTCTGCATATTTTATGAATACTTGATATCATGTACTAATTGGTGGGTAATGATTGTTGAATGTCATGGTCTCTAAAGACCATTTACGATTTGAGATCTGCATCTTATGCAACGTTTGAACTGAACAAGTGGAGAGATGGAATGTATGATATTGGTTTATTGGACAGATGTACTTGCTGTAATAAACCTTTGGTTTTAGATCAACCATGTATTTTACATTCAATTGATTAAGTTACTATCAAATGACAATGTCAATACGATAGAACCAAATTGTTGGTGCCTAACAGAGATAAGTACCATAGAAACATGGAACCAAGCACACGTAGAAAGTCCTGCCGCAACGCGATTCTATCATGTCATTGAGGAGTAGGAAGTATGAAAAGAGCATTAAAGAAACAATGACATTTAACCATGACAACCGATTTCAATAAGTCCATAAATTCAATAAAACGGAACCATAAAACAAAATAACACACCTAATAAAAGTTTAATACAGTTAAGAACAATAACTTACGTGAAAAGAAAGATTGACATAAAAGATAGGAAAAAAAGAATATAACTTTACGTCACCATCTTCAATGTATACAAATTGGACACTACTAGCTTGATATCCATGGCTATATATACAACATCATTCTCATTTTACAATATCTCATACTATATACAATATCATTTCAATAATGGCCGCGGTCAGCAAAAGTTTACTAGTGTAATACAGCAGGGGCGGAGGCATTTACAAATTATAGGGGGGCAGTGCCCTCTATGGTGAGCCCAATATGTAGTGTAAATTTTTTTTATTAGTGGTCATTTTTCAATGTTGCCCTCAACCCAAAATCAAAATTGCCCTCAACGGATTCCAAGCCCAACACAATTTATTTGCTCAAGTAGATAAAAATGGCAGGAAAATGATAATTGAATCGATGGGTTTATAGTTTTTTATTTCTTTTTTAGCGAATAAATTAGGGGTGCAAACGAGCCGAGCCGAGCCCGATCTTTACTATACTCAAGCTCGGCTCGTCAGTTTTTTAACAAGCTCGAGCTCGAGCTCGGCTCGATCCGAGCCTTTATTTTTGTGCTCGAGCTCGGCTCGACAAGGTTTCACAAAACTCGAGCTCGGCTCGAAGGCTCGAGTAAATAATAAATTACTAACATATCATCTTCCTAATACAACTAACCTACTCCCATCAACAACAAATGTTTTATTTTTTTTCTTTTCGTTAGTTCACCTACTCCCATCAACAACAAAAGTTTTTTTTTTTCTTTTCGTTAGTTCATAAACAGAAAAAAAAAAATACAAAGATTTGCTCAAAATGAAATGACAAACAAAAATACCATTATCTTAGATCGCTTCCACAAATCTTACACTAGACACTGCCACAAATCTTACATCACTTCCCAACTCACAATCCATTATCTTAGATCTAAACAATGACTGAAAAATAAATTACTAATGAAGATCTCAGTTTGGTTTATTTCGTATCTCGTATGAGATTTTCAGAACCTTTCAAGATTTTCGCAAATCGAAATGAAACCATACAATCATCGATCTATCTTTGTTGAAGCAAAACCTCATTCATTCAATATCCGAATAAAAAAGAAAATGAAATCTAACAAGTTTGTTAGTTTCTTTCTTCAGTTCGTTTCAACTAAACACAAAATCAATTCCATAAAAACCTTACCCGAGACCCATAGGATCTTGAAGCCGAAAAACAAGAGATTGTTGTTGTTGTGGTTATGTTGTGTTGATTTATTTGGATGAGATAAGGGGTGATTAGGGATTTAAACAAGAGGAGAGTGACTGATTATCAAAAGGGACAGATATTTTTTATTCTTTCCCAGATCTAATTTTTTTGTGAGAAGCGTGGGCTGAATTGGGCTTGATCCGGATTGGCTTATGATTAAGGCTCGATAAGGCTCGACGAGCCTACTCGAGCTCGATAAGCGAAGCTCGAGCTCGGGCTCGATAAGGAAACGAGTTGATTTTCAGGCTCGAGCTCGGCTCGAGCTTGACAAGGCTCGGCTCGTTTCGAGCTTTTTATCGAGTCGAGCTCGAGTAGCTCACGAGTAGCTCGGCTCGTTTGCACCGCTTAAGAATAATATAAGGAGGATGATACTATTTTATTACTTAAGTGAGAAGTAAAAAAAATCCGTTTACAACCACATGATTTTAAGGATAACACTTCACTTTTATAATTTTTAATTATATAGTATAGAAATATATGATTGTTTTACTACCTACTACATACAACTTCTACAACCCATATTTTTATTTACTAACAGTGGACTTTAAACTTTGTTGACGCCACTATAATACTCTAGTTTGCAAGCTACGGAGTATTAAAGTTAGGTTATCACATTAATTTTTTGTTTGTTTCTTTGTTGGTTTTTGATATAATGCTCACATAACCGTCAATGATACAAATTAAAAAACACTAAGCGCTCTAACATGGCTCGACACATTACGATTTATGCTAACAAATGACATGTCTCAACATGTTACTTAACGAATAAAAAAAACTCTAAACACTGTAGTGATTCAATGTGTTTAACCCGACCCGAATCATTATGGGGTATGCTAAAAAAACATATCTCAACATATTACTTGACACACCGTATTACTTTCGCCCCCCATACTTGTATTTTCTGGCTCCGCCACTGGTAATACATAAATGATACGCGTAATTATAGTACGTAGTAATTAAAGATTCAAACAGCTCTTAAACATTTATAACGCTTCATGTTGTAGCTGTTGGACATTGGAGCTTTTTTATAACTACAAATTTTAGCTAATGTGTCCAAATGAGCTTTATTTTCAAAACAAAAAAATTCCATTCACACCTTCGTTGGGGAAAACGAACTCACAAAATTCCATTCACACCTTTGTAATCGTTGGGGAAAACGACCCAGGTTTACATACTTCCTTTGTAATCCTTGGAGATTAACATATATATAATTGTGTTCCTTGGACTAAATAATAACATATATAATCCAACGGATCAGCCCTATGATGTGACATAACCAGTAATTTAGCAAGTCAACTTCAATTATCAAATTGTGTAAACTTCATCTAACCCTATCTTTATATAATAATACATATCTTTAGAATAATCTTCATATTAACTTTTTTCAAATTTCAAAACATCTTCAATCATCACTAACTATTCAGAATTTGAATTACTGAATGGTAAAAGTTCAGTATAGATCTCATATTTGTCATAGATACAATTAACAAATCCTAACTATTCATTTTTTTGATTAAAATAAAATAAACTTTCATCTTTTAAAAAAAAAAATTAAATATCTCGCAAACCGTTAATCGTTACGTGAAAAAAAAATCATACTATCGCGACGAGAATTAAATTATCTTTCTATAGATATGCATTATTATATACTTTCGACGATTTTTTTTATTTTTCTAGGCGAAAATAAAAAGAAAAAAAAAAGTTCGTCGAAAGTATAAAGAAATGCGTATCTATAGATAGATAATTTAATTCTCGTCGCGATGGTGTATTTTTTGTAGCTTGAAGATTTATCATTTGCAAGATATATTGTTTAAAAAAAATGATGAAAAATGGTTTTTTATTAGTATAGATGAAAAATGCATGGCTAATATTGCTTTTTTTAATTTATGACAAATATAAAATAATTACTGAATTTAAACGCATCGTCACTTACAATCCTTTTAGCAAATATGGGCCGATCCATATCATATCAACCCAACCCAATATATCCATTCACCCTAGTGACCCCACTACTACAGTACTATTCAGTACGCGTATTCTTTAATTTATGACAAAAGTAAAAACCCAATCTCATATTCTCAGATTCTTTATACTTCTTTCTCATATTCTCATGGTTATGAATCTTTATACTTCTTTATAAGAAGAAAAAATATATATCTCACCCACATTATGTTTGTAAATTTGCATTTATTTCCATTTTATTTCAATTCAAACTTAATAAACAAACTATTGATATTTGATTTAGGTCGATGGATACGGCACTATATGCCATCTTTGTTGCGGTCGACGGAATATTGGTTCAAACGATTTCTCAAATGACTGAAGTTAGCCAAGAAAATAAGACAAGGCTGTTAATTTCGTTAGCAACTTTAGTGATGAATCTTGTTGCAGCATTATGGGTGTTCTCTAATATACAACACAATCATTGGAAACGTGTCATTTCCAAAACTATCTTCATAGTCACTGGGATCCTATCTCCTTACGTAGCATTCTCTATGCTTGAACCAGGATGGTTTACATGGCATGGGTTTGCTGTCATATGCATCATTGTCACCATCGTAGAAGGTCATAATGCACTACAATTCATGTTCATTCGGTCTTATCAGGGAATGGTTGCTGCCAAAAAGTACTTGATTGAAAGGCTCGCGGTGCTGAGGTTGAGTTGTCAGTCGTCAACGGACAATGCTGTCTAAACCTAGAATATAATACTCCGTGGAGTAAATTCCAAAAATCGTCCTTGTGTATGATTGTTGAATCCTAGATTATTAATTATCGTGCTTGTTTAGGTTGATCAGTTTGTTGGATTCGTTATCGAAATTATATATGATTAGTGATTCGTCATTTTATACTACTAGTTTATTACTAAATCTATTCTACATATATATGATCAACATTTTGATCGACATGTGGATTGTTAGTTATGAGCGAGGTGGCAAAACGGGCGAGCCGGGCGGGCACGGGCTACAGTTCAAACGGGCTACGGGCTAAACGGGCACGGGCTAAATGGGCGCGTGCCAAACGGGCGCGGGCCAAACGGGCACATGTTATACAAATCGCTTTAGAAAAGACCAAAAACGACGAAATAAATTCCTCAAACGTAACACCTCATTTATATTTAAAAAATTAAATATATTATACCTATAAGTTTTTCTTTAAAAAACAATTGTAATGTTCTCCGCCCATTTTAAAAGGGCAATATATGCCTATTTCAAAAAAAGGAGGGGACCAAATGTGCCCAAATCTTTTAAAATTTTGCCCAATTAGCCCATTTTTTTGAGTTTGGGCACTAATTGACACCTCTACCGGATTGGTAACACTAAAGGCAAAGCAGGTGGGTTGAGTCGAGCCACAGACAAACGGGTCATTTTGGATCCGGGACGGGTTGAAACCTTTCAGAAAGAAATCAAAGTTGAGGGGCACATGGGTTATGGCTACAATTTAGGATTGGTATTTGATAGGAGTAATCAGGTCCAACACACATGAGGAAGTCAACGTGTCAAAATTCCAAAGTCGACATGGGTTATTATTTGTGTTTTTTAAGCCCTTTACAAATAGATAAAATTTGATGTAACATAAAACAATAAATTCAAACCAAATAATACCTCAAATAAAACACAAATTAACCTCTAAACATATATAGATGTGATAAATTTGTAGCCATTACAAATAGATGTGATAAATTTGTGTAAAAAAGAAGTTCCTAGTTTGACTGATAAAATGTGACACTAAAGTGTCCTTTTTTTTTTTTTTTAGCAAAGCAACAACCTTTCTGTTATATACAGAGTACTCGTGTTTAGATGGAGACAAATATTGTTTATGTTTGACAAAACTAGTAGTATTTGTTTATTCTTAACAATTTCAATTTTCAGTGTAAAACTTTTTTTTTTTTTTTTTTTTTTTTTTTTTTTTTTTTTGTTGTTGTTGTTGTTGTTGTTTTTAATATTATTATTTTTACACCTGCCGCTTTGTCAGGTATACTACGAAGAATGGCATGGATCGGTAGGAAATACCATTCCGGTACAATATGAGGCGGGGTGGGCATCGGATTAGCAGGTATATAATTGTCGGGATGCCCCAAAACATTAGGAGCATAAAAAAGAAAAATGGAAGAAAAGATAGCAAAAGCTACCCAACCTACTAGATCCTTTACATAAAAATAAGGGTAAGAAGCAATTTTATCCATCTCTGAATGTACACCCAATGGATTATTTGATCCATATTGATGCAATGCGGCCAGATGAAGAAGACTGGCGCCTACTAAAAGAAAGGGGAGTAAATGATGAAGACTAAAAAAACGATTTAAGGTGGCATTGTCCACGGAGAAACCACCCCAAAGCCAAGTCACTATGGTATCTCCTACTACAGGTATGGCGCTAGCTAAGCTTGTAATTACTGTAGCCCCCCAAAAGCTCATCTGACCCCAAGGTGGTACGTATCCTATAAAAGCTGTCACAATCATTAATAGTAAGATTACAACTCCGACACACCGAACAAATTCCCTAGGACTGCTATAACTCGCATGATATAGACCACGAAAAAGATGAAGGTGAACCACAATGAGAAACATACTTGCCCCATTAGCATGCATTAACGGATGCAACCAGCCCATAATGCAAATTGCCAGCTCAACCCATTTCCAAATCCATCAAGACTTAATGTATTTTTATCAAGAGAAAAATACCAAAGCCAAAAAAACACCTTTGATCCAACGCTTTGTCTCTTTTGCAAATTTTTTTTATTTTGGTCATGCTCAACTGCTCGATTTCATCTATTTTAATGACAAGTGTCATGCTCAACTGCTCGACTCCACCTATAGTGGGCCAAAGGTGTATAAAAAAGTATAAGGCAGGGACACGTGTCTCCAAATAGGTAGCAGTTGAGCATGACCAAAATGAAAAAGTAGTGCAAAAAGTGACCAAGTTTTGGACCAAAGGTGTTTTTTTTGCTTAGTTTGGTAATATGTTTGTTTGTACTACTTCGTACTCATCACAAGCTCCTTTTCTACATAATCAATTTTTTTTGTCATTTTTGGTTCTCGCTTAGAGCAAAGGGTACCCTTGGCTGATGGCTCAAGCCATGGCCACCAGCCAACCATGGCCGACGGCGCACGGTACCGCCGGTCGCGCCATGGTGGCTGGCGCCGTAGCCACCAGCCCACGCCATAAATGATTTTTTTTTTTTTTTTTTTTTCCTGCTGTATAATTCGAATGTTGGGAGTATATTTTGGGAAGGAAGCAAAGAAGAAATAAAATGAAGAAGAGCCTATACTGAGAACTGGTACAAGATGGTTGTCATCTATGAAATAGCGGCTGGAAGCAAAGAAGCAAAGAAGAAAGAATGTTGTGTTCTTGGTATTTAATGTGACTTATGATGGGCTAGGTTAGCTAACAGGCCTTATACTAATTTTTTTGGGCCACTACAGTAAATTACTAGGCTAAAAAAGGAAATTGATTTCCAAAAATTGTCTATTTTTGCACTTTCAAAAAGGGTTTTATAAATCTAGTGTGTTTTTAATGTAATGTGTGTTTATTTTTTCTAATGTAATGATATTTATTTTAGTTATATTGCGTATATTTTATTTTATATATATATATATATATATAAAAAAAAAAAAAAAAAAAAAAAAAAAAAAAGGACGACGGCACCACATTTTCTGGTGCCTTGGGTACCGCCCAGAATGTGGTGCCGTGGGATTTCTGGTGCCATAGAGATTTTTGCTGACGTGGAAGGGAATTTTGAGCCATGGCTCCAGGGTACCCACTGCTCTTAGGATGATATGGATCTTTTGCCCCCTTTTTCTGACTCTGCCACTATTTCCAAAGATTTTTACATAATATGTTGTCTTAGTTTTATTCTCTTTTAACATTTTTGTATATTTGTATAGTTAGAATTTTGTATTTATATAATTAGAAATTCATCAAAATGGTGCATAAATAAAGATCGCACATGAGTATGAAATGAGGGAGTGTCTTGTTTGGATTCGATATATGCGTTTTTAAGTGCCGAAATTTTAATTGTACGCAATTAAAAAGCATTGCAGTATTGGGCTCGTTTTTTTCGAAATTTGACAATTTTTTATTGGTATAATAAAGATGTCGAATATTTATTAAATGGCTGATAAATAAAGTGTATTATATAAAAATTTATAAAAAGTAAATGTTTAAGGTAGTTTTTGTAACGAGTTACATAATTTGGGCATGTGTTTTAAATTTTCATTATTAAATTTGTTTTTTGAACAAACTTTAGGATAATTTTTAAAGCTATTAGATAGGTTAAGGGTGTATTTTGATTTTTTTTTCCTTTTGTAAGAAACATATATTAAAGTTCAACATTTTATATAAAATTATACCTAAGTCAAAAGTATTGCAACATTGGGCTTATCTTGTTCGCAATTTGAATGTCTTTTCAACGGTATATTTTACTATAAGGAAATCAGTAGATATTCATTAGATATGTGATAAATAAAGTTTGTAAAAAACTGTAAATAGATAAAAGTATAGGATAGTTCTCGTAATTTTTTTTAATATTAAATCTATGCTTAAACAAACTTTATAGTTTTTAAAGTTATTTGGTACGTTAAGTATGTTCTGAAAGTTTTTTTTTTTTTTTTTTTTTTTTTTTTTTTTTTTAATTTCAAAAATATATATTAAATTTCAACATTGTTTATAAACCCAGACGTATGTCAAAAGTATATCAATATTAAACTAGTTTTGTTCGTAATCTAGAGGTATTGTCAGCGGTATTTTTTTATAAAGAAATCGTTAGATATTTGATACATAAAGTTTGTTATATAAAAAAAATCGTAAATAATAAAAAGTTCAGGGTAATTTTCGTAACTCATTTCATAGTTTAGGGGCTCTTTTGTAAGCCTTAGTTAAGACGAGCACATAATACTTCCACGCGTTGCAATGAGATATGTAATCATACATTTCTTATGATCTTATAATGGAGGAAGTGTTTTTCCTCCATTAAATGTCTTAAAATTAAGCAATACAAGTATTGATGCAACGTTTATAATTCATTGATGCATAATTAATACTAGTATACATTCTTAAAACACGCATTTAATGATAAATACAAATAATAAAATACCTGGTACAAGTCATGCAAGCTGCTAAGTAGTTTTCTTCCAATATCTTCAAAACATAATGGATAATTCCGATACTCGTGACAGATAATCACAAGTTTTCTTATAGGAATAGAAATGAGTAAAGCAGATTCTAATAGTGTAGAGGGGACCCCTTAGCAAAAGCAAGGGAAACTACAGAATGTGTCGAATACATCGGATTCCTACATATACAAATTCTCTGAACGAATGAAAAGGTATCCAAACGAATCATAACCGAATCGGAGATTGAAATTCAAAGAATGTGGTCACATCAGAGAGTGAAACCTGTAAGGCATTATTACAAAAGTCTCAAATCATTCTAAACTTATGTGATCACTAAACTTATATTACGTATCTTGCTAAATTTCCTAAGTCTCCGGAACGAATGGTCTTATAAGAGCCTAACTGAAAGCAGAGGCATAAATCAGAGCGGCGCGGAAGAAGGATAAATAATCAAAGTCTTATCGCATAATCTACCCAATCCTCACCGGTCATAACTAAAGTTTCTACAGGGAAAACCTAAGGCAAAACTTCAAGGGTTGTCTTATAATCTCTTACAGTGGAAGCCTAAGGGTCCAAACTTCACAGGTCAAGGTTTTATGTACTACAAGTCGCAGCCTGTCTCTGATACCATAATTGTAACACCCCAACCCGACAAGGGTTAAGATATCACATTCATGGTGTCAAACAGAACATACACAAGCGGAAGACTTTAATAATACAATTAAATTCAAAGGTTACAAATGAAATCTAAAGTAAATGGAATACAAGGATTTCAACAAAGGTACAACATGTCTGGTAATGAAAATATCCAAGTCAACTCTAATCCAAGGTAGCTATCAAAGGTGTAGTCCTCTAAGGGCTTTATGCACTCTTCACTCATATCCCAGCTTCCCTCTAAAACCTGCCGCAGGAAAAGAAATGCGGCTGAGCTTAAAAGCCCAGTGAACAGATATATATAATAAACGAATAATCAAACATGTATATGTAAAGAAAGAGGAAACACAGACTCCTGCTGAAACGAATATCATCTGTCAAAAATCTGAGAGGTCAAGATCGTCTGAACAAATATCATAAGTCAACTGAAATGGAGAAAACAGAATATGGTGCATTGGGGAATAACAGAAGGTATATCAAAATGTATCAAAGGTATAAAGATTTTCAGAAATCTACCACGAGCCCAGAAACATATCATATCATAAACATCATAATCATAGTCTTCATCAATACATAAGTAACATAATAGAGTAGCTAGCTCCCAAAAATGTGAAAGGCATGTATTGCACACAGCACCAGTCACCAGAAATATATCATATAACATAACATATCAGATCTAGGATGCATCCATACACCCCTGCAGAAATCATAATCATCGTGGCCATATATATTACATAACAAAAGGGACGGGGTGGAACATCACTTGAACACCCTAGAGTCATGCCATTAGTGCATCAATGACATGGTCATGGAACCCCCATGACTAGTGATAGCTCGGGTATCAAACTGAAGGGTCAAACAGAATGTCATAGTAATGACACAGAATCTAAGGTCATCAGAAATATCATAATCATAGGTTCATATCAAGGGTGCATAGCAAAGTGTTGGGTCCATCAGTACCCAAGAATACTTAAAACAAGATTTTGACACAAATTAACTAAGTGTTAACTCAAACCGAGAACAATTCAAGTCACTGAGTGAACAGTCACTCAGTAAGTTATCTTCAGGATGCTTAAGGCGAATTCAAGAAGAAGGATTCACTACTCATGAAGGCGGTACTCCCTGAGTAGGACTTAAGCCAAAGAAGAAGATGATGGTTCAGTGAGTGTTGGACAAGAACTCACTGAACCCCAGTCTCCTCAACAACATTAAGTGATTGAAGACTGAAGAACTCAACGCCTGAAAGAAAGGCGGGAAGATCTGGGAAGAGTTTAAGATAAGATCAAATCTTATCTTGTCAGGAAGAAACTTTCCCTAAGACGGCTAAAAGTCATGGAGTGTCAGACCAACCACTCCTAAAGACTTTATAGTTCATTCCCATTGGTTCTTGGAAATGACAATTACTGTTGGAATTGTCAGACACGCTTGCTTCAACAAGTTGTAGTTTTTTAATCACTTTTACTCTTTGATACTTGTGTATAAATAGGTTCAAAAGGAGAGAAGTTGTGTGTGTTTTGTACATTGAAAGCTTAGACTTTTACAAAGCAACTTCTCTCCTACAAAGAGTAACGTATCCCTGAGATAGCTCAGTGGGTCGAATTGTTACCACTCAAAGCAAAGCTTGAGTTTAGATAGGAGACACCACCATACATTGTCTGTTCAATCCCAAGTGTTTGTACCGCAAAACACTTGGGTAATAGATTCTTTGATTCATTTCTAATAAGAATTTAAACGTTGAAAAATACTTGTGTGTTTTTACTTTTCCGTTTTCATTAATCTGTTAGAATTAACCATAACATTGTATTAGTCATAAACACGAATTGATTAACTTTCTAGTTAAATCTAAGCGTGTTAAGGGAACAACACAAAGGCTCATATCAAAGGATGCATAGCAAAGGTTCATATCAAATGGTGCATAGCAAAGGTTCATATCAAAAGGTGCATAGCAAAGGTTCATATCAGAAGCTAAGTAAATCAAAAGGTGTGAAAGGATCATGAGAAACCTTATAAGAAAGGTCAGAATATCTGTACCTTATGCAAATAGACAAACGGATAAAAGGTGGATCACACAGAAACGGAGGTCACTCCTTCTTCACCGAACCTATACAATTTAATAATCACATATTACTTATAAGCTCATTTTAATCAGATTTCATAATTTAGGTTTCTTTCTATTTTTAGAAACTTTCCATTTTTAGTAACTTTCCATATTTAGTAACTTTCCATATTTAGTAACTTTCCATATTTAGTAACCTTCCAGATTAAGTAAATTTCCATAATTAGTAACTTTCTATATTTAGTAACTTTCCATATTTAGTAAGTTTCCATATTTAGTAACTTTCCATAATTAGTAACTTTTGACACGACTTCCCAATTTAGTTAAATTCGGTTTCGGGTTCGGGATTATCAGTTAGGTGTAACATATTCACACACAAGTCAAAACGTCATTAACAAGTCATACACGAAATAGTAACAAGTATTGGGCATCAAGCATCAAAAGAACACCTTGAACATATAAACAATACATGTATACACATTAACTGATTTTATCATAAAATTAAGCCCACTTAACGAATTTTAAAAACGTATCAAAGTCCCAAACTAAAAATCCACAAAATTATCACAGAAGCTCACATGTCTTAGGAGTCTACTGAAATTTTTACAGATTTTATTATCAAGTGTACAACCCTTTTTAAAATCGTTTAAGCTAACATGTTCAGATTCGGATCTGCAGATACACTTCAAAAGTATGCACTTAAAAACCCAACCATACGACTTTAGAAAATTCTAAAAAAATTCCAGGAGGTAGTCCACATATGAAATATGATTCTTGTAAATTTGTGGCCTCTAATTTGCTATGGTTTGGAAATGAAAAATCATAGAAACCGACTGAAATACAACTCAGCTAACACATTTTAACATATGATCACATTAAATTCAGAAAAACATCCAAATCAAACTCAAATTCGTTCAAACCAATTGGAATACTTTTCTAGGACTCTAAACTAGGTTTACAATCAAAAATCTAGTAATTATCTTATGTAAACCCAAATTATAGTGCGTACATATTCGTAATATAAACCAGTCCAGAATTTAACCATACCAAAAATCACTTCTATCATGTTAAACATGCATACACTTGCTTATACCCTTAACCCACATGTTTTAGATCTTTTATAACTCTAATTTACAGGTTCTTAACAATTTTTATAAAACCTCTAACCCCAATTAACTCCTGCAAATCGACACACAAAACCACAAACCCTATGTTTATTAAAACCCTAATCGCCCTTTTTAATTCAATAATTTATGTGATCAATATACATGTTATTAATTAGCTTTTTTTTTTTTTTTTTTTTTTTTTTAACCATATTCAAATGATTATGATTATGCTTTGTCGACTGATGAGTGTCTAAATACTCATCATTTTATTCCCGTTTAGACTGTTAAAATAGCCAAAAACACTTTGAAATGTCACATAATACTATAAATATCATTGAAATGTGTTTTTATGTGATTCAGATACAAAAAGATTGAAAACAAGTGAAAAACATGCAAAGTTCACAAAATTGTCATTTTCAGTCCCTGAAGTTTCACAAATTGGCAGAATTAGTCCCTGAAGGTTTAAAATGAAAGAAAACTCAACTTTAGTCCTTGGGATATCAAACATGTTCACTTTTAGTCCCTGGATGAAAGTTTTCTAAAAATGGCAACTTTTACCCCTCAAGTTTCAAAATTGGCAAATTTAGTCCTCGGGTATTTAAAAAATGTAATTTATCAAATAATACCCTTGTACTATTCACATGTTACAATTTAGCCCTTTTGATGACTTAATGGAGATTATCATTTTAGCCCTCAAAAATCCAGAAGATTACACAAATGGTCCCTAAAACTAAACCTTAAATCCAAATCCTATCCTAAAATAATTAAACCCAGCAACAATCCAATCTTTAACCCAGCCCAATAACCATCCAACCCAATCCACAAACCAAACCCAAACCCGACCCAATTTTCCTTAGCTAAATATCAGGGTCAAACTCAAGTTTGACCCGTCTTCTTCCCCAACTTGCCCGCCAATACCACCACACCCACAGTATTTCTCTGCCAAACCACTCCACCATCCACCCTTATCCCTGCCATTTTCCCCCTCCTCCAATGAGACTTTCACACTAGATAAACACCCCATGTGCTCAGTACAAGTTAAAAACCTTCTTGATGACTTTCCCGCCAAAAATGCCAATGAACGGTTAGATTGAATTGAGGCCATTTTAATGGTGGGATTAGCTCGGAATTCATCAGAGAGTCTTTTGGGAGTACTATATAAAGAAGTGAAGCCTCAGAGAAGAGGTGGTCAGTAGTTTAAGACCACAAGTAGTGTAGAAAGTAGTTAGTACTTAAATCTAGTTTCAAGTTAAGTTGTTATTGTTAATTCAAGTTGTTTCAAGTAATCTTTTACTTCTGTATTGTAATTATTCCAAGAGTTAATGAATTTCAAGTTTCCATGTTCTCTGTTAATTCGTATTAAGATGTTCAGTCATTAAGAACCAATCAAAAGCCTTAAAAACCCTGGCTATAAGCTTATAAAAGCTTTTCATAGCTTTTTATAAGTTTATATAGTTTAAATCAGTTCTACTTCAAGAAAATCAAAAAAAGTCAAGAAAAGTCAAAGTTATGTCAAATAAGCAATTGGGTGAGTTAAGCTGAGGTTATTAAGCTGGATTGGGGTCTAAACTTGGTAAGTGACATTCCAAGCTCAGTTCTGATCTAGTTCTCCTCTGTTTCTTATACCATTCAGTTGTAAGCTTTTTCCATATTTTGCATCATTTTCTTGTTCACTGTACTATTGCTTATTAATAGCTTATTGTTTTGGTTTCCTGCTTATTAGTAGTTTACAATAGTATTTCTTCAAGTCTTATCAATATTTCATAATAGTTTCTTAATTTTCCTTAAAAATCTATAAAAAACCAAAATTAGTCAATTTAGTATAGCTTATAGCTTATTTCTGTTTGGAAAGTTGCTTAAAATAGTTTAACTAAGTTAGTTAATAAGTAAAAACCAGAAATCATTAGTCAAATTAGGCTGTGCTAGTTAAAATCCACCACAGACACCTTATTAAGGGGTGTTTGGTTTAAGCAGTCAAGCTGGTCAAACCAACATTTACTGTACATTGGCCATAATGCCAACTTTAAGCTAGCTTAATTTAGCCTTCTTAAGCAGATTTCCTGTCCTTATTACCAGTATGGACAGAATTTGTACTTTTGTATGGGCTGTGATCATATCAGACCTCATAGAGACCAAATAAGCCATTTTAAGCCATAAGCTTATTTTGCCCTTAACCTTGGCTTCTCTGAGTTCACCTTAGTCCATTTAGTGATATCCAATAGCTCAAAAACCTTTGTGCCCTCTGCACATAAGTCTGCACAAAAACCCATTCCTGCTGATCAGTGTATACTGAGCAGTCTAGGCTGTTTTTCTCAGCTGATTTCTAGCTTAACTAGATAAGCTGAGACTTTGATTTTTGGTTCACAAGTAGTTCATATAGTAGGCTTTAAGATTCTTAGCTTGGATTCTATTTCATAGCTTATCAGATAGTTTAAAATAGGTCTGCTAATTTCCCCAGCAGTACCTTTTTCACACTAGCAGTACCTTGCATAGTTTTCCCCACCTGATCTTGTGTTCAATTGGACTTCAATTGGCATGTTTGAGATGGGGCTTTTTGCATTTTAGAGTACCCAATAGTACTAGCTAACTTTTGCCCCCTTAACATTCCACTTATCTGCTTATTTAAACTGCTTAATCTGCTCTACAATTTGGCTATTTTCCTGCTTTGATTTTGCAACTGCTCAAGTGTTGAATTTGCTTATTTTGTGGGATTAATCTGTTTGCTTTAAGTTGTTTTGTGTTTATTTAAGTATTATAAACTTGTTTTGAGCCTTTGGTACTCTTTTGAGCTTATTAGCTTATTTTTAGCTTATTTGCCCAACTGCTTATCTACCCAACTGCTTATTAGGGTTTAGCAAACTTTTGATTTTAATTTTCCTTCATTAAGAATATTAATTTAGACTTATCCTGAATTTTTCAGATTTTTCCTAAGTCATTTGATATTTTTAATCTATTTAATTAGTTTAAAATAGTAATTAAATCATAATAAATAGAATATTAATCAGAAAAATATAATTTTAATTTTCATAATTTTATTTTATTAATTAAAATCTAAGAAAAATATAATAATATTTTTAGACCTTAAGAAAAACAAAATAGAAAATAAGTGATAGCTTCTATTTAATAGAATTTATCTTTTTAAAATTTTAATTAAGTAATTTTCATTTTTATAATTTTCTTAGCTTCTTTTCACTTAATAATATTTATAGAAAAAGTTTTAGATTTTTCTTTGTTTATTTAGTATTTATTATAAATTAAATTAGTTTTAAATAATTATTAAATAAATAAATAATTAATAATAATTAGATAAAAAGTAAAATAAATATATAATTTCAATTTTAAAATAAGTTTTAAAGTATTTTAGAATAATTAGCTTTATTTCATAAACTTTTAGATATTTCACTTTCTAGTCCCATTTTAGAATTCCCGTTACGCATTTTCAGTATAATTGTGTTAATTTTAATTATCCGTTGAGAATTTGTTTCTCATTTTGATATAAAAAAGCAAAATCCAAAAAATCTAAATCATCTGTCACTCTAATCCAAAGCTTTCCACAGTTTGCCCATTCATACCTCGTTGGGAAACGACCCAGGTAATCACTTACCTGGTTTCACACTACACACGAACGTGAGTTTTTGCAAGTATCCTTTTTCACAAAGGGGTAATTTGTATTTATTCACGTGTATCCGTCATTGCATAATATTTATACGTACATTTTGAACGGATCATCGACTAAAAAAAAAGAAAGATCAAGAGATGATACCTTGCTTAACGAGACACAAAGGAAAGGAGAACAAGAACCCTAGAATTTCAATGAGCAAAACACCCACGATCCACCAACAGTAAAACCTTCGAACTCTTGCCCTAGAGAGAAACAGAGATAGCAGGAACTTTTTTATTTATTTATTTATTTTTATTTTATTTTATTTTTTTGTTGTTGTTGTTGTTGTTGTTGTTTTGATTGTCGTACAGTGAAGACGAGGGAAGGAGAAAAAAAAGGCCGGTCTTGGAGATAAGAAGGAGTGTGGGTCATTTTTGGAATTGATCAATTATGTTTAATTTCTTCTGGGCTTGATTGAGGATTTAATTTTCTATCTTCCATGTATAAAACTTTTAACAAGTTTGTAATAAATACTTAGGTTAATTTTATTAATAACATATAGTTTAGGTGTTTAATTATAATGTGCAAATTTAATTATAAGGTAATGATTTAAATGACATATAGTTGTATTTTCAAACTTAGGTTAAAATGTAAAATGTTCTCGTATAATTAATTGTATGCTCTTGTAGATTTGAAAATTTTGAGGGGCAAAATGAGAATTTTAAATGGATGGAAATTTTGGGTTTTACAACCACCCGGGTCGACCTGGGTTTAAAACATTATGTTTAATCCCCAATTCTTCAAACTTTTATTATTTTTCGTTTATAACCCATAAATTTTTTTATCACTAAACGATATGTCGATATAAAATCTCGTTGCTATGCACGGGTACTCATCTAGTTAGTAAAAAAACAGCAACGTTTTTTCAAATCCTAAGATCCGTTTATGATATTCAAGAATGGCAACTTGCAAAAAATAGACTCTTGCAAGTAGTTCTTTTTTTACGAAATTGCTACGATTATCAATAATATTAATCGCCTGTTTAATACATACTGAATCTACTTATGATACATCATGTTACGGATTCTATATATGTTGTTTAGGTTGATGCTATACGCTTAAATAAGAAAGTCAACAAGTCAACAAATAGCACGTGCAATTCACATGGAAAGTCTTCAACAGACTTTCTGTAACACCCCCAAATTTGGTTTGTGGCAGCGGAAAAGTAATTTGGGTGTTACGGTGAGGATCGAAGTTTAATTCTCAGGAAACGGCCCAAAAAGGGCGTTTTGAAAGTTATATGTCATTCAAAATAATATTTTTGATACAAAGGTAAATATTTGATTTGAGAATCTCATAAAAAGATGTGATAATTTTTAAAGAATGACATATTTGATTTTACACCTTTTAAGTTATCAGAGTAAAAGATGCCCGCTCCGTGTCTTGTCCTGCTCCGTTAATTACCTGAGATAAACATGCTTAAAACGTCAACACAATGGTTGGTGAGTTCGTGGAGTTTGATAGAAAATATCTCTCTTTGAAAGGTGTATGGTGATAATAGTTCTTCATGAAATAAATAAAGAGTTGCGTTATATAAAATCCACAAGTAAATAATGTATGATCTTTAAAATCAGAAGTTTCATATTTTAAATGAAGTTGAGCTACGTTGTTATATGCTCGAGTTGGGATGTTGAGTCAGCTTTTAAATGTAATGATATATCAAGCATTTTGGTTTGCCTCGGGCAGAATTTCTCATTTAAGTCACATATAGCACAGTTAAGGTTCAAGTACAGGATTCACAGTCATATTACATAGTGGGAATGATAATCTAGAATCTGAAGTCTATCAATGTAAAGTGATGGTCTTCTAATACAGCTGTATCCTAGGATATATATGAAACATTCATATATTCATAAAGTTATATTGCCTTAAGCCTCATGACACGCAAAACGTTAACAGAGTACCGATAAAACGGAGTGTTCACCAAATTAATGACGAAAGTTTATGCCCTCGTGTAATAGGTGATTTGCCACTTCCTATTTTTCTCAAATATAGCGCATCGCGACTAATACGACTAGCGATTAAGCATTCCGTCACAGTATTAGTGGGATAGGTTGTCAGTCCTCCAACAGGTTTCGAAGCTGTTGCTATATTCGCGCTCACCGCAGTGATTAATGGCTCATGATAAAGGGACTTTTTGGCAATAAGGGGTGCTTAGGCAATATGGGTCTCAAGGTTCATAAAATACACGTATTCTGATCTTGGCAATTATTTCCAGTGGAATATAGAAATATTATAACAAGTAACAGTTCATTCATTAGTCACATGAATGCATACAGTAAGTCTCAGTATCATGTTACATCAAGTAGTTCAGAGATGTTATGTTTCAAGTTCCGTGTTTAAGCTAGACAGACAATTTGCACATATAATGAGCATGTATTCCTTTCAATTATAATTCAAATAGGTAAAGCGTAGTTGATAGTTTTGAGCAATTCATGAGAGTTTTCAAGTAGTATAAAACAATTAAAGCATGTATCTCCCCCAAAAGAGTTATTAAAAACAAGTGTGAAAAGTAGGGGCCACGACTCACCTGGAGCGTATCCGGCAAGATGAAATTATAAGATTGAGTAAACGATCACGAAAACTTCTTCAATACCAGACCTGAGTATAAGCGAAGTCTAAGAGTCTAACTTATGACTAATAACGAATGTGGAAAGGATAAATCGTATAACGATTTGATCGGTGATGTGGGTGTGCGATATGCTTAAGATGCCTCAATTTTAAAACATGATATATCTATAATACTATCTTGGTTCCTATCTCCAATGACCCACAATATTACTTTTCCGAAATATGCCAAAATAATATGCAAGTGGAGATCGCTAATATTTCTAATAACGAAACTATAGTAATGCATAACTTAAAAATGAAAATGCATATGAAGTGAAGGGTGCCGAAATGGAAAATAAACTAAAAATGACAAGTGAAATTTAATAGATCCTTGTTCTTTTCAGATTTCATCCTTCTTAGTCTAACGGTGGTTGCGTTACGTCGTTAGTCCTCGGTTAAGTCCATAGTCCAATAATAGTCCAAAATTTGTCCATATGTCCATAATAGGCTTGGAGTTCAATGCTATGTCGATTTAAGTCCTCTGTAAACTGTTTTCACAGCTTCAGTCCCCTAGTTTCACAGTTTGGCAGTTTTAGTCCTTCTAGTTAGGTCGCGTTACATTTTTAGTCCAAAAGTGTTAAAATGGTGAGGAAAAAGGAAGACGACTTTTTATGAGGCTTATTTAAGATTAATGAAGCTTATTTCACTAGCTTATTCGATCAGTAGCTTATTTTCTTACTAATGGGCCTGTTAACGAGCTACATAACTAAGCCCGTTTACCATTTTTAATCCATACATTTCGTGTGAGTTGGGTATGTCAAAAAGGTCATTTTAATCATCTCATTTTAATATCTAAAAATGTCAAAAAGCGAGTTCACTGATAGCTTCTTAAAACAGTTTAATGGATTGTAAAGCCCAAAACGTTATGTTAAGAGTTTTGTAAAAACAGTTTTTGTGATATTCTTTGGCCATTTTAAAAGGTCAAATCGTGGGTTTCATTTTATGTTGTATACATGAAAAACGTAGCTAGCCGGGTTGTTAAATGGATCGTGTAAAAACATGGAAGTCTTGTTCAATCGAATGTTAAGATATAGGGTCATTTTAGAAGTGACATGGGGCATATATTTCTAAGCGAAACACTTAGAAAATATTCTAAGTGTTTTTCTGTTTTTAGTTAACATGTTGAGGTATGATGCAAGTGATCTAGTAACATGCATGTATCGTGAAAGTAGAGGTGAGATGGGTGTGATTCGTGACTTCTAGGCCTTCCACGAGGGAAGTTAGTCACTACTCGTGTGTTACATGATATTATGTACGTATAATAGAACAACTAAAAATATATACGTTTGAATACAATGCAATATATGATGCATGAGTAAGAAGGTAACGTGCAAGATGAATGGAGACGGGTTTGTGAGTACTTACTACACCTTTTGAAGGTGGTGGAGACTCGGTAAGGGTCGACTGCACACAAGGGATAACGACCCACTTCGTTAGAACTAAGCATACGCTTATATATATTAACTCATTTCTTTAGAACAAGTTTCCAAATAAAAGTGGTGAGAGTTTATGGTCTTTTTAGGGAGTTAAAGATGGTGAAAAGGTACTGAGAGAGATGTAAAGTAGGTGAGGGGTGAGGTGCGAATGAGAAGAAGAGTGTATACGTATATATATAAAACGTGTAGAGTTAGTATTAAGTTCTTAAAATATCTCCTCATGTTCTACTGTGCATGTCAGAGAATTTGTGGACTTTGAGGGATGTTTTACTGCCAATGTGACTATTGAAGTATGTGGGGTGAGTAGGTATCACAAGAATGTCTAGTAAAATTCAATTTTTTTTAACGGGTGCAAGTATTGGAACTTTGGTGACTTCATGGTATCCTTGATGTTAAACATTCTTAGTAATTTCATACTGATCAAGTTAAATCATTAGGATGAGGTTATAACAAGTCCGGCTCAAAACGTTTGAGTTTTGTGAAAAATCATATGTATCGATTTGGGTTGAACGGCCAATTGCTTTGGTCCTCTAATTCATATTAAACATTCATATTACGAGCTAATATTTGGCGTACTAAATCTTTGGTGGGTCGACAATTAGGAGGTCCAAAAATATATATATGTCATGTTTAAATTCTGAGAGAAAATCGAGGTCTTTGTAGTGTGTCTGATCGGTTTAGAAGATGAAATGAAATGAAAAAGGTTAAGTCTGGTGAACAGTACCCATGGGTGGGAATTGGGCTGATTTGTTGGGCTGGGCAATATTGTGGATCCGGTTGGGGTATATGACATAGGAGTAGTGAGATGATAAATTTCAATTAAATGTAATTAGGTGTAAATTAAATGTAACATTTGGTAATAATTTTGGGTAGCTAGAGGATGGAATTTAGTTTAATACAAGTATTTTATTAGTTGTCATTCGTGAAAAGTGGTGTCGTGGTAAAATCGTGTCTCGTGTTCGTGTTATATTTAATGTATATCATTAGACGTAACATGTTAATAATAACGTATAAAAGAAAAGTTTAAATTTTTCCGTAAAAATGGGTTTGGTTAAACGGTAAATCGAGGTTATAATTAATTTACAAAGATTACCAGGACAGATTTTCGAGGGATCTTACAGTATCTACCCCTCAATTTTGAACTTCGTCCCGAAGTTCAGCCCGTGATAGGTATTGAAAAAGATGATGTGCTGAGGTGAGAGTTTACGGAAGAGATTATCGAGATATTTCTTAATTGAACATCAAAGAAGCGAGATTCTCACTAGATTTATTCGTACCAAATGAATTAAATTCGAAAGTTGGGTCAATAATTGAATTCATAGGCCACGAATAGTGAAATTAACAGTCAAAAGTAGGGAACACTTAACACTTAATGTTTAGAGTTCTAATGGTCGGGACTAGGGAATTTTTAATGCTAACGGTTTGAAATTTAATGATAGTGAATAGTAAAATAGCGGGTACTATTTTTACCTACTTTTCCTATTTAACTTTCTTCTTTTTCCTCCACTTTATTCCCTTTTCACCTTTTCAATTATTCTTCTCATTCAAATTTCATCTCCTTCATTCAACTTCTCCTTCCAAACAAAATGCCACCGATCGCCATATTATTTGCAGCCATGTTCATCATTTTCGTCGTTGCTGGTTTGGCTTTTCTTCCCGGCGAAGATACCCGTGGTTGGATCGGATACTTGTTGGTTATTGTACCCCTCACAATCCTAGCGATTTTTGCGGATAATTTCTGGAAGTGAAGGTCGCGCGTAGGTGCTTAAAATGTAGCTTTGTTGTGGGTCGATGTAATGTGGAATAAATTCTCGTTTAGGTTTATGTTAAGTTGTTATGTTTAATGGTTCGCTTTTGCGTGTCTTCAGAATAATCAGGGTACTTCATCCTATGGTGGGTCTTGCTATGGTTGGGTTGGGGGTGGTGTTTATTTCTATAGTAGGCCAACCGATTAAAGGTTGTATGTTTTTATGTTGTGTTTTATGTACTGTTTGTACTTTAGATGTTAATCATCTCGTTATGTATTAACCTCCATGGTTTCTAATAAAACTTTATGTTGTTTGTGTTTTTCGTAGATTGTTGTGAATTTTTAAAGTTTCTAATTTCCGTAATTTCCTTGTCTTCGTATGATAGCGAAATAAGTGATGAGTGTAGATCTGACTGGGTTTGGTTAAAAAGTAAAGTTTATGAACAAATTATTTAGTCTCAAGATTCTGTTGTTGGAATAAAAGTTGTTATTAAAATTTTGAAAGGATAACTGTCCCATTTATAACATGATTCTTCCTAAATTATACATAGGTAGCTAGGCTATGTATAATTTAGGACCAAATGATGTAACTCTTGGTTCAGCATTTATGTTTCTTCAAAGAGTTTTTATCTGATTCAGTTATAATAATTTTGTCACAAGGTCAGGCTGTTTCTGATAATAATAATATAAATTTCTGTTCATTTTTCGAGGATAAGTCAAAATTGTCTAAGATAACATTTGGACATCTTGGATATATACTTAGGTTTTAAGTGGGATTCCATTGCAATATGGTAACAACTTAGTGTTTGATCATGATAAAATTAATTAAATTCTTGAGGTACTATTAGTGTATTTGCTACATAACAACTAATAGTGGAGAGGTGTAATAGAATTGGAAATAGACATAGATTTTTATTATCATGGGAATATTACAAGGTAGATTTTTCACACGGTAGAAAGATAACTTTTACACTTAGGTTACATTCATCGTACCTAAGGTAAATACAAACGGAAATACAACTTAGATAGTCCTAAACTAGAGTTTATTTATTTTACAGCAGGAATCCATACATCTGCTTAGCCTAGAGGTCATTCTTTGGTACCACTGGGCTCTTTTAACGAGTCTTCATTCTTTTACATCCATCCTGGCCTTCCAGTTGGCATTGTAGTTTGGGCAATGGCTCTTGTAATGCCCTATTGTACCACATCCGTGGCATATTATGGATGAAGGCGGCTCCTTTCTTTCCATAACTTTGCAGTCACTTGTCTTGTGGCCTGTCCTCCTGCACCTCCCGCATATTGCAGTGCAATATCCGGTGTGATGCATCTTACATTTTAGGCACAGGGGTTTATTTCCTCGGTAGTTGTCTCGGTTGGTAGGGGTGGTGATGTAGTTTCTCTCCATTTCTGGGTCGAGCCTTTGTTGGCGAAGGTAGTCAATGCGGTCTTGTAGATGATTGCGGGTGTAAACATCATTGTGAAACTCGCATTCGTTGAGGGTAAAGGGTCTTTTCTCCTCATGTCTTTGCTTTTGGTTATTTTTCTTAAGTGCAATATCCTGCTTAATTCTTTGGGTACACGTGCGGATCGGTTTAGTTGTTGTCCTTGACTTCTTTAGGCATGCTGGCCTACATCCCATGAAACGTTCATGGTTATGCTTACAAGGTATAAACTTCTTTCTTTCTTTGCTCGTCATGTCATTGTTGTTTAGACGGACTGTTGAGGTTACTTCCATTACTACTTCAACGATTTTGTTTACCATTTCCTCGATGGTTTTAGGGGTCATGGTTGTTGTGGGCACCCCGTGGTTCATGCTGTCCATTTCCTATGAACATTACATGAAACGTTGATTTAGTATTCACTTTATTGTTAGAAGAATTCAAGTAGTAAGATATTTTGTATGTTAATGCTAATAATGTGGTCTCAATACGAAATCAAATCAACTGAGGATCATAGAAGTACGATGTGTCTAGGTAGCATCGTAAAATAATAATCAACTCTTGATATGCGATTGTTAAGGAGTACATGAATTTATTCACAACAGTTGAAGTTTAACAACTTCCTCTTCATTCATCAAGTTCTCTTCTAATTATTCGTTCTTAGAATTATTTGTTTTATTGTTTTGTTGTGATATATTGAAGGTATAATTGCAGATAACGTCATAATAAGTTGGAATGCAATCATCAAAATTGACATAACTCTAATAACTTGTTCGATTGATTTTTGCAAAATACCCAATACAAGATCTTTTATTAATGTCTCCTTGATTTACGTATAATTATTTGTTTATCCAAGAGAGTAACAAAGGGTGAGATTTTGCATGGCTCTGTGCTCTTACAGCATCATAGTAAGGTTTGGTGAGAGGAATTTGTTTACAACAGAAAGGTATAACAGAAGGATAGCTATTATACATTAAAAGTCGATTACAAATTCTGAGAGTTACAGAATTATTGGAACTACATGAACTACTAACCAAAACTATTTGGTTTATTTAGTACAACAACGATACTTAAGATTAGTTACGTCTCTGACGTAGACGTCTAACTTCTGCCTCAAGATCCAGTTGTGCTGCTTCCATGGCCGAGAAACGTTCTTGGCATGCATTCATCTGATTAGCTAACATGTTTTCCAAGGCTGCAATCTTTTGGCTTTGGGTTCTTGCTGTGTCCCTAGCTAACCATAATGCTCTTTCGATGTCTTCAATCCTAATGTGGGTTTGAGTATGGCCTCTACCTAAACAGCGGGTTCTGGCATCCAGGTTTCTAAGTTCTTGTTCATAGTTGTCCTTCATGTTACCAATATTCACTCCTAAACCAAACACTTCTCGTCTCTCAGCATCGGTCCTCTTGAACAGGGTATCAATGTTACGGTCAAACCATTCAAATCGTAATGGATGTAACTCTTTTAACTGTTCAGAGTGAGCGTTTAGTATGTTGGTGTGTTGGTGAAGGCGAATCCATATGGAGTCTCGGGTGTCAACATTGTAGTTAGGAGATTTGGGTGAGGACACATCGTTCGGGACATCTGGCATGGAGAAATCTGAGGTATTGGGTAAGGGAGAATTTAGGTTGATGTTTTCCCAGATCATTTCTTGACGTGAACTTTGTCCAATTTGAAATGTTGGTTGACCACCAATCGGATCTGAATAGGATTCAGTTGCTCTCCTAAGTTTATGACGTGGAGGGGAGTGAGTAGGTGATGACGAAGATGAGTTTTGAGTAAGTTTTATGTCAGGTTGAGGTTGTGACATTTGTACATAAGGATCTTCAGTATTTGGTGTAATATGATAGCTAGGCGATACATGGGTAGTAGGAGGGGTTGTCTTAGCGATGTCAACGGGTAGAGAAGTCATGTTACTGTAGCAATTGAAAATAATAATTATGAGTATTTATACGATTAAGATGTAACGTCAAGTATGAAATAATACAGTGTGTAATGTGTGAGGAATAAACATTAAGCATGTAAAGATTAGTACAAAACAATCTTAATAGGTAATGTATTGAGCACGGCAGTCTGCAGACACGGAAGGCATAAGATGATAAGGTGTAAAATCATTTATTTTGAGAATGTGGTTATAGTTTGATGCTTTAAAACGTTTGATTCTCTATAACCATAGGCTCTGATACCAAACTGTAACACCCCCAAATTTGGTTTGTGGCAGCGGAAAAGTAATTTGGGTGTTACGGTGAGGATCGAAGTTTAATTCTCAGGAAACGGCCCAAAAAGGGCGTTTTGAAAGTTATATGTCATTCAAAATAATATTTTTGATACAAAGGTAAATATTTGATTTGAGAATCTCATAAAAAGATGTGATAATTTTTAAAGAATGACATATTTGATTTTACACCTTTTAAGTTATCAGAGTAAAAGATGTCCGCTCCGTGTCTTGTCCTGCTCCGTTAATTACCTGAGATAAACATGCTTAAAACGTCAACACAATGGTTGGTGAGTTCGTGGAGTTTGATAGAAAATATCTCTCTTTGAAAGGTGTATGGTGATAATAGTTCTTCATGAAATAAATAAAGAGTTGCGTTATATAAAATCCACAAGTAAATAATGTATGATCTTTAAAATCAGAAGTTTCATATTTTAAATGAAGTTGAGCTACGTTGTTATATGCTCGAGTTGGGATGTTGAGTCAGCTTTTAAATGTAATGATATATCAAGCATTTTGGTTTGCCTCGTGCAGAATTTCTCATTTAAGTCACATATAGCACAGTTAAGGTTCAAGTACAGGATTCACAGTCATATTACATAGTGGGAATGATAATCTAGAATCTGAAGTCTATCAATGTAAAGTGATGGTCTTCTAATACAGCTGTATCCTAGGATATATATGAAACATTCATATATTCATAAAGTTATATTGCCTTAAGCCTCATGACACGCAAAACGTTAACAGAGTACCGATAAAACGGAGTGTTCACCAAATTAATGACGAAAGTTTATGCCCTCGTGTAATAGGTGATTTGCCACTTCCTATTTTTCTCAAATATAGCGCATCGCGACTAATACGACTAGCGATTAAGCATTCCGTCACAGTATTAGTGGGATAGGTTGTCAGTCCTCCAACAGGTTTCGAAGCTGTTGCTATATTCGCGCTCACCGCAGTGATTAATGGCTCATGATAAAGGGACTTTTTGGCAATAAGGGGTGCTTAGGCAATATGGGTCTCAAGGTTCATAAAATACACGTATTCTGATCTTGGCAATTATTTCCAGTGGAATATAGAAATATTATAACAAGTAACAGTTCATTCATTAGTCACATGAATGCATACAGTAAGTCTCAGTATCATGTTACATCAAGTAGTTCAGAGATGTTATGTTTCAAGTTCCGTGTTTAAGCTAGACAGACAATTTGCACATATAATGAGCATGTATTCCTTTCAATTATAATTCAAATAGGTAAAGCGTAGTTGATAGTTTTGAGCAATTCATGAGAGTTTTCAAGTAATATAAAACAATTAAAGCATGTATCTCCCCAAAAGAGTTATTAAAAACAAGTGTGAAAAGTAGGGGCCACGACTCACCTGGAGCGTATCCGGCAAGATGAAATTATAAGATTGAGTAAACGATCACGAAAACTTCTTCAATACCAGACCTGAGTATAAGCGAAGTCTAAGAGTCTAACTTATGACTAATAACGAATGTGGAAAGGATAAATCGTATAACGATTTGATCGGTGATGTGGGTGTGCGATATGCTTAAGATGCCTCAATTTTAAAACATGATATATCTATAATACTATCTTGGTTCCTATCTCCAATGATCCACAATATTACTTTTCCGAAATATGCCAAAATAATATGCAAGTGGAGATCGCTAATATTTCTAATAACGAAACTATAGTAATGCATAACTTAAAAATGAAAATGCATATGAAGTGAAGGGTGCCGAAATGGAAAATAAACTAAAAATGACAAGTGAAATTTAATAGATCCTTGTTCTTTTCAGATTTCATCCTTCTTAGTCTAACGGTGGTTGCGTTACGTCGTTAGTCCTCGGTTAAGTCCATAGTCCAATAATAGTCCAAAATTTGTCCATATGTCCATAATAGGCTTGGAGTTCAATGCTATGTCGATTTAAGTCCTCTGTAAACTGTTTTCACAGCTTCAGTCCCCTAGTTTCACAGTTTGGCAGTTTTAGTCCTTCTAGTTAGGTCGCGTTACATTTTTAGTCCAAAAGTGTTAAAATGGTGAGGAAAAAGGAAGACGACTTTTTATGAGGCTTATTTAAGATTAATGAAGCTTATTTCACTAGCTTATTCGATCAGTAGCTTATTTTCTTACTAATGGGCCTGTTAACGAGCTACATAACTAAGCCCGTTTACCATTTTTAATCCATACATTTCGTGTGAGTTGGGTATGTCAAAAAGGTCATTTTAATCATCTCATTTTAATATCTAAAAATGTCAAAAAGCGAGTTCACTGATAGCTTCTTAAAACAGTTTAATGGATTGTAAAGCCCAAAACGTTATGTTAAGAGTTTTGTAAAAACAGTTTTTGTGATATTCTTTGGCCATTTTAAAAGGTCAAATCGTGGGTTTCATTTTATGTTGTATACATGAAAAACGTAGCTAGCCGGGTTGTTAAATGGATCGTGTAAAAACATGGAAGTCTTGTTCAATCGAATGTTAAGATATAGGGTCATTTTAGAAGTGACATGGGGCATATATTTCTAAGCGAAACACTTAGAAAATATTCTAAGTGTTTTTCTGTTTTTAGTTAACATGTTGAGGTATGATGCAAGTGATCTAGTAACATGCATGTATCGTGAAAGTAGAGGTGAGATGGGTGTGATTCGTGACTTCTAGGCCTTCCACGAGGGAAGTTAGTCACTACTCGTGTGTTACATGATATTATGTACGTATAATAGAACAACTAAAAATATATACGTTTGAATACAATGCAATATATGATGCATGAGTAAGAAGGTAACGTGCAAGATGAATGGAGACGGGTTTGTGAGTACTTACTACACCTTTTGAAGGTGGTGGAGACTCGGTAAGGGTCGACTGCACACAAGGGATAACGACCCACTTCGTTAGAACTAAGCATACGCTTATATATATTAACTCATTTCTTTAGAACAAGTTTCCAAATAAAAGTGGTGAGAGTTTATGGTCTTTTTAGGGAGTTAAAGATGGTGAAAAGGTACTGAGAGAGATGTAAAGTAGGTGAGGGGTGAGGTGCGAATGAGAAGAAGAGTGTATACGTATATATATAAAACGTGTAGAGTTAGTATTAAGTTCTTAAAATATCTCCTCATGTTCTACTGTGCATGTCAGAGAATTTGTGGACTTTGAGGGATGTTTTACTGCCAATGTGACTATTGAAGTATGTGGGGTGAGTAGGTATCACAAGAATGTCTAGTAAAATTCAATTTTTTTTTAACGGGTGCAAGTATTGGAACTTTGGTGACTTCATGGTATCCTTGATGTTAAACATTCTTAGTAATTTCATACTGATCAAGTTAAATCATTAGGATGAGGTTATAACAAGTCCGGCTCAAAACGTTTGAGTTTTGTGAAAAATCATATGTATCGATTTGGGTTGAACGGCCAATTGCTTTGGTCCTCTAATTCATATTAAACATTCATATTACGAGCTAATATTTGGCGTACTAAATCTTTGGTGGGTCGACAATTAGGAGGTCCAAAAATATATATATGTCATGTTTAAATTCTGAGAGAAAATCGAGGTCTTTGTAGTGTGTCTGATCGGTTTAGAAGATGAAATGAAATGAAAAAGGTTAAGTCTGGTGAACAGTACCCATGGGTGGGAATTGGGCTGATTTGTTGGGCTGGGCAATATTGTGGATCCGGTTGGGGTATATGACATAGGAGTAGTGAGATGATAAATTTCAATTAAATGTAATTAGGTGTAAATTAAATGTAACATTTGGTAATAATTTTGGGTAGCTAGAGGATGGAATTTAGTTTAATACAAGTATTTTATTAGTTGTCATTCGTGAAAAGTGGTGTCGTGGTAAAATCGTGTCTCGTGTTCGTGTTATATTTAATGTATATCATTAGACGTAACATGTTAATAATAACGTATAAAAGAAAAGTTTAAATTTTTCCGTAAAAATGGGTTTGGTTAAACGGTAAATCGAGGTTATAATTAATTTACAAAGATTACCAGGACAGATTTTCGAGGGATCTTACACTTTCCCGCCAAAAACAATTTGTATATAGCTATCAGTTACTTTCCATTTTCATTATCGAATTCAATTGTAATCATTTCCTCTATCTTGTAACCGTTCTTAGAACAATTCAATCTTCCAATAACAA
Organism: Artemisia tridentata subsp. tridentata; assembly: GCA_021014915.2. Taxonomy (NCBI): domain Eukaryota; kingdom Viridiplantae; phylum Streptophyta; class Magnoliopsida; order Asterales; family Asteraceae; genus Artemisia; species Artemisia tridentata. Next base: position 500,785,248 of record CP139508.1, read on the forward strand.
AACCCTTTTGATAATACTCGATTCACATTTAGTTCTGTGTTTCTTGTTTATCATATTGTTCTTATTCGAATTCATATTCCTATAAGTACTTATATCAAGTGGTATCAGCGCACTTTTCTGGCACCATTTCTTTCAAGAAGTGTTACACTGACATTTCATGATATTCCGGCTATCTTATCCGGTTAAATTCCGGCAAGAAACCAAGATTCTGGCAAGAAATCAGCCACCACTGATTTCCCTGTTCTGTTTACCTCTGGTTAGTGTCAATCATCTGTACGGCCACAAGATTAGCCCATAAGTGGTTAAATTCTCTAATCTTGAACAAGCTGGTCAGAAGCATTTGGATTGAGTAACCCAGAACAGAATCAGTACACATTACTCCATTGTTGATGAGTGGTAATGTTACTGGTGTAATGGTGGACACAAGAAATATAACATGAAGTCAAGAACCCACAATGGAGTCACTGCAACAAACTGTCAATGAGTTGCAGAGAATGATGTTAGAGATGACTGCTGAAATGACTAGAATGAGATCTGGAGAAAGTCCTAGTAGTGGTAATCATGGTTCTGGTGGTTCAAATGGTAGTCATCGTCATGGTGGTTCAAATGGGAATCAATATGGGAGACTGACAAAAGTGGAGTTTCCAAAATTTGATGGTGAGGATGTTAATGGATGGTTGTATAAGGTCAATCAATTCTTTGTCATAGATCATGTTGAAGATGATGAACAGAAGATCAGATTGGTGTCTATGCACCTATTTGACAAAGCCCTCAATTGGCACAAACAATTCATGAAAAGATATAGTGAGGTAGCTACTTGGGATATGTATGAAAGACAAATCAAGAAGAGGTTTGATTCTGTTTTTGAGGATCCAATGATGGAATTGAAGAATCTCAGGCATACAACTTCAATTCAGGTATATCAAGACTCTTTTGAATCTTTGTTGAATAAGGTAGAATTGACTGAGAAGCAAGCAATTAGTCTTTACATTGGTGGGTTGAAAGAAGAAATTGGTATGTTAATGAGAATGCTTAATGCCACAACTTTGCCTGATGTGTTTGCTTGGTCAAAAATGGAGGAGTCTAGGTTGGCTGTGATGAAAAAGAGTACCCCATTGTTGCCAAATCCTAGAAATTTTGGTAACAATTGGAATGCTAATAGAAATGTGAATTACCCTGCTGCTAGAAATGTTACTAACACAGTAGCCATGCCTGCAAATCACATTGTGACTCAAAATATGACTAAGCAACCTGTTAATTCTTTATCTGTGCCTAGGAAGCAATTAAGTCAAAGAGAATTGGCTGAAAAAAGAGCTAACAACCTTTGTTTCTATTGTGATAAGAAGTATATACCAGGCCATAAGTGTAGTGGTCAAATGTACTCTTTGGTGGTGTTAGCTGATGAGGAGATTGATGAGTCACAAGATAATGATAGGGAGTGTTTGGAAGAGGAGGAGATAGAAGAGTTGACAGAAAGACCACAAATATCTTTGAATGCAATGCATGGGGTACAAACTTATAGAACTATGAGAGTCAAAGGAACTGTGGGAAAACATGTTATACACATTTTGGTAGATTGTGGGTCTACTCATAATTTTGTGGACATTGCAGTAGCCAAAAAGTTGGGGTGCCAAATTAGGAAAACTTGTCCTTTGGCTGTGACTGTGGGAGTTGGGTACAACATAGCAAGTACTAGTGCATGTAACCAGTTTAAATGGCAGCTACAAGGCATTGACTTTTGTTCTGATGTGATGCTTTTGCCCTTGGGAGGCTGTGAAATGGTATTGGGTATTCAATGGTTGTCTACACTTGGGGATATAAAGTGTAACTTCAAAGAATTGAGAATGGAGTTTGTGTATAAGAGTAAGAAGATGGTATTGAGGGGAACTCCAAAATCTACCCTGGAATGGATGCCAAATAATAAGTGATTCGTGTCAATTATAGTCCAAGGAAAACACACAAAGAAATATGTGTTAACCCGAGTCGTTTGTCCCGACGAAGATCGAATGGAATTTGTGTTCCCGGAACGTGATTCGTGTAGTGAATGTGAATAAGAGTGATTGATTTTTGATTACACTACTAATATTAAAATAACAATCAAGATTAACAACTAATTATCCTAAGAAAACAACTAAGCTAAGCAAGTAATCCTAAAAACGAAAATTGAATTTAAAAACGTTACGCGACGTAATTTAAAAACGTAAATAAAAAGATTTTTCTAAAATTTAAAACCTAAAAATTTAAAAATAATTTTCCTATATTAAAACTGATAAAAGAAAATTTTTGGAAAAAGAAAAATATTTTTTTTGACTTTTTAATAATTTTTTATGAATTAAAAACTAATTAAAACTATTTAAATGCTTTAAAAATAGTAAAACTAATTAATAAAATCTGAAAATTTTTGCGTAATTTTAATTTTTAATAAGAAATTTAAGAAAAATAATTTCAAAAGCTGATTATGTCTAAATAAGCTAAAACAGTAAATAAGCTAATAGGAAATAAGCTAAAAATAAGCAAAAATAAGCCAAAAGTTATCAAAAGCTCAAAACTAAAATATTATACTACTGGAAGCATAAAGAAACTAGAAATGAAGCACTAAGCACGCAGAATAAGCACAATATAAGCTGAACAGCTAAAAAGACATGGCAAATTTAAATGGTTTTCTACTCAACTTGCAGCCATCAAATAAGCAGTCTAATAAGCTCTAAATCTGAAACTTAAGGGGGCAAAATGAAGCTAGTACTATTAACTAACTAGAAAATTCAAAAACCCCAAAATATAAGCTCAATTCCTAGCTTAAATGGGCCCTAGATCAGCAGTTGAAAACAGATAATCAATAAGTCAAGCAGAAGGTATGACTATTTGAATGCACTAAACCATTGACTAATCCGAATTTAAAAGTCCTAATTATATTACTAGATGTATATTAAGCCTAATTAACTAATGAAAACACAAACATAAACATGAAATAAAGCAGTTGATCCAACAGTTCATGAACAGATATCACTATGCTAGGCAGAAAAGAGTATAAAGCTTATTTTGACTTTTTGAAAGTAACCTAGCAATATTAAACTACTTCTGATTCATTTAAGCCTATAAAGAACTACTAGTGCAGAAATGAACACCAAATAACAACTTCATCCCCTAAAACCTAGCAGATCCAAACACCCTTTATCTATACTAGTTACACTAAGAAACTCAGATTTAAACCACCATACTTACTACTATCAGTTAAACTAAATCACTAAACAATATAAATGGTAAATGAACAGTAACTAACAACCACTAACCGCAATATCTCAAAATCACAGATCCACTATCTATTTGCAGAATGAGAAAGCAGAAATAGAAAAATGAAGCACAAAAGATCAAATCAAGCTCAGAATGAAACAACTAAAACTAGCGATTCACAATCAAACAAGAGCAAAGGAACAGTAATCAAAGCACTTCTCAGCAGATCTAAACTAATATGCCATTAAAATGAATCTGAAATTTAAAATGGAAAAGAGATCTTACAAGTTTCAAACCCTAACTGACATAGGGTGCACTCCAACCAAAACCTATCTTTGGATAGGCTCAATCACCACCTGAGCAACCATAATAAACCACTATGAACACCATGAGTTACCCCAGTTGACTTTCGTTGACCCGAAGCATTAGCACCAATTAAAGCAGGAACAATTTAACTAAACTCACTGTAAACTATTGTGAAACTTGAATGAGCTTATGAAACATGTAAATGAAAGCTTGTAACAGATTTGAAAGAGTAAATTGCAAGTATTTAAAATGAGAAACTTTGAATTATATTAAAACTTTGAAATGAGTACAATCTGAAAGCTTGATAAAACTACAACGTTTTGATTAAGCTAAAAATTACACTACATAAACTACTCTATTCTATCCTACTCCTACACCTAGCTAACCCCCAAATCGAGAGAGTGAGGAAGTATATATAGCTGAGCTCAGGGTCTTCAGAAGGTCCTAGATGCTTTAATTACGTCCCTTCGATCTATCCCATCAATCTTCTATCATTTACAACCCTCGGATCAAATATGTGATGTGTTCTGGCCAATCAAAAGCTTCCAAACCTCCACGCTGGCAATCCGTGGTCACAACATTCTCTGACAAGTCAGAGTTCTTCTAGAAACTCGTGCAATTGTACTATATTACCCTTAATCTCAGTTAATTTGTACGGGTTATTATTTAGGGTTCATGTACTGGGTTGGGGGTAAAAATTGGGGCGCGAGTGTTTGTTTATTTTTATTTTATTTTGACTGTTTTATATACAAAGGGTTGACCGGGTTTGTTTATGGGTCGGGTCAATGGGTTTTAGAGGTGGACTGGATTGTTTTGATTGGGCTGGGAAGGTTTATTTATTAGTGGATTGGGTTGGGTTTGATAATGGAGTTGGGTTGGTTTAGAGTTTGGATCCGGTTTTAGTAAGTGTTAAGGATATAAGGTTTTAATGAAAGGGACTAATAATGTAAATTCTGATTTTTGGAGGGACTGATCTTGCCATTTTTCAAAAGTAGATCCAAGGGCTGAAATTGACAATCTCTGAAAATATGAGGACCTCTGTTGACTTTTTGACCAAATCTTCTTCCCGGCATCGGCTACAAATAACACTTCCATATCTCGTGCTCGTTTTCCCGGTTCTTTCTTGATTTTTGTCCTTTTCTTTGATATCCGTGCCTGCATATGTAAAAACACAAAAACACAATATATTTGGCATTTTGGTCGGGTTTTTAGTCTATTTGGGTCCGGTTTTGGTCAAGAAAAGGTATGTGTTTAAGCACATACCTTAGAATGGATGCCAAATAATAAGCAAAACAAAATTGAGAAACAGAGCAATCAATCTCAGTTAAACAGTATGCAATTATGTGTTTTCCCATGTGCAGAGGTGAGATTGATGAGTTTGGAAGGTCTGCAAACAGAGGTGCAGCCTGAATTGCAACATGTTTTAGATGAGTTTGATGATGTTTTTGCTGTACCAAAGGAGTTACCACCCAATAGGCCTTGTAATCATAAAATTCCACTAATGGAGGGTACTAATCCAGTGAATGTTAGACCCTATAGGCATCCTCCTACCCAGAAAGATGCTATTGAGAGCATGGTGCAGGAATTACTGGAAACTGGGGTGATTAGACCAAGCAACAGCCCATTTGCTTCACCAATAGTGATGGTTAAAAAGAAGGACAATACTTGGAGGATGTGTGTAGATTACAGGCAGTTGAATAAGCACACTATCAAGGATAAGTTTCCTATTCCAATCATTGAAGAGTTGATAGATGAATTACATGGGTCACAGGTCTTTACTAAGCTTGATTTGAGGTCAGGGTACCATCAAATAAGAATGAGTGAAGATGATGTTGCTAAAACTGCTTTCAAAACTCACAATGGCCATTATGAATTTCTAGTAATGCCATTTGGATTAACAAATGCACCTTCAACCTTTCAATCCCTAATGAATGAGGTGTTTAAGCCTTTCTTAAGAAAATTTACCTTGGTTTTCTTTGATGACATTCTGGTCTATAGTAAAGATATGGAGGAGCATGTAACTCATCTGAGGTCTGTTTTAGAGGTGATGAGGAAACATCAGTTATATGCCAAGTTAAGTAAGTGTGTGTTTGGAACAAAACAAGTTGAGTACTTGGTGTAACGCCCCGTGACCAAAAACGACCAAAACGTGAAAATTTCTCGCAACAACACACCCAGAAACTGACATCCGGTTACTCTTTTACGAGCTGACAAAAATCAGTACACATTCAGCCATTGAGGCTATTTTTAGATGAAAGTAGACTCAAATAGCTTCAAAACGATAGGTCATACGACCCATTTCGACTTACGGATTAAAAGATATGATTTTTCGAAAACTGCCCTGATAAACGTGACGCCGTCAGAAAAATGGTGACGCCGTCAGACCTTGACGGGCCAGAAAGTTTTTGGACAATTAAAAGGGGACGCCGTCAAGAAGGCCATCATGAACAAAACTGTTAAGCCTTGATAGGCCAGAGAATTTTTGGTGTTTAAAGGGTGACGGCGTCAAGGTGGTCATCAAGAACAAAACTGCAGTTTTTGACAGCAAAACACCCAATATTTTGACACCAATTCACCCATAACACTTAACCACAACATGATCATTTAAACACATACATAACTTGACATTCCTAATATCTTACAAAGTTGTTACTACAAGATTTTGACCCGTAGCCTTCCAAAATGGGTGAGAACCCGTTTATACCAAACACCCCCTTAAATACCATTTCAACTACACACTTTTTACCCATAACCCTTATTCACTACATAACCCTTTAAACTCATTCATGACTTGACATTTCTAATATATTGCAAAGTTGTTAGTACAAAGTCTTGACCCGTAACTTCCCAAAATGGGTGAGTTTGGCTAAATGCCAAACACCCTTCTAATTACTACCATATTCACATAACAAAGGACTTCTTGACATTTACATAAATTTGTCCAACGACCCAACTTAAACAATGATCATGAACGACGACAAGACCGCTAAATGACAAAATGACCATATGAAAGGAAATATACCCAAAACACGAAAAGACACGTCGGGGGCTTCCAACTTCAATATGCTTGGTCCAAAAGAAAACGGTCTTCAACTACAACTTCTTCTAGTATGAACTTCTACTACATAATCACTTAAATCTTTTCTTTACCTTTGCTAGATCCTTCGGTACCTATAAAGAAAAACATCACAACTAAACACGTAAGCGAAACGCTTAGTAAGTACATGGCAATAACAAGCTAACAATGTATGATATAAAATCATAACATAACCATAACTAGTCTAACCACTAGTTAAGCTAGCGATATAGGGGCACTTACCTCACGCCGACATAGTCGACCTTAACACAATCAACCCATAAGGTTGAACTTCTTCCCATAGTTAGCCCAACGACTAACTAAACTAAATCTAGTGATGGATCCATACTAGCTAACGCACCCTATACCCTATCCTTCACATTATCATGTAAACAAACATGATAAAACTAACACATAAACCATTATCATACCAAAATATGATAAAGCTAACAAAGACATGTTATAACCAATGTACTTACCTTGATTCTCAAGCACAATCACCACACTAACAATAGCTTCCCCACTTCTTACTTGATTCCTATATCACAATCATCTTTAATTAGAGACTAATTACATAACCAAATCATGGATCACCAACCTTTGCTCATTATGATCAACTATTACAACATGAACCCTAATTTTATAAATTTGGGGAAGAACACTTACTTGTTGGAGAGATTACAATTAAGGGTTCTCTAGTGATTTGCAACTCTTGAAGAAGATTAAATAGCTTGAAGATGAGAATGGAGTTTTTCCCTCCTTTTTCTCTTCCTCTTATAACCGGTCTTCACAAGAGACCAAAAGAAAGTCCTGGATTTTTCTCAAGTTTGCTAGGCATAGATATTTAATAACTAAACTTTGCCCAATTGGCAATCTTAGCCCTTCTAGTTCTATTCTTTCTAATATGCCCTCACATAATTTATTTAGCTAACTCCTAACACAAGACTCATAATATACAATACATAATATTTACATAACTAGTACCTTATCGGGATATGGGTGTAACAATTCTCCCCTCCTTAAAATAAGATTTCGTCCTCGAAATCTATGCTTGAAATAATTTAGGATACTCATTCCTCATCTTCTCTTCTGGCTCCCATCTAATACTTGTACCCTTACGATGTCTCCATTGTACTTTTACTAGCAGAATTCTTTGTTTCGAAGTTGCCTAACTTTCCTTCCTAAGATCGCTTCCGGTTCATCCTTTTGTGAAATCAATTATGGATCAATTTCTATATCATCTAACGTGACTACACTAGTCTCATCCACTAAACATTTCCTCAAATTCAACACATGGAAAGTATTATTAATACCTCTCATTTCTTCGGGCAATTCCAAATTCTTCCCAACATACGGAGGTTCTACACTTTCTACTGTAGAGTATCTCATAGGGAGGTATGCCTATACTAGCATGATAACTATTATTGTAGGCGAATTCAACTAGGGGTAAATGGTCGTCCCAATTTCCTCCGAAATCAATCATGCAAGCTCGAAGCATATCTTCTAAAGTTTGAATCGTCCTCTCGCTCTGCCCATCGGTTTGAGGATGAAAAGCCGTGCTCATATGAAGTTTCGTACCTAACTCTTCTTGGAAATCTTGCCAAAAATTTGAAGTGAACCGTCCATCTCTATCAGAAACTATGGAAATAGGTACCCCATGACGCGCGACTATCTCATTAACATAGACCTTCGCTAACTTATGAACAGGCATATTCTCCCTAATTGGAATAAAATGCGCACTCTTAGTCAAACGATCGACTACTACCCAAATGGTATCATTCTTCTTTTTCGTCTTTGGCAATTTCGTGATAAAATCCATAGTAATCTTCTCCCACTTCCAAACTGGAATGTCTAAAGGTTGGACTTTTCCGTAAGGCTTTTGGTGTTCGGCTTTCACTTTCAAACAAGTTAAACATCTTTCCACATACTTCACGCAATCTCTTTTCATACCCGGCCACCAATAGTTTCTTTTCAAATCAAGGTACATTTTTGTAGCTCCCGGATGAATAGAATACTTTGACTTATGAGCTTCTTCCATGAGTAATTCTTTAACGTTGCTTCGAAAAGGAATGTAAACTCTTCCATACCGTGTCTTAATCCCACGACTGTCTTCATCGAGATGAGGAATGTGAGAAGTGATTCGTTCTTTCTCTTGATTCTCTTCTTTTAACGCTTCCTCCTGAGCCAACTTAATTCTATCAAAAAGATCAGATGTGACAATCATCCGTAATGAGTGAATCCGTGTACTCTGGCGACTTAGCGCATCTGCTACGACATTCGCCTTTCCCGGATGGTAGCGAATTTCACAATCATAATCCTTCAGCAAATCTAGCCACCTACGTTGCCTCATATTCGGATCTTTCTTATCAAGGAAATACTGAAGACTTCTATGGTCGGTGTAAATTATGAACTTCACACCATATAGATAATGCCTCCAAATCTTCAAGGCAAAGACTACGGCCGCAAATTCAAGATCATGAGTCGGATATTTCTCTTCGTGCTTCTTTAGTTGTCTTGAAGCGTAAGCGATCACTTTACCCCTTTGCATAAGAACACATCCAAGACCGGAATAAGATGCATCACTATAGACCACCATGTCTTCGGTTCCCTCTGGTAACACTAAGATCGGTGCCTCACACAACCTCTTTCGTAAAGTACGGAAGGCTTCTTCTTGCTTCTCACCCCACACAAAAGGAACATTCTTCTTGGTGAGTTCGGTTAACGAAGATGAAATTTTGGAGAAGTCTTGAATAAATCGTCGATAATAACCCGCGAGTCCTAGAAAACTTCGAATTTCACCAACGTTCTTCGGCGCTTGCCAATTCATCACGGCTTCGAATTTTGACGGATCAACTTTAATACCATCAGGATTAATAACATGACCAAGGAACTGAACTTCTTGCAACCAAAATTCACATTTCGAGAATTTAGCGTACAATCTTTCTTTTCTCAACGTTTCAAGAATTTCTCGAAGATGAAGTTCATGTTCTTCCTTACTCTTAGAATAGATAAGGATATCATCGATGAACACTATAACGAATTTATCCAGCATCGGTCTACATACACGGTTCATGAGATCCATGAAAACCGCAGGAGCGTTCGTGAGACCAAAAGGCATAACCGTAAACTCGTAATGTCCATATCGGGTCCTAAAGGCTGTCTTAGGAATATCCTCCTCTCGAATCTTCAGTTGATGATAACCCGAACGGAGATCAATCTTTGAAAACCACTTCGCACCTTGAAGCTGATCAAATAGATCATCTATTCTTGGCAACGGGTATACATTTTTCACCGTGACTTTGTTCAATTCACGGTAATCAATGCACATCCGCATACTACCGTCTTTCTTTTTAACGAACAAAATCGGAGCTCCCCATGGTGAGCTACTTGGGCGAATAAAACCCTTGTCAAGTAACTCTTGGAGTTGACTCATTAACTCCTTCATTTCGGACGGAGCAAGACGATAAGGAGTTTTGGCAATAGGAGTCGCACCCGGAACAAGATCAATACGGAACTCAACTTGTCTATCGGGAGGAATACCCGGCAAATCTTCCGGGAATACATCACGGAATTCATTTACAATCGGAACATCGTCGATACTTTTCTAGCATTATGAGAAATAGATCAATCTTAAAAACGCTCTCATCGATCTCTATCTCTACATTACGATACACGCTAGACACTATAACAACTTTACTATCGACAATTTCAACTTCTACGGGAGTCGAAAATTCATCTAGGGAAGTGGACAATTCCTTACTAAAACTATAAAATACTAAGGACACACTTATGCCTTTAACATACAAAACACAAGCGGGTTGGAATTAACGAGGATTATACCTGAGACAACATCGGAATCTAACTTTGCTTCTTTGGCACTCATCTGATAAACACGAGCTGTAGGCCTTGGAACCTCAACCTTTTCTCCTTTAATCGGCTTGAACGGCTTCGCTTGCTTAGGATTAGATTTAGGACATTCACTTACCTTATGTCCTTCTTCATTGCACCCATAACATATTACCAAAGGCTTGGTGCAATCCTTGCTAATATGACCAGTATCTCCACACTTATAACATCCCTTCATCCCGGATTTACATTCTCCCACATGATTCTTACCGCACCTATTACACTTAGGAGGTAGCTTTCCCGTGTTGTCCTTTCTTGTAAAATCGAACCTGCCTCGCTTACTAAATGTTGATGGATGATCATGCTTCCTTTTTAAGTCCTTCTTCTCTTTGCCTTTCATTCTATCCAAGTCCGCTTCACGAGTACGTGCCCTACTAAGAAGATCCTCCATGTCGGCGCACTTGAACGGTGACACTATCGTACGAATTTCATCCTTGAGCATTCTTTGAAATTTGTCAACTTTAAGCTTTTCATTGTCAAGATACTCCGGGCAATATTGCACCATATCACAAAACTTTCCCCACAACTCATTCACCGATTCATCAATTTGCACAAGGTTATGAAAAACTTCTCTTATTTTATCAATTTCCTCCACAGAAGCATACTCTTTCATGAACATCTCCTTGAATTGATCCCACATGCGCGACTCTCTCCAAGCACTACTCTTCTCATTTGCCTTGCCCTCCCACCATATTTTAGCTCGCTCACGAAGGTAATTAGTAGCAAAGTTCACCTTATCCTCTCCTACACAACGACTCGCACGAAAAGCCCCTTCTATATCGGTAATCCATCTAGAGCTCTCTAACGGATCAAGAGATCCCGCGAATGTAGGTGGAACACAAGCAGTGAAGTCACGATAAGTAGATTTCTCCTTTCCTATTCCGGGTCTAGCATTTGAATCACTCACTAACTCCCCACTATTCTTGAGTTTCTCATTCTCCTCCTGAAGTATCTTTCGCAAGTTCTCAGTGGTTTTGCTGACATAAAAGGGCATAGCCTTCTCGATGGCCCTTTCCACTTTATCCGCTACCAAAGTGTCCAATTCTTTCAACTCAACTCTCATAACACTTCTAGGATTAAGGTTTTTCGGCATTGACATCGACGAGTCACTATTAGAGGGTCCATCATTATGTTCATCACCATCATGGGGGAAAAGGTCGCTCTTAACACTTCCTTATTCTGAATCGTCGCCATCTTTTCTACTATACTGAAATTTAGCAATTCACATTATTAAGCAAAGTCATATACATAGTCAATACATGAATAACATATCCATTCTCATACTAACCACCCTAGAGTTTATCATCCATGTATAGCCTAAATGATTTCAATCTCACATATGTATCATATTTTTATCACTACGGTGGCCAGGCGTAGTCATAAAAATACTTAACATATGTGTTCCCGAAATCACCCAAACAATACACAAATAACAAACACCGATACTAACCGCGTCTACACAAGGCCTAAGTCTAGGAAATCCTAAGGGGAAATCCTAAATCTCTTAGACCAAAGCTCTGATACCAAGTTGTAACGCCCCGTGACCAAAAACGACCAAAAACGTGAAAATTTCTCGCAACAACACACCCAGAAACTGACATCCGGTTACTCTTTTACGAGCTGACAAAAATTAGTACACATTCAGCCATTGAGGCTATTTTTAGATGAAAGTAGACTCAAATAGCTTCAAAACGATAGGTCATACGACCCATTTCGACTTACGGATTAAAAGATATGATTTTTCGAAAACTGCCCTGATAAACGTGACGCCGTCAGAAAAATGGTGACGCCGTCAGACCTTGACGGGCCAGAAAGTTTTTGGACAATTAAAAGGGGACGCCGTCAAGAAGGCCATCATGAACAAAACTGTTAAGCCTTGATAGGCCAGAGAATTTTTGGTGTTTAAAGGGTGACGGCGTCAAGGTGGTCATCAAGAACAAAACTGCAGTTTTTGACAGCAAAACACCCAATATTTTGACACCAATTCACCCATAACACTTAACCACAACATGACCATTTAAACACATACATAACTTGACATTCCTAATATCTTACAAAGTTGTTACTACAAGATTTTGACCCGTAGCCTTCCAAAATGGGTGAGAACCCGTTTATACCAAACACCCCCTTAAATACCATTTCAACTACACACTTTTTACCCATAACCCTTATTCACTACATAACCCTTTAAACTCATTCATGACTTGACATTTCTAATATATTGCAAAGTTGTTAGTACAAAGTCTTGACCCGTAACTTCCCAAAATGGGTGAGTTTGGCTAAATGCCAAACACCCTTCTAATTACTACCATATTCACATAACAAAGGACTTCTTGACATTTACATAAATTTGTCCAACGACCCAACTTAAACAATGATCATGAACGACGACAAGACCGCTAAATGACAAAATGACCATATGAAAGGAAATATACCCAAAACACGAAAAGACACGTCGGGGGCTTCCAACTTCAATATGCTTGGTCCAAAAGAAAACGGTCTTCAACTACAACTTCTTCTAGTATGAACTTCTACTACATAATCACTTAAATCTTTTCTTTACCTTTGCTAGATCCTTCGGTACCTATAAAGAAAAACATCACAACTAAACACGTAAGCGAAACGCTTAGTAAGTACATGGCAATAACAAGCTAACAATGTATGATATAAAATCATAACATAACCATAACTAGTCTAACCACTAGTTAAGCTAGCGATATAGGGGCACTTACCTCACGCCGACATAGTCGACCTTAACACAATCAACCCATAAGGTTGAACTTCTTCCCATAGTTAGCCCAACGACTAACTAAACTAAATCTAGTGATGGATCCATACTAGCTAACGCACCCTATACCCTATCCTTCACATTATCATGTAAACAAACATGATAAAACTAACACATAAACCATTATCATACCAAAATATGATAAAGCTAACAAAGACATGTTATAACCAATGTACTTACCTTGATTCTCAAGCACAATCACCACACTAACAATAGCTTCCCCACTTCTTACTTGATTCCTATATCACAATCATCTTTAATTAGAGACTAATTACATAACCAAATCATGGATCACCAACCTTTGCTCATTATGATCAACTATTACAACATGAACCCTAATTTTATAAATTTGGGGAAGAACACTTACTTGTTGGAGAGATTACAATTAAGGGTTCTCTAGTGATTTGCAACTCTTGAAGAAGATTAAATAGCTTGAAGATGAGAATGGAGTTTTTCCCTCCTTTTCTTCCTCTTATAATCGGTCTTCACAAGAGACCAAAAGAAAGTCCTGGATTTTTCTCAAGTTTGCTAGGCATAGATATTTAATAACTAAACTTTACCCAATTGGCAATCTTAGCCCTTCTAGTTCTATTCTTTCTAATATGCCCTCACATAATTTATTTAGCTAACTCCTAACACAAGACTCATAATATACATAATATTTACATAACTAGTACCTTATCGGGATACGGGTGTAACACTTGGGGCATGTAATCTCAGCTTCAGGAGTATCCACTGATCCAGCTAAGATAAAAGCCATGGAAGATTGGCCTGTACCAACCAATGTGAAGCAGTTGAGGGGTTTTTTGGGCCTTACTGGTTACTATAGAAGGTTCATCAAGTCCTATGCAAGTATCAGTAGACCCCTAACTTTGCTCCTAAAGAAAAATGGGTTTAAGTGGAATGTAGAAGCCCAAGCAGCATTTGCTCAACTAAAGCAAGCAATGGTGAGTGCACCTATTTTGGCTCTACCTGATTTTGATAAAGAATTTACTGTGGAAACAGATGCCTTAGGGGTGGGTATTGGTGCAGTGTTGTTGCAAGGTGGGCATCCAATAGCCTATCTTAGTAAAACTCTATCAGCCAAACATCAGCTTATGTCAACCTATGAGAAGGAATTTTTGGCAGTGATTTTAGCTTTGGAAAGATGGAGAGGCTATTTGTTGGATAGGCATTTTAAGATCAAAACTGACCACTTTAGCTTGAAATATCTTCTAGATCAGGGAATTTCTACCCCTGCTCAAATGAAGTGGATACCAAAACTTATGGGTTTTGATTATGAAATAGTCTTTAAAAAAGGAGTGGAGAATGTCACAGCAGATGCCCTATCTAGAATTCAAAATGAAGCTCAATTGTTCACTCTCATTGCTAGTTCACCTATTGTTCCTGAGTTGTTAAAAAGAATTGAGGCTACTTGGGTAGAAGACAGTGAGCTAAAAGAAATAGTGGAAAAGCTTAAAAAAGGAGAAACTGTGGGCAATTCCTATGCTTGGGTCAACCAACAATTGAGAAGAAAAGGGAAATTAGTGGTTGGGAAAAATGCTGTTTTGAGGACTGAACTGCTTACTCACTTTCATGATGGTCCAGTTGGTGGTCATGTGGGTATTCAAGCTACTATGCACAAGATGTGTTCATTGTTCTATTGGAAGAAAATGAGAAGAGAAGTGAAGCAGTTTGTGAGGAATTGTGATGTTTGTCAAAGAAGCAAACCTGATCTATCTGCTTACCCAGGATTATTGCAGCCTTTACCAATCCCAAACACTGTGTGGTCAAGCATTTCTATGGACTTTGTAGAAGGTTTACCAAAGTCACAAGGCAAGAATGTAATCATGGTGGTGGTTGACAGACTAAGTAAGTACAGTCACTTTATTCCCCTTGCTCATCCTTTTACTGCATTACATGTGGCTCAAGTGTTCTTAGATAACATCTATAAATAGCATGGTCTACCTGAGAACATAGTTTCTGACAGAGATAAGGTGTTCATAAGTGTGTTTTGGAAGGAGTTATTCAAGCTCCTACATGTCAAGTTACTCATGTCCACTGCCTACCATCCTCAAACTGATGGTCAGACAGAGGTTGTGAATAGAAGCTTGGAATGCTATCTCAGGTGTATGTGTGGTGACAATCCAAAAGAGTGGTGTAAATGGTTGTCTTTGGCAGAATGGTGGTACAACATCAATTATCACTCAACACTGGGCAATACACCCTATGAAATTCTTTATGGTCAAACACCCCCAATTCACATTCCTTATGTCAGTGGTGAAAGCAGGGTTGATACAGTTGATAAAACTTTGACTGCAAGAG
This sequence comes from Artemisia tridentata subsp. tridentata, assembly GCA_021014915.2. Taxonomy (NCBI): domain Eukaryota; kingdom Viridiplantae; phylum Streptophyta; class Magnoliopsida; order Asterales; family Asteraceae; genus Artemisia; species Artemisia tridentata. The sequence continues at coordinate 500,800,859 of CP139508.1, forward strand.
AAGAAGTGATACAAGCACTCAAATTCCATCTGAAAAGAGCTCAAGAAAGAATGAAAGTGCAGACTGATAAGCATAGATCAGAAAGTGAATTTGTAGTTGGTGATTGGGTATACTTGAAGCTACAACCTCACAGACAAATCTTCATGAGAAAGAGCAAGTTTAGCAAGCTTAACCATAAGTACTATGGACCATTTCAAGTTCAAGCAAAGGTGGGAGCTGTAGCCTACAGGCTAGCATTGCCATTGGAAGCCCAAATCCACAATGTTTTCCATGTATCACAACTTAAGAAATGTAGAGGACAGAATTTGCAGGCTGGTACCTTACCACAATGTGATGACAATGGATTGATTCAAGTCATGCCAATAGCAATTTTGGAGAGGAGAATTGGTAAAGTGGGAAACGCAGCCTCAGTTTTTGGCTTGGTTCAGTGGGCTAACAGTACACCAGAGGATGCCACGTGGGAGCTTCTTGAAGATTTACAAAAGAGGTTTCCAGATTTCAATGTTGTTGATTAAACTTGCGACAAGTTTATTCTCAAGGGGAGTGGATTGCTATATGCTTAAATAAGAAAGTCAACAAGTCAACAAATAGCACGTGCAGTTCACATGGAAAGTCTTCAACAGACTTTCCCGCCAAAAACAATTTGTTCTTATTCAAATTCATATTCCTATAAGTACTCATATCAGTTGATCAGTTTGTTGGATCCGTTATCGAAATTATATATGATTAGTGATTCGTCATTTTATACTACTAGTTTATTACTAAATCTATTCTACATATATAAGATCAACATTTTGATCGACATGTGGATTGTTAGTTATGAGCGAGGTGGCAAAACGGGCGGGCCGGGCGGGCACGGGCTACGGGCTAAACGGGCACGGGCTAAATGGGCGCGGGCCAAACGGGCACATGTTATACAAATCGCTTTAGAAAATACTCAAAACGACGAAATAAATTCCTCAAACGTAACACCTCATTTATATTTAAAAAATTAAATATATTATATCTATAAGTTTTTCTTTAAAAACAATTGTAATGTTCTCCGCCCGTTTATGCCCATTTAACTTTTAAATAGGCAATATATGCCCATTTCAAAAAAAGGAGGGGACCAAATGTGCCCAAATCTTTTAAAATTTTGCCTAATTAGCCAATTTTTTTGAGTTTGGGCACAAATTGCCACCTCTACCGGATTTGTAACACTAAAGGCAAAGCAAGTGGGTTGAGTCGAGCCACAGAAAAACGGGTCATTTTGGAACCGGGACGGGTTGAAACCTTTCAGAAAGAAATCAAAGTTGAGGGACACATGGGTTGTGGCTACAATTCAGGATTGGTAAGTAATCAGGTCCAACACACATGAGGAAGTCAATGTGTCAAAATTCCAAAGTCAACATGGGTTATTTTTGGTGTTTTGTAAGCCCTTTACAAATAGATAAAATTTGATTTAACATAAAACAATAAATTCAAACCAGATAATACCTCATCTGCTTGCATGCATACTCAAATAAAACACAAATTAACCTCCAAACATATATAGATGTGATAAATTTGTAGCCTTTACAAATAGATGTGATAAATTTGTGTAAAAAAAAAGTTGCTAGTTTGATTGATAAATTTATTATTTTTGGACTTTTTGTTAGGATGCACTCAGCCCATAATGCAAATTGCCAGCTCAACCCATTTCCAAATCCATCAAGCCTTTTATGTATTTTTATCAAGAGAAAAAATACCAAAGCAAAAAAAAACACATTTGATCCAAGACTTTATCTCTTTTGCATCTTTTTTTCATTTTGATCATACTCAACTGCTCGATTCCATCTATTTTAATGACACATGTCATGCTCAACTGCTCGACTCCACCTATAGTGGGCCAAAGGTGTTTAAAAAAAGTATAAGGCAGGGACACGTGTCACTGTCACTAAATGGGTGGAGTCGAGCAGTTGAGCATAACCAAAATAAAAAATAATGCAAAAAGTGACCAAGTTTTGGACCAATGGTTTTTTTTTGCTTAGTTTGGTAATTTCCTCTTTTATCAATAACCTTATATCCGCGTATAGACATTAAAAGCAAATTACTATATTGTTTAGGAGATTTGTAGCCAATTAACTACAATCATTCATAATAAATACACAAGCAATGAATCAGAGACCAACAAAAAGAATCAGAGACCACATTTATAATACAAAATTGTAGCTAATGTATTCCTATTGTTTATTGTTACAAGAAAACCAATGCATGGTGAACTTCATGGTGCTTTTTGATCGACACCCACTTTTGAGACTCAATTTTGAATTCTTTAAAGAAGTAATAGTCTTAACTTAAAAAAATGTAACCATACAATTTCGTAAGAATTATAAAATTATATGTTACTACTATTTGCGTTTACTCTATTACATTATATGTGCATAATATCATGACATGTTGATCTTGACTTTCTTCTTTTAAGTTACAGAACATCAAATAGCTATTTAAACTACCTATCAATTTAGTGTTTTTATTCCCCTTATTTTGAATGTCTTATTATATTTCAATTTGAATTTGATGGTCACTTGGTCCTATTGAAATATAATTTGTAAATAACCAAATACTATTTACTAAATGCTAGCACCTTACATGACTAAAATTATAAAGAAAAATAATTTAAGAAAAGTACCTTTCCCCCCCCCCCCCCCCCCTTATAGCTAATATGTGGTTACAGTTTTTTACTCTATAACCAAAATTTCGAGTAATATGTTTGTTTGTACTACTTCGTACTCATCACAAGCTCCTTTTCTACATAATCAAATTTTTTATTTTTTATTTTTTATTATTATTATTATTATTATTATTATTTTGTCATTTTTGGTTCTCGCTTAGGATGGTATGGATTTTTTTTGCCCCCTTAACATGGTTTTCTGACTCTGCCACAATTTCTAAAGATTTTTACATAATCTGTTGTCTCAGTTTTATTCTCTTTTAACATTTTTGTATATTTATATAGTTAGAATTTTGTATTTATATAATCAGAAATTCATCAAAATGGTGCATAAATAAATAAAGATTGCACATGAGTATGAAATGAGGGAGTATGCTTGTTTGGATTCGATATATGCGTTTTTTAAGTGCCGAAATTTTAATTGCACGTAATTAAAAAGCGTTGCAGTATTGGGTTCGTTTTATTCGATTTTGAAAAACAATTTAGGAAAGCGTTCCCGCATTCTAAAGCGTGGCACATTCTCAAAGATCAACCAAAGTGGCTCGAACAACCGGTGATTGGTCCGACTCAAGAATCCCAGGGATCGAGCAAGAAAAGAAAGTCGTCCGAGTCAAGTAACGCTCAAACGCCAACAAACGAGGAAGATTTCGACTGTGACTTACCGAACCTCAATGATAACCCTGCTCCATCACGTCAATCGAGAGGCAAAAAAAAAAGGCGAGTTATGAAGATTCAAGCCGAAGTTCGATTCGTGATACCTTCGCAAGTTACACGGCCGAAAAGGAAAGTTTATTGAAGGCGCAGTTGGAGGTTCAAAAGAAAAACGGGGAGGTCCACAATAGTGACATGAAGTTCGTTATGGACCCGCACGACAATATCCCAGACCCGGCTTTTAAGGAATTCGTCATCAGTAGGAAACGCGAGATATGCGCCAAATACGGTTGGCCGTGTAGTTTGTAGGATTTTATGTTTTTAAGTTAAGTTTTAATTTTTTTAAGGTTTTTTTAGTAATATTTTATGTAAGGTTTTTAATTTTAATGGAATTTTGTTATGGATAATTATTAGTGGATGTCCATATAACCCATAATAGGCTCATGACCCATGTTAGCTATTAGGGTTTTTCCCCTAATGTTTGTCTATATATATTCTTTGTAAATCTCATAGTTAATGATCAATAAGAAGAATATTCATTCCCTCAATTCTTGTTCAGAACATGTTATCAGCACGCTCTAAAGGCTTAGGTTTTCTCTCGTTTTCATCACCGGTACGTGTACGTCTTTGACTCTTTGGATTCTGAATTCTATATTACTTTGATTTAAAAGATCTCGTTGTCATTGCTTCAATGGATGTTCCTGCTCATTACTACTATATTACATTTAGCGTGATTGGATGAACAGTAGCTACAGTAAATGAACAGTGTAGCGGGCCGAATGAACAGTAACATCCGCGCTACAGTACTGGGCCATGAACAGTACTGTAGCTACAGTAACTTTTTTTTTTTTTTTTTTTTTTTTTTTTTTTTTTTTTTTTTTTTAAGAAACTTGAATCAAAAAAATCCCGCCGCAACGCGCGGGTGCACCACCTCGTTGGATACATACTCTGTACGTTCGTTCATTAATTCTTCATTCATATTAGTTATTATTATATATTATTCACCTTTAATCTCCTTTTCTATAATTAACGTTACATGCATATGCATTATATATTATTGTATCCTTAATTGTTCACTACGATATACACCTATTTGGCGTAGTTTCTAAACTTGATTTGCTCTATGTTTTGTACATGTGATGTTTACCGGTTGTTGTTAGGAATGGTTTATGATAGTAGATCTGATTTGATTTCGATGCTGACGTCATGATTATGTTTATGTTTACATGATGTTAGATGGTTTTAATTTAAATAGTAATGCTGATTCTTAAGTTAATTGGATCTGATGTGTAGATCTATATGTATTTAATGTCAACGTATAGTTATCATGGAGCAAAAACTTGCAAATCTTTCTATTGTGGCTTTAGACATAAGCGGAAAAAATTATTTGTCTTGGGCGTTGGAAGCCGAGACATACTTGGATGCACATGGGCTTGTGGATACAATCCACGAAGGAAAAGAAACAACTAATATGCAAAAAGCCCAGGCATTGATGTTCTTACGACATCACCTCCATGTGGACTTAAAAACTGAGTACCTCACAGTAAAAGATCCACTAGCCCTTTGGAATAAGTTAAAGGACCGATATGACCACCAGAAAACGGTCATCTTGCCAAGGGCAAGATATGAATGGACTCACTTAAGGCTCCAAGATTTCAAAACAGTGAGTGAATTTAACTCGGCCATGCATCGCATTACCTCCACATTGCTATTATGTGGTGACTCAATTAGTGATGCCGAGATGTTGGAAAAGACTTTTTCCACATTCCATGCTTCGAATATACTATTGCAACAGCAATATCGAGCCAAAGGATTCACTAAATATAGTGACCTAATTTCATGCTTACTTGTGGCCGAAGAAAATAATGAGCTTTTAACGAAAAATCATGATAATCGTCCAAGTGGTACCGCTCCTTTATCGGAAGCGCATGTGACTACTTATCACAATGGAGGTCGTGGTCGTGGTTATGACCGTGGACGAGGACGTGGACGAGGTTATGGTTCTGGTCGAGGTTATGGTTCTGGTCGAGGTCGTGGTCAAGGGCGTGGAAATGGTAGAGGTAATTATCATGCTGTTAATCATAGTGTTAACTTTAAGAACAACAATGGTCACAAGAAGTGGCAAGATAAGGAAAAGAATTGAGGAGATGAAAAAGAAAAGAACATAATAGCGGATTCATGTTATCGTTGTGGCACTTTTGGTCATTGGGCAAAGCAATGCCGTACACCCAGGCATCTAGTTGAACTTTATCAAAATTCTATCAAGAACAAGGGAAACGGGGTAGAGTCAAACTTTGTTTATGATAATAAAAATAATATCCCCGATGGTCCTAAAGACAATACTGATGATGAAACTTATTTGGAAGCTGATGATTTTCTTACAGATGATTAATTGGTAGAGTCAAGCCATGAATAATTTTTCTTTCAGTGTTTTGTTAGGAATTTTCTTTAAGTGTTTGGTTTGGAATTTTCTTTAGGTGTTTTTCTTAGGCTTTCTTGATTATGTTTGGATTCCTATTATTTTTGGCTATGAATGTTTTATTAGGCTTTATTTTATTTATTTTATTTCTTTGGTGTCCATTATATTTTTTTTCGAATTGATAAATGCTTCAAGACTTCAATCTGTCTTTACTTGACACATACCAATTTTATAATAACACATAACCTATTTAAGGCTATCTAGTTTGTTATGTGATCTGAGTTATAAACATGTTTATAGCAATATAGTTGAATGACGTATACTAGGGCTGTTCACGAACCGAGCCGAACCGAACGAGGGTATGCTCGAACTCGGCTCGGTTTAAAACCGAGCGGCTCGGCTCGGATCGAATTTTGATAACCGAGCGGGAAATGCTTGCTCGAACTCGGATCGGTTTCTAAACGAGCGCTCGGTTCAGCTCGTTTTCGCTCGAATCCAAACATAAGAACATCAAATTCGTCATTTCTATAAATCATTAAATATGATCCTTGAAACTTAAACTCAATCCTTAATTTGTTATGGTTTTTTTTTAACCACTCATTTGCTGAAAAACTATGAAAAAATGGACTTGCGTTGCCAAACCCAGTTCTTAAGCTTCTCAAATCCAAATATTTAAGTCAACAAGTTGAATCATATACAAATAAATAACATTACATTATCGACAAATTCATGCATATTACAAAAAAAAAATAACGAGTCATTAACATTATCGAATACATCAATTGCAAAAAAGACAAAAAATAGCAGATCTATAAAATTAATACATCACTTGTTTTTAACATAATCATTTTGAAATAAAAGCCTAACAAAAAATAAGCAAACCGTGATCCGAAAACTATTACAAACTCGAACCAGAAATAAAACAACCGTGGCCGGATTTTTGTAGGCATAGACGAAGGCCTCATGGGACACATAACCAGTTGCTTAAAAGAAAAAGAACGAGAGCAGCAGAAGCTTGTAATCAACGAGCAGCAGCTGCTTATAACAACGAGCAGCAGCAGATGCTTGTAACGAACGAGCAGCAGCAGAAGCTTGTAATAACGAGTAGCAGCAGAAGCTTGTGACAACGAGCAGCAGAAGCTTGTGACAACGAGCAGCAGCAGCTGCTTATAACAACGAGCAACAGCAAGACTGCAAGACAGAGGAACACCAGGCTAACTGCCGCTTATCTTTTTAGAGGCGGATGAGGCTGTGTTATAATGCTTGGGTTGCCCTAACCCTAATCCAATGAGACGCTAATATAGACTTCAACTTTGGGAGTGTCCAGCTTTAGACCCTGCACAAAGGAAACAACACAAACAGAGAACAACTTTGGGAGTGTCCAGCTTTAGACCCTGTTACTTGTTGATTGGTGCTTATGGTATCCTACTTTAAAGTGTATATATATATATATATATATATATATATATATATATATATATATATATATATTAAAAAAAATTCGAGCGAGCGACAAACGAGCGGACCAATGCTCGTTGCTCGTTTCGTTTATAAATCGAACCGAGCCGATCGGCTCGGTTACAACCGAGCGATAATCGAGCGAGCGAATTTTCGAGTATTTTTCGAGCGAGTTATAAACGAGTTTCGAGCGTCGAGTTTTTTGGACAGCCCTATAGTTGAATGACGTATACAGATTTTATTTTACATATTATTGTTTTGTGGCCAAGCATAGTAACGTGCATAATTTATTTATTAATTTTTGTTTCTGTAAATTCTTTAATGGACATTATGTTATGATATATGATGTATATGTGTTAAGAATATTGTGCAACTTGTATTGATTGGCAAACCGGTTCGACCATTCCGGTTTAGTGATGATGCGAAATATATAGAAGAATGATGTGTTTCTTCCAAGATAAATTTTTATTGTTCTCAGTAGAAGTTGGTTATTTACTTATCACCATAAAATACAAATAAGGACTTGCTTCCTTAAATTGTGGAAAAATATAAAGGGCATATATGTAGGCCTATACATGTGCCATATGGATCATTTTGATTTATAAAATCGATGCATCGTCAAAATGATCATCAAAGACGCAACTTAAGATTAGCGTGATTAATGGCTCGGCTTATAAAATGCGAGCACGGTTTTCCAAATTAAATTATTAAAAATGGTGGTGAAAACTTCCAAGTATTGGGCGATTATTGGAATAAATGTTGAACATAAAAGTAGCCCATGTTCATACGCGAATTGCTTTTATTGAAACGTTTATAAAACGTCTTCAGTTGATTGCAAAGCCAATAATATTGTGAGAACAAAACTTTTAGTTTATGGGGCATGTTATGACATATGAATCGCATCTTGCCAACAATCTATAATGAATCCTCCCCGTTAGAATGGTTTTGGTCACAAACCAAATTTCCCATGTGAGATTTTGTAATTGTGTGATATATAGTAAATACACCACAACACACAAAATGGGATATTTAAATTGATAATTCATTCAGGGGGAGAGAATGAGCAGCGAAAAATATGGAATGAATTATGATATAGATGTTGATCCTCACATTAATGAATATGAACTTAAAGTTCAAGGGACAAATAACATTCCAGATATAGTAAATGCCAGACATATTTAGTGACCTAAAGAAAGTGACTAGATCATATTATGCTGCTATTGCTCCAATTACAATGTGTGTCCCAACAGTAAAATCATTGATTGGTAGTAAGTCTATGGCACGTCTGCAGCGTGATAGACGAATCGATTCCAAATAAAAAGTCCTCGAATGAATAGATAAAATGGAGCAATAAATTAAGATGGTCGAATCGAGGTAATAAAGACCCCATAATAGTCTCTGAAAGAAAAACTAGACATGAAAGGATATTGAAAACCCCGGGTACATGAAAAAAAACTTTGAGATCTCAACAAATGATAGAATATAATGTCTAGTAAAGTGTGGAATCGAAAAGAACTGAAACGACGTCGATAATACTGTATATAATAATGCGCATGATAAATACAAGGTGAGGATCTTGGATATCTACAAGAAGTGTAGTTGTAAAATGAATGGCCAAAGAATATAAAGACGCAAGTAACTAATGAACTATGAAAGTCTCTTATGATGAAACGTGATTATTGGGTGAAATCCATACACATGAATGTTATGAGAAAGGATATTTAATGTTATGTCTGGCAATATGAGAAATAAGTTGTATGCGTCTAATATTATAAAACAAGAGCTCATTTTTGTTGAGATTCCTTAAGGAATATAGAATGCATGGAACACGTGTCATGATTTAAAATTCTCGAGAATAGTAGTTGATCAAATTGAACCACAGTAAATCAAATATTTCAATATTTTCAAGGTACAAAGGATATGGGTTTATATTTTACTAACCCGTCAAAACAAGTTTAGTTAGTTTTGCAGATGCAGGATATATGTTTAACTTACAATGATCGATCGCAACATGGATATATTGTTACAAGTGGCGAATATTTTTCCTGGCATTTGATAAAGCAAACAATCAAGGCGACTTCATCAAACCATACATAAATTTTGGAAAGGAGATAGCAACTATTGCATGAAGATAATGTAGCATACCTTGCTATATTCAAGTAACGTTACATCAAAGGCAACAAGACACTTCTCATTCCAGTGATGATTTCGTTTACCTATTTACAAGATACCAAGTGATGTAGTCATCAGAGGGAGATAATACGCGCTGCACTCTTTTTGTCCTTAGTCATGGTTTTGTCCCACTGGGTTTTCCTGGCAAGGTTTTTAATGAGGCAACATTCCCTAAGCGTATTAACAATATGGACATCCAAGAGGGAGTGTTATGGATAATTATTAGTGGATGTCCATATAACCCATAATAGGCCCATGACCCATGTTAGCTATTAGGGTTTTTGCCATAATGTTTGTCTATATATATTATTTGTAAATCTCATAGTTAATGATCAATAAGAAGAATATTCATTCCCTCAATTCTTGTTCAGAACAAATTTTAGTTATTTTATGTTTTTTAGTAATATTATGTAATGTTTTTTTAATTTTAATGGAATTTTAGTTTTGTTTAAAAAAAATTGAAGTGAGTGATGTGATGTAATGAGTAATGTGCTGCCAACAAAAATATAGGTGAGTGATGGAAAAAGTAGTGAATGATGTGGCATAAGGGGATTAGTTGGGAGTGAGTGATGGAATTTTGGGTGAGAGATTGGTTGCCAACCCCCTTATAACGCTTCATGTTGTAGCTGTTAGACATTGGAGCTTTTTTATAAGTACAAGTTTTAGCTAATGTGTACAGACGAGCTTTATTTTCAAAACAAAAAAAGTTTACAGCTCTAAAAAAGCTCATATAGTTTCTTACCGAACATGGGCTATATGCTAAAATTTGAAATGAAGTAGCGGTTGATTTTTAAAGATTATGAAAGATTCTTTTTTGAAAATATAATATAAGTCGTGTTATCTAAACGAAAGTACCAATTGTGTTTAACTATTTGATTACAACGTATTTAACATAAAATTTATATGAGATTAGGACATTAACCAGTCTCACAATTTCATTTGCACGAATATGAGAAGTTTTCACATTTCTTTGTGTATATGATCTTATAATCGAGGAAGAGCTTTTCCTCCATTAAATGTATTAAAATTAAGCAATACAAGTATTGATGCAATGTTTACAATTCGTTGATGCATAATTAATACTAGTATACATTTTTAAAACACTCATTTAATGATAAAATACAAATATTAAAATACATTGTACAAGTCATGCAAGCTGCTAAGTAGTTTGCACGTTGTTGCGGATTTGTATAAAACGAGGTGGTGCGCCCGCGCGTTGCCGCGGGATTTTTTTTATTCAAGTTTCTAAAAAAAAAAAAAAAAAAAAAAAAAAAAAAAAAAAGTTACTGTAGCTACAGTACTATGGTACTGTTCATCCAGCCCGACCCGCCCCGACCCGACCCGACCCGCCCGACCCGACCCGGGCTAAATGGTTTCTACAGTGCTAGGCAAAAAAGGGTGGGGGCAACAAAGCCCGGTAAATGTAAATATGTATAATGTATGTTTTTCAGTCACATAATATTGTGTTTTTACATTAGAAAGGTGTATACAATATGGATTGTTTATTGATCATCCTACTCGGCCGTTGCAACACTCTTTCCTAAGACACTCGAATGGTATTTCTGTGCAATTATATCGTTCAAAAGAGGTTTAAGTATGATGTCTTTTTAAGCTTCAGGGGTGAAGACACCGTAAAACCATTGTTGATCATCTTTATCATGCTCTTAAGGATATATAAAATGATGATCAACAATGATAAACACGATGAGAAAATCCAGAATACGAGAAATGGATCACGACCGGAGGTAAACATTAATTAATATAAATAAATTTATAAATTCATTACCGATGAATCTGGATCTGCTATCAAGATTCTTCTTCTTTAAAAAACCTTCTTTCTTTATCTTCTGAATCTGGATCGGATCGATCTCGATCCTGTGAATCGAATCGGATGTTGTTACGCTGATTGATTTTAGGCTAGGTTAGATACTAATTTTAGCTTATTTTGTTGATTTTAGCTGTTTTGGTTAGAATCGAATGTTTTATACTTAGGGTTTATGCATAGTCGGATTTTTTTATTTGATGTGTTATTGATGCAATTAATTAGTGGGTTTTGGTCGGAACAAGTTCCTAAACATGTTGAATATATACTTAATTGAACCCAGAAACAAGATTCTTGCATGTTCGAATTTCAGGGTTTAAGCGTAGAAATTGGGGAAAAGTGATTGTTTGTGTTGTAGTGTAATGAATGTTGTTCTTATGCTTTGAATTGAATGTTTGTGCCTTTGAATTGAACCCAGAAACACCATGGCTGTGATTTAGACATCTAGGGTTTAAGAAGAACACGTTCAGGATGAACTTTGAATTTGAATTGAAAGTTTCTGATGGCGCTTCTTAAGCTAAGTGAAGCTCTGGAGGAAAAAGTCTTGGTTTTTAGCCAGTACATCAAGCCTTTGGAATTTATAATGCAACTTTTGAAAACTGATTTCTGATGGGTTGAAGCTGGGTGAGTATGGTATTTACATAGGGGCGATTGAAGCTGGGTGAGTATGGTATTTACATAGGGGCGATTGCATCTGTCATACAAACAGCACATCAAATTGTTGAAACCACTGCCTACACAAATTTACTTTCACGAATATCGGTTGTAGCATTCATTGTCAATGTTGCTGCAGCAATGTGGGCATTCTCATTTACAGGTGTCATTGACGATTCCTGGAAGATTCTAGTTTTCAAGACAGTGTTTTATTCTACGGCTATCATTTCCCCGTACGCCGCCGTTGCAACACTCTTTCCTGAGGCACTCGAATGTTATTTCTTTGCAATTATATCGTTAATCATGTTATGCCTGGTCATAGCTATTTTGAAGAACAAGATAAAAGCAACTCTCACGTTGGCTTATGAAAAAACTGTTGATGCGGCACTTTGGATGCGTAATTGATTCTGGTATTCCTATCTACTGTGTGACTAGTGCCAAAACTTTATGTTGTACTAAGGCATTCGATACTTTATGTTGTACTATTTGTATTTGTTTTGGTATTCTTGTATACTTTATGTTGTACTAAAGCATTCGATACATTCTGATTGATTTTGATATCTGGCTAGTTGTGTCGAAAATTAATGTTTACATTTCTTTTTAAGTATCTTGATATTATTAGTGGATAGAATATATAAGGCCCGAGCGCGTCTGTGTTTGGGTCCCAAGCGATGGATTCTGGACAAAATTTGGGTGTTGTTCAGACCATATCCGATGTATTTAAGAGAGATCACAATGAGTGATTTGAACTCTTTAATGTCTGACTATGACAATCAGTCAGATACTTTCGGGATGCCCTTTTTACCATTACCACAGGATAGCATGAGCTGTGAAGGGATGGTTTTAATTGCCTCACTGCTCTGTTCTTGCATACGAAATGTCAAGATGCCTCAGCTAAGGAGTAGCGCTGTGCTGTTACTAAAGTCATGCTCATTATATATAGACGACGAAGATCGGTTGCAAAGAGTACTTCCATATGTAATTGCAGTGCTTTCAGATTCATCTGCAATCGTCCGATCGGCTGCCTTGGAGACACTGTGTGACATTCTGCCTTTGGTTCGAGATTTTCCTCCAAGTGATGCTAAAATCTTTCCAGAATATATTCTTCCGATGCTTTCCATGCTTCCGGACGATCCAGAAGAAAGTGTGCGGATCTGCTATGCTAGCAATATATCTAAGCTGGCCTTTCCATGCTTTATGGTTTTTTAATTCATTTAGTCTTGGTGAAAATGATGTTGAGGCTAAGTTAAGAACCATGGGAAGCTTTGTTCGTACTTCTTCTGGCTCAGTTGATATTACGGATCCCTCATTCATTTCACTCGGCTACAATCATTCATAATAAATACACAAGCAATGAATAATGAATAAGGGACACACATAAAAGAATCAGAGACTAACAAAAAGAATCAATGACCCACATTTATAACACAAAATTGTAGCCAATTGACTACAAAAACTTGTAGCTAATATATTCCCTATTGTTTATTGTTGCAAGAAAACCAATGCATGGTGAACTTGATGGTGCTTTTTGATAGACACCCACTTTTGAGACTCAATTTTGAATTCTTTAAAGAAGTAATAGTCTTAAACTTGAAAAAATGTAACCATACAATTTCGTAAGAATTATAAAATTATATGTTATTACTATTTGCATTTACTCTATTACAGCATATGTGCATAATATCATGACATGTTGATCTTGACTTTCTTCTTTTAAGTTACAGAACATCAAATAGCTATTTAAACTACCTATCAATTTAGGGTGCGTTTGGTATGATCACGGGTTTAAAATCGGATTTGCATTTAGTATAGAATGTAAAAAAAAATGGAAAGAGAAAGTTGGTGGGGACAAAAAAAAAATATTACAATTATAAATGAAATATTATTTTTTTATTGTTTTAAATTAATATTTAAATTACTATATTATTAAAAAATAGGAAAGAGATAAAGTCAATATTATAAGGTTTCAATTTTGATTTCTACAATCATTCCTCATGGAAAGGAAAAAGTATTTTACACCCTTATGGAGAGTCATGAGAGGTATTTATAGGCTCATTACAATATAACTAATCCTCTTGTACAATAGTAGTCCCTGAGGGCAAAACTGACTACGTATTTAGTCCAATTCACGTGTAAGACGTTATCTTTATAAAAAACGAAGCTAACAAAATCTTTTAAAAATTTGCCCAAATTAACATATTTTTTTGATTTTTGGCACAAATTGCCACAGTGTTAACATTCCAGTTTTGATATATTCATTTACGCTTATCATCACACATCCTAATTAACTTAAACTGCTTTGATTCTTTTAAACAATGTTTCAAAATTTCTCAATGACTGATGTAATACATCTTTTAAAAAGCCAAGAATTTCTTAGACTTAACTCTATGACTTTTGAAACTAAAAGGAATAATTAAGAAGAGATTATAATGAATCTCAATATCTGAATAAATATAAACTTTAAAATATACTTTGATAATACACAATCTATAAGCTATTAACCCCACGGGATCGTTTGGTTAAGTTCGTTGAAAATTTCAACTATTCATCACGGGACGGACACTAAAAAGTTTAACCAACCCTTAGCAGAACTCAAAGTTTACAAGCTTAAGCAAAAGGTACAGTTAAGAAAAAAATAATAAAAAATAAAAAATCGTGAGAAATGTAAAAATAATTAAAAAGTATGAAGTTCGTAAACATTTTCAAAAAGTTTCAAGATAAAGGACATAAAAAAAAGTTGTGAATATAGTTTTTCTAAAAATATATAGTTTTGATGAAAATAATTAAAAATACGTATCCGGAATAAATTTTTTGCATCTAATGTCTTTTTAGTATACGTGTATCTGAATTTGATTGTACATCAAAATATAAGACCAAGAGTAGTGGGGCGTTGAATCCCCTCAGTTGCCCTTTCAACGCCCGTTGAACCACCACCATCAACCGTTGAAGCCGTTGAAAACTAAAAAAAATCAACGCCCGTTGATTGAACAATGGGCGTTTCTTTATTTTCTCCTGACAAGTTAACTCTCTCTCTCATTTGTTAAAGTCAATAAAGCTAACTCTCTTTCATTGTTAAAGTCAATAAAACACTGACAAGTTAACTCTCTCTCTCTCTCAAAGCTCGACACCTAGCAAGTTACTTTTTTCATTTTTTTTTTATTGCAAAGATATAAAACGGGCGTTGAACCATTACCTCCATTTTAGCTTCAACACCCAAATTCTCTCACCGCCACTTGTCGACATTTGCCCCAACCCACATACCTTGCCACTACTCTTGGTCTAAGAAGTAGAAAATTGTGTACTAAAATTATTTTATATGGAGAAAATTACTGTGTTGACCATGCACATTTGGCTCTATCTCAAAATGCCCAACCTTTTTGCATCTATCAAAAAATACCCATTGATCCTGCGTATCATCTTACGCAGGATATGCAAGATTACGTGTTTTCGATCTAAGCCGTCCAACAAATATATATATATATATATATATATATATATATATATATATATATATATATATATATATATATATATATATATATATATATAATAAAAAAATCAACCTATCCCGTGTACATATTTACGCAGGATGCGCAAGATACAAAAAAAATATATATAAACTAACATCTCGCGTACATCTTTACGCAGGATCATCACTTTTACGCAAGATATATAAAAACAAACCTAGGGAAGGAGCAGAATGTTATTGGGAAGGAGCAAAGCTGCTGTTTGAAGAGACGCTTGCATGTTTAATCCGACAAATTGATATACAAAGATAAAAGAGACATGCAGTTTGAAGTTGAATTGCATTTTCAAAAAAAACTGATACTAAGCATTCAAAGATACATTCGAAGAAGAGTTAAAAAAAATAAAAAAAAAAAAAAAAAAAAAAAAAAAATGAATACTTCCCATCTTTACGATCGAAGCAATTTTATTGGGAAGGGGTGTTGTGTTGGTTGTGTTGTTTTGGTGTTAAAAGATACCGTTAGTTGCTGTTGGTGGTGTTGTAGTGGTGTTCTTGTCGTGGTTTTGGTGGTGTTGTTGCTGTCGTTGTGTGGTGTTGTTGCTGTTGGTGGTAAGGTGACAGGTGGTGGTGGTGGTGGCTGCGGTGGTGAATATTGCGGATTATCGGGTATTTCGCAATCTAAATTATTTTTTTTCTATAAAACACGTATTGTTTATTTATTTGTAAAGTATATGTGTTGTTATATATATTATATGTAGTTGTTATTTTAGGATTATCCGGCGGAAGTTTCATGTAGGAGTAAGTTGTCGTTAGTTAGGGATATTAAAACTCTGATCACGAACACCCCAAGGGAACAATTATTTAGGCAAACATGTTTTGGTTGGTTGCTAGATATACCAAAAATGCAAGAGAGTGGTGTCTTAGTGCATTATTTTATATGCCACCAAGTGCCGTGTGATGAGGGTGAGACAAACATTGTTCCTTTGAGATATCGTGTACGTGATCTTTCTCGGGTAGGTGAGGTTGAGATTAAGTTTGGTAGAGAGGAATTTTGTCTAGTTACTAGTTTAAGGTTTGGGACGGATTTTAGAAATCTTTATCAAGAAGGACCTATGATGTTTAGGAGACGAGTGTTCCCCTCGACAGTTGATTCAAAATCAATAAAAGTTGGTATGTTGCGTAATATAATAAAAAGTCAAGCATTTTTTGATTTGAGTGACGAGGATGCCGTTCGCGTTTGTTTGATATGCATGTTGTTGTTGGTGTTAGAAGGGACTGAGATTAGGAAAGTAGTCGAAGAATGGTTATTTAGGTTAGTCGATGATTTATATGCCTGGAATCTGTATCCGTGGGGGTCTTATGTATGGCCAAACTTGTACAATAATATAAAGGATGCAGCAGTATTGCGTAGGGCAAAGCATTTTGCCGAGGGGAGGGATCCTTGTTGACATAAATAAATGCCTAAAAACATTATCAATATTTATTCATATCTCTATGTTTTGATGATCACAAAATGTAAACTCATTAAAACATAAACTTATAAATTAAACAAGTACTTAGTTGTAAATATTCACTTCTACAACTAAAATCACTTAAGGTATGAATGAACTAATGCTTAATGCATTATATGATCAAAGGAACATTTTCTTAAAAACTAGATTTTTTATAAAACATCAAAAACATTTTATATATTTTTGAAAAACATTTTTGGCATTAAATAAAAATGTTTAATCTTTTATAAAAATATGAATTCAAATTTTTAACCAAAATCAGTTAAAATGTTCCAGAAAAACCTTCCCCACAAAAGGACAAAACTGGCCAACGTCCAGTAGGGGCGGCCCCCTTAATTTTGCTAGGCGGCCCCCTTAATAATTAAGGGGACCGCCCCCTATTTAAGGGGACCGCCCCCGCTCCAGTAGACCTCCAGCTGTCCAATTTTTCTCCTATAAATACCAGCCTTCTCCTGGACTTTTACTCACCTTTTGCACTAAAACTTTCTGTTGTAGATCTCATTTCATATCTTAAATAAACCTTTGATCATGTAATCTTAAGCATTGGTTTCCAAGTGATCCAAGCTTCCACCATCCAAGTGCAAAAGAAGAATACTTCTATCAATCAAGATTAGAAGTATTACAACTTAGTATCATTTTGTTACTTAAGTTGTGTGTTTAACAAAGTTTGTAAATCATTCATTCATTTGTATGTAAGGTGTGTGTTGTAGATTAGTGTTGTGTGTAAGTATTGAAGATGTTGTATAAGTAGTTGTGGTATAGAAGTTGTGAGGTCAAAGTGTAGAAGTCGTGAAGCCGTTGTGTAGAAGTCGTGAACCCGTGGTGTAGAAGTTGTGAAGCCGTAGATTAGAAGACGTGAAGTCCTAGTGTTGAAGTCGTGAAGCCGTAGCATAGAGGTTGTGTAGCGGTCGTGTTGAAGCCGTGAAGTCCTAGTCGTGAAGTCCTAGTGTTGAAGTCGTGAAGCCGTAGCATAGAGGTTGTGTAGCGGTCGTGTTGAAGCCGTGAAGTCCTAGTCGTGAAGTTCTAGTGTTGAAGTCGTGAAGCCGTAGCATAGAGGTTGTGTAGCGGTCATGTTGAAGTCGTGAAGTCTTAGTCGTGAAGACATAGTGTTGAAGTCGTGAAGCCGCAGCATAGAGGTTGTGTAGCGGTCGTGTTGAAGTCGTGAAGATGTCGTGAAACAGTCGTGAAGCCGTTGTGAAGCAGTCGTGAATAAGTTGTGAAGAAGTTGTGTTGTGAAGTTGTGAGATTGGTTCTAGCTACGATTAGAACTCGACATTTAGCTTTGTGTCGTTAAACCCGTGTAAGCCAAAGTTGTGTACGGTTTTCTCCGCCATAAGGGAGCTTATTGAAGTTGTGAAGAAAACTCTCGAGCAAGGTGTGCTCGGGGAGTGGAGTAGGGCAAGGAAGGTGTCCTTGTAGCCGAACCACTATAAATCTCTCGTGTCTCGGTTAGATCTTTCCATACCTTATTTATTTCTTTACTTGCATCGTCATTACTTTCAAGCACATAGGCTTATATAATTGCTAGTATTAATTAGAGGTTGACTTCACATAAAGATCAATTTGAAAATCCATTCAAGAAACCAAAACTTTTACAATCAATTTAAAAGAATACATATATAACTAATAATAAGGTTCAAGTTTTATTTTTCATACAAACTTGAATATAAGTGTTTTAAAAATAAACAATTGTTTTCATAATAAAATTAAAAAGACATAAAACTATTCAACCCCCCCTTCTAGTTTTCCACAATCCTAATACAATTCCTAAGTACTCGTTGAATGGATTTATATGGGCCTTCAAGGTATGTCATATATAAATTTGTAAACTTCATGTATATGTTTCCTGTTAGCAATTTTTAATAATAATTACCTTTTTTGTAGACGTGGATATTGGAGTCGTTCCCGCATGGTGCAGCCCTATTTTTTTATCGTCAACAGTTGTATCCTCGATCAATTGCTTGGGGTTTTAGAAGCGTGGTGAACCGGGAGGGTCTAAACATTATTCTGGATGGCGAATTGAGTGTGAGTTTGACATATGAACTAAATTTATTACGATACAATAAATAAATATTGTTTGGTTTTTTTAATGTGGTATATATTGTACTTTTTCTTAAAAGGTAAGGCGACCGTTGGCGAGGCTTATCCCAGATGACTTTGAGCAAAATACCGACTGGTGGGTTCAAAGTAGAGCGTTTTTTGATGGGAACCCGCCCCCCCCCCTCCAGTCATACAGCAGCCGGGAAACCGATCTGTGCGGGAAGATATTCCCCCCCGTAGTTGAAGCATGGTCAAAGAAACATGACTTGCAGATCGAACAATTAAACGAAAAATATGGGGTAAGCAGTTTAAAAAATTGTTTTTAAAAAAAATTGTTTTGTATAAACATTAATTAATATTTTTTAATTGTTTGTTTAAAAAATTTATTGCATCAATTATGATTTGTGAAGAAACCACAACCACAAAGAGAATCAAGCTTCGTTGGTGGTGAGAATGTTGGTTTTAGTGCCTTTAGTGGTTTTCAAAACACGCAGGTATATTTACATGCTTTTATTTTACTTATATTTACATTTGTTGGTTACTCACTTTTCGTTTTAATTTTATATTTAGGGATCGCAACGGCCCAGCCGTCCAACTGTTACGGCACCTAACGAGTCTTTCTTTGAAGGTCTTCATGTACCTTCACCTGCGGTGCCGTCTACATGTCCATCATGGTTTCCAACCAGCGAACATATTGCTACCCGTACACCTTATGGGTTCGCTGCGTTTGCCACGCCCGTTCATGACCAGGGAGGTCCATCTCACGGCCCTAACGTTGGTCTTGAGAAGCAGGTAACATATTAATTATTTAAAATAAATATCGATTATTATTGTGTACTAGTAATCATATTGATGTTAAGGATGCGATGGAGCGACGGAGGAGGGATTGTCGACCGACTAAATATCAGCAAGATCCTTATACCCAATAGGGACCTACCACTATCGTCCCTAAGAAACGTGCGGGTAAAATTAAACGGAGTAAGAACACCTCGAAGATTCCACCGTTGAACTTAGGAGAAGCAGCGGTTGATGAGGATGAAGAGGCTGATGATGTTACTTGTGTTGGTTCTGGTTTTGCGGCTCCAATATTAGTACATAATGTTGACCCCAAGAAGGTAACACTAAAAGATGTTTTAAATTTATTAGTATTTATGTTTCTGATTAACATAGTTACACT
Source organism: Artemisia tridentata subsp. tridentata (assembly GCA_021014915.2). NCBI lineage: Eukaryota > Viridiplantae > Streptophyta > Magnoliopsida > Asterales > Asteraceae > Artemisia > Artemisia tridentata. The sequence continues at coordinate 500,820,921 of CP139508.1, forward strand.
TTATCTTTTGTTTTTAGGTTGAGCGTCGGACGTATGTTCCACTTAAGGAGTTCCTTCAAAACCCAACAATTATATATCTTGACTGCCTTCCAAGGGGTTGGTTGGCAGATCTGAACTTCTTTCAAAAGCTAGTTCCGGATCATTACAGGAACGGTAATGATCCAGGACCAGCCGGTCAAATTGGTTGGCTGACTGACGATGTAAGTTTATTGTTCTATATTTTTAAAGGTTTAGATTATTTTATTTTCAAGAACGTAAAATGACTCATTATATTCTTGTAAATCAGCATATGAATAGTTGGGTGGAGATCCTAATAAGAATTAGGCCAGCTAATGCGGAATGGACTGTTTCGAAGTCATGGACAGCCTCGACTTACCCCACCGGAAAAGGTGATGTACCCATGCTTGCGATAGCTCCTTGGATCAGGGGAACATTGGATGGCAGCACGCCTCCGTACCCGTCATGGGATGATGTCATCTGGGTAAGTAAATGTCTTTCAACGTAAAATGATTCAATATAATCTTATTTAATTGTGTATTTTTTTTATAAATTTTCAATGTAGGTGTTGATGCCGATGAATGTTGGAGGCGATCACTGGGTAACTGTGATCATTAACCTAATCGAATCCACTTTCTTGGTTCTTGACTCCCTGCACAGTACTCATCGTTGTGGAATTATAAGGAACTACGTAGTTGAATGGACTGAACATCTCAACACCTGTTTAGAACAGTTGGGACACTTTACACGAACAGGGCGGAGACACTACAACTTTGCATTTTTCTACAACAACCCAAGTTATCCAGTCCCACAGCAACAGAATTCCTCAGATTGTGGAGTCATCACTTGTTGGCTCCTACATCAGTTTGTGACAAAAAAGTTTCCACCAGTTTGGGATGAGAAGAATGTGAATGACTTTTTCAAAACAATTAGGTGTAACATGGCCCGGATGTATTATTTATGTCGATGTGAGGAAACTAGTATGTGTGGCTATGATTAATTAAGATCATTCTTGAAGGTGTATATATTTTATGTTTACCATTACATTGAGGAACATTGTTCAGGTTTACGATAAGGATACAGTTTTTATTGGCTGAACCTTTTAATATTGTTTATGTAATGTTTATTTACATAAAGTTCGTCTTTTTTTTTTCTATGTAGTTGAATAAAAGTAAGTTTTGTTAGTTTTGTGTATAAATATTAATATATGTTTGTCCGGTTTCGAACCCGAGGCTCGGGATTGCACACAATAACGTGAGAGTTTCAATGATGAATAATTAAATATATTTCATTATATTTATTTATTCATTTCACCAATAAAAACACTTAACGACGGTTAGGACTTAACGGGGTTTTAACTAACGACTGTTAAAGGACTAATTGTGAAAAATAGGAGAAAAGGAAATAGAATCCTTGTGGGATTCTAATGACCGGCTGAACCCCTCCCATTAGGGTTTAAGGGTCGGTTTGGTTAGCTTGGGCACAAAGAAAAGAAAACTATAAATACCATTCATTGTGTTTTGGTTTTCACTAATCTTGAATCCCTAAAAAGCCTAACTTCTCTTCTCCTCTCCTCTCCTAAACTTGAACCGATCGACATTTTTATTCCCACTAGGGAATTCGATCCTAGTAAAAGTTTTGCAAGTGTTTGGCTTGTTGGTGATCAAGAACCTAGCTTTTCTCATTGAAACGCTATCATTACGTGTGTACAGGAACGAGTGACAAGCTTCCTTTAGCTTGTGATCTTGGTTTAGTTCGATCCACATATAAATCCTATTAGGGTTTATAACTTGTTCTTGTTCAAGAGATTCCTTGTTCTTGCTAGGAATCATTAAGGTACGTGTCTTATTTAATTTAATTAATTACATGTTCTTGTAGATCTATTCCGCTGCGTGTGCTTGATGATTTTATGTGTTTATGATTTATTTATAGTTCACATATTCCAACAGTGGCATCATGAGCCTCGTTTAGAACTTGTAATTAATTACTTAAACCTAAAAATTGGATCTTGTAGAGATTACATGCAATAATAATTTTAGGGTTTGTTTATTTTTTTATGAAACCCTAATATGGTTCGATCCATATTAATTAAAAAATTAGGGTTTTAGTTTTTTAATTAAAACTTGAGAAACCCTAGGATTGCATGAAAATTTTTTAGGGATTAATTAGTAAATACCGTATGTGATGTTACTAATTAATTAGATACGTACAATTAATATTGACATAATAATATGTGATGCATGATTATGTGATCAATATGGGATCCATGACAAAATCTTGCATATTTTGTCATGGTGTGATTTGTATGTTTTGTTTTGAATTGTTTGCTACATGTTTAAAATAAATCTTAAATTGGGGAAGACCTCAATAAATATTAATTAAAAGGTTATGTGCAATGTGGTATCTAACTAACCAAAACTTACGCGGCCAAGTTATTTGGTGTCTGTGGACCATTGGGCACAATGAGCTCGAAAACCAATGGGAGTTTTGTTAGTTACATACATTTAAAATTTCACATAGAATTAATATTAGGATTTATTGAAAAAGGTTTGCATGTGGCTATATGATATCGTGGATGATCATATATTTGTTATTATGTGTTTATTTATTTTTGTAATTACTTGATCTTTTGTGTTTAATATTATGATGGATTGTAAACTACAAAAGAGGGTAATTTTTCAGAATAAAAATAAATAAGACTAATAACTATGAAACCTTTGTAGTAATTTTATTTATTGCCAAGTCTTATGTGCTGACAGTGGTTCGCTTCGCACGGTAATTTGCTCCCAGGCGAGACTAGCAATAATAAATTTACTACATTAATTATTTTAGCAAGAAAATCATAATTTTTTAGTTGATTGATTGCAACTGTACAAAAGTGGTCGAAGCGGCGGACCTATTATTGACAAACTATAAAGTGGGTTTAAGGTTGGCTCACATTAAATTGTGACCTTAAAGGGGCACGGTTTTAACCAGCTTCGGCGGCTGTCGTCCCTCCGCTCGCCTGTGCGTCAATAATAGACTTACCAAGTACACCATGAAAAAGTACAAAGCATCTTAAGGCAATGTTGTAATTTGCTCAACGCCTCAATTAAAAGATTTGATGATTTGAGCTACGAATGAGTAAACGATTTTGTTTTTGAAAACATATATGATACAAAGATGAATGCATGACATCTTTGTACATATTTTTTGATTTAACACATCAAAATTTTACTACCCTTATAAATTTAAGTTAAATGCCACCCAACTACAAAAAGGAACACCTAAGGTTTCATCCTACATCACTAGCAGCCAAAGCTGAATGTTGATGTTCAAAGGATGGTCATCTAAGGGTAAAATTGAGTACTTTATTGCTAGCAGCCAAAGCTGAATGCAATAAACTGATGTCAATTTACAGTTTCTTGAGTTGGTTAACTTAATTGGGCACTTTCATTACTAGCAGCCAAAGCTGATGTAATGGAACGGCGCCAAGGCATAAAGAATTGGGGATGAAACATGCTTACATTTTGCAACTGAGGTTGGCAATATAATGTAAGTCCCAAGATTTCTAGGAATTGCAATTTGATATTGGCAATTGGGTGATCCCGTACCTTATTGAGCATTTTCATTACTAGCAGCCAAAGCTGATGTAATGAAACAGCGTCAATTAGGATCCTAGTTTTCATAGAAAATTAAATGGTTTTTTAAACCAATGGGTGTTTAATTTTCTTGAAATGTTTATTATCGAAAGTACTAACTTTTGAACTTTTTCTGTAGAAATGGCCCAACCCAGAAACTCGTCAAACCTAACTTCCTGTTTCAAGATGATGCTTGAAAAGGAAAAACTGACTGGGACTAAGAATTTTAACGCTTGGTATTGAAATCTAAGGCTTGTTCTTAGAATTGCCAAACGTTCTGAATGTCTTACTGAGGACCTTCCAGAAGCTCCTCCTGCAAACTCGCCTAATGAAATACTTAGGGAGTACAATGAAGCCTATGACAAGCACAATGATGCGGCTTGTCTCATGCTATCGGGGATGGATGATCAACTGGTAAAACAGTTTGAGAAATATGGCCCGAAAAACATGATTGATGAACTGACACGTATGTTTCAGAAATCTCCTATGGCTGAATTGTATGATGTACTTGACAACCTGGGCAAGTGCAAGCAGGATGCGACAACACCCGTAAGTGATCATGCGATTAAAATGAAAGGTTATCATGACCAACTAGATGCACTTAATTGCGGGTTTGTGGAAGACGTTAAAGTTGGCCTCATCAACAAATCCCTCAACGAGGAATTATATGGTGATTTTGTGCGCAACTTTAACATGCATTGCAAGGGGAAGACATTTTCTAAATTGCATGCAATGCTTATTGAGCATGAGAAGGCACTCACTAAGAAAGATCCTACACCTGCTGTCATGGCAATAAGAGGTGGTAGGGTAGCTAAGCCCGGTAAACCGAAACAACTGAACAAGAAAGGAAAGGGCAAAGCTGACAAGGGCAAGCAGATTGTGACTTATCAGCAAAAGCCAAAGAAGCAGAATCCTCCTCCCAAGAAGGATTATCCCAAAAAGGATGCGGCTGCTTGTCACCACTGTAACACTCCTGGACACTGGAAGCGTGACTGTCCATTGTTGCTTGAGGAGTGTCGCAAGAATAAGAATGCCAAGGCTGGGCAGGGCGCCAGCACTTCAGGTATTCTTATGGTTGAATTGTTTTCTTTTCCTCGTAAGCAAAATGCCTGGATATATGATACAGGATGTGGTACTCACATTTGTAATACATCGCAGGGGCTTAGAGGAGCGAAGAAGCTGAACTATGGGGAATGCTACTTGTACGTGGGAAATGGAATACGTGCAGCAGTAGAAGCCATAGGGACTTTTGAGCTAGTTTTACCTTCTGGTTTAATATTAGTTTTGAACAATTGTCATTACGCACCTTCTATTGTTAGAGGTGTCGTTTCAGTTTCTTTGTTATTGGATTTGGGTTTTATGCATACTTTTAATGATAATGGAATTACTGTTTCTTTAAATTCTGTTTTTTACTTTAATGTTGTTCCATTAAATGGTGTGTTTGAAATTGACATGGAAAACCATGTATCCAATAAAAATAAAAATAATTCAATGTATAGCATCGGAAATAAGAGAGTCAAGTCTAACTTGGACTCGTCTTATTTATGGCACTGCCGTCTTGCTCACATAGGCAAGAATCGCATGGAAAAGCTGCAACACGATGGGCTTTTGAAAAATATCAATGATGATTCAGTTGATAAATGCAAGTCTTGCATATCTGGGAAGATGACAAAGAAACCTTTCCATAGCAATATGGAGAAGGCTTCAGATCTACTTGGATTGATACACACGGACGTGTGTGGTCCAATTAGACATGTGTCTAAACGTGGTGCTGTCTACTTCTTGACCTTTACGGATGACTATAGTCGTTATGGTTATGTTTATTTACTTAAACATAAACATGAAGTCTTTGAGACATTCAAGGTCTTTAAAAATGAAGTAGAATTACAACTCGGAAAGAAGATTAAGGCACTTCGATCCGATCGTGGTGGTGAGTACTTAAGCCAAGAGTTTAAGGATTATTTGGGTGAGTGTGGCATTGTGCAACAACTCACTTCTCCTTATACGCCACAGCAAAATGGTGTATCTGAAAGGAGAAATCGTACCTTGTTAGATATGGTGCGATCCATGTTTAATCTTACAACTCTTCCCTTATCCTTTTGGGATTATGCTCTTGAAACTGCTGTTCACGTGTTGAATAGGATTCCAACTAAGAAGGTTGATAAGACTCCATATGAAGTATGGACTGGAAAAGCTCCCAACTTTTCTTACTTAAAGGTCTGGGGTTGTGAGGCGTTTGTCAAACGTGACTCACCTGATAAACTCCAACAAAGATCTGTTAAGTGTATCTTCGTAGGATACCCTAAGGAAACAAAGGGTTACTACTTTTACTTCCCACCTGAGAATAAGGTCATCGTAGCTAGGTACGGTGAATTTCTTGAGGATAATCTAATATCTCAAGAATTTAGTGGGAGAGTGTATGATCTTGAAAATGATCATGAAGATACGTCACCTTCTGAAAGCACTAACACACTTCCTGTGGAACCTGAAAGTTTAGGTCCTCCACCTGAAGTAGAAGTGGTACCCATCCGTAGATCTTCAAGATCTATAAAAGCTCCTGAACGCCTATGTTTAAGCATAGATGATGAGGAAACTTTTCTATTGGATCATATTGATGAACCAACTAGTTATAAGGCTGCCATTAATAGTCCTGAAAAGGAAAAATGGCAAGTAGCCATGGATGGGGAAATGCAATCCATGAAAGACAAAAAAGTCTGGATTGAAGTAGACCTTCCACCCAATGCTAAGGTAGTTGGGTGTAAGTGGCTCTTCAAGAAAAAGACTGACATGGATGGCAACATACACACCTACAAAGCTCGTTTGGTGGCCAAGGGCTTTACCCAAACATATGGTGTTGACTATGAGGAGACTTTTTCTCCTGTAGCCGATATTAGAGCTATTAGGATTCTTATAGCCATAGCTGCCTACTATGACTATGAGATTTGGCAAATGGATGTCAAAACCGCGTTTTTGAATGGTCGCCTAGATGAAGACATCTATATGGCGCAACCTGAAGGTTTTGAAAATCCACAATTTCCTGAGCGTGCATGCAAACTTCAAAGATCCATTTATGGATTGAAGCAAGCATCCAGGCAATGGAATAAGAAATTTGATGAGGAAATCAAGAAGTTTGGATTCACTCAAAATTTCAATGAGCCATGTGTATACCACAAAGTTAGTGGGAGTAACACTACTTTTCTTGTCCTATATGTCGATGACATATTAATCATGGGAAATCACATACCAAGCCTTAATGAAGTTAAGAAATATCTTGGTAATTGCTTTGCCATGAAGGATTTAGGAGAAGCAGCGTATATCCTTGGAATCAAGATCTATCGAGACAGATCTAAACGGTTAATCGGATTAAGCCAAAGTGCTTACATGGATAAAATATTGAAGAGATTCAATATGCAAAATTCCAAGAAGGGATATTTGCCCATGCAAGTAGATCATGGCTTAAGTAGCGAAATGTGTGCTTCTACACCTGAAGAGGTGGCATACATGCAGAAAGTTCCGTATGCTTCGGAAGTAGGATCTATCATGTATGCTGTTAGATGCACAAGGCCAGATGTGGCATTCGCTCAAAATTTGACCAGTCGATATCAGCAAAATCCAGGAAAAGGTCACTGGCATGCTGTTAAAAACATTCTTAAGTATTTGAGGAATACTAAAGATATGTTTCTTGTTTTCGGGGGAAATCCAGACGCAGAACTGAATGTTACAGGTTTCTGCGATGCGTCCTGGCAAACTGATAAAGATGATACGAAGTCGCAAACGGGTTATGTCTTTGTCATAAATGGAGGAGCAGTAGACTGGAAGAGTAAAAAGCAGAGCACAACGGCCATGTCTGCTACAAAAGCTGAGTACAATGCTGCATCGGATGCTGCACAAGAAGCTGTTTGGATAAGGAATTTCATTACGGATCTTGGAGTGATGCCGTCTATTGAATTACCTATAAATGTGTATTGCGACAACTCTGCTGCAATAACATTCGCCAATGAACCTGGAGTTATGAAAGGCGCCAGACACTTTAAAAGAAAGATGCACTATGTTCGAGAACAGGTCGAACTGGGTGAAATCAAAGTACTCAAAGTTCACACAGATGACAATCTGGCTGATCCTTTCACGAAGGCATTACCTAAAGATACATTTAATCGGCATGCTCAGGGTATTGGTCTTCGTTTAGCAGATAGTTTCATGTAAATCTGTTGGATTAGTATTTCAATAGGGACGTGTAAACAATTATTATTTTTTAATGAAATAAAGTGCGGATAACGTTTATTCTCATTATTAATATTTGTGTCCTATATTTGCATGTTTAAATCCGTGAATAATTTATTTATTCTAAATAGTCCGTTGTCAATTAATAATATGGGAATATTATTAAACTAAGACAAATGTGAGGATTGGTAGAATGAACTGTAAGGTTGAGACACCAATGTCACATGATATTCAATATTGGATAAATTGAATATAGGACTTATCCCAAATACATGATTATACTTTATGGATCATAGTCATTAAGTATATCATGAATATTTATCCTCAGACTTGAGATGACAGATAATTGTCGAGGATGTAGCTTATTTTCTGTAAGATAGTCTAACGCTAATAGTAAAAGGTAGTTATAAGGGCTATTTTCATAAATGATGCGAAATTCAAGGGTTATGCTCGCAGTCAATAAGGGATTTGTTCCTTCAACTTTGTGTTGAAGTTTAATACTGCTTGGCCACTCGTAGGATTGACAAGATGTTTGCGTGCGCACGCCCAAAGTCTATCTGGAAGACGTTCAGATGTTTTGGTAATCTTGTTCAATTATGAATAAACGAGAAACTAAGTTAATTATGGAATGACAAAGATCCATATCCAAAATTAACGCGGTATTAGTAACAAAAGGATAAGTATGGTGATTAATTTCATCACACGTGGTTTTTACCAGGAGAACCACAAACTCGGATCGAGCTGGGGGCATTAGGAAGGTAAAGCTAGGCTGACCCATGTCATTACTATATTAATGTTTATCCAAGTGGGAGCTGTTAGTTTTGTGTATAAATATTAATATATGTTTGTCCGGTTTCGAACCCGAGGCTCGGGATTGCACACAATAACGTGAGAGTTTCAATGATGAATAATTAAATATATTTCATTATATTTATTTATTCATTTCACCAATAAAAACACTTAACGACGGTTAGGACTTAACGGGGTTTTAACTAACGACTGTTAAAGGACTAATTGTGAAAAATAGGAGAAAAGGAAATAGAATCCTTGTGGGATTCTAATGACCGGCCGAACCCCTCCCATTAGGGTTTAAGGGTCGGTTTGGTTAGCTTGGGCACAAAGAAAAGAAAAACTATAAATACCATTCATTGTGTTTTGGTTTTTCACTAATCTTGAATCCCTAAAAGCCTAACTTCTCTTCTCCTCTCCTCTCCTAAACTTGAACCGATCGACATTTTTATTCCCACTAGGGAATTCGATCCTAGTAAAAGTTTTGCAAGTGTTTGGCTTGTTGGTGATCAAGAACCTAGCTTATCTCATTGAAACACTATCATTACGTGTGTACAGGAACGAGTGACAAGCTTCCTTTAGCTTGTGATCTTGGTTTAGTTCGATCCACATATAAATCCTATTAGGGTTTATAACATGTTCTTGTTCAAGAGATTCCTTGTTCTTGCTAGGAATCATTAAGGTACGTGTCTTATTTAATTCAATTAATTACATGTTCTTGTAGATCTATTCCGCTGCGTGTGCTTGATGATTTTATGTGTTTATGATTTATTTATAGTTCACATATTCCAACAAGTTTTATGCTATATTAATCCTTATTAATAGTAACAGCTATGGTATATCAAAGCATCAAAGGTGTATCAAACTAGGGTTTCATTTTTTTTAAACTTATTTTAACAAAACCCTAACTAGGGTTTGTCCTTAAATATATTCACCGAGAACAAACTTTCCAATATATTGAATCTTGCGTAAATATATTGTATCCTGCGTAAAGATTGACGCAAGATAGTATTATATGTGATTTTTATTGATCTTGCGCATCCTGCGCCTCTTCTTACGCGAGATGTAGTTTGTTAATTTTTATTTTTTTTTGGGCGGCTTGGATGGAAAACACATCATCTTGCGTATCCTGCGTAAAGATTGACGCAGGATCAATGGGTATTTTTGATAGATGCAAAAAGGTTGGGCAATTTGAGATAGAGCAAAATGTGCATGTCCTCTGCAGTAATTTTCTCTTTTATATGCAGTAATTTCTTTTTTAAAAACTTAAAATTTATTTCTCCTTTTCCTAACGAGCACAAAATAAGCTAATGGGAGACTAGAAGAAACAATCACAAAATCAGCGAATTGACACATAAACCCTAACAATCAATCAGATCTTCCAACAACAGCTTATTAGTATTAATCAATCAGAAATGGCATTACACATGAGCATGGATGAATCACAGAGACGCATAACAGATTACTTAAACGATTCTCCGACGTCGTTTCATATCAAGATTCTTCTTCTTTAAAAAACCTTCTTTCTTTATCTTCTGAATCTCCTAATTTTCTTGCTTTAGCTGATGCCCTTAACATTTATCAGGTACCCTTTTCTTATTGCTTATATATTTTGCTTATTAGAACTGCTTATTTTCTTATTGCTTTGTAGTCTTTATTAGGTTTTAAGTAATACCCTTTTCTTGTTTTTATATGTTTTGCTTATTAGAACTGCTTATTTTCTTATTGCTTTGTAGTCTTTATTAGGTTTTAAGTAATACCCTTTTCTTGTTTTTATATGTTTTGCTTATTAGAACTGCCTATTTTCTTATTGTTTTTTAGTCTTTATTAGGTTTTGATTAATACCCATTTGTTAAAGTTTCAATCTTTATTTATATGTTGCTTATTAGAACTGCTTATTTTCTTATTGCTTTTTAATCTTTATTTATAATGTTTTGATTAATACCCATTTGTTATTTTTATGTAAAGTATTAATCTTTATTTATATGTTGCTTATTAGAACTGCTTATTTTCTTATTGGGTTATTGCTTTTTAGTCATTATTAGGTTTTGATTAATACCCATTTGTTAAAGTTTCAATCTTTATTCAGTTCATTCATGAATGCTTATTGGGTTTTGATATTCAAGGGTGTTTGGGAAACAGCTTATCTCATACTATCTACGCAGGGGCGTCTATATCTGTCATACAAACAACACATCAAATTGTTGAAGCCACTGCGTACACCAATTTACTTTCGCTAATATCGGTCGTAGCTTTCATTTTCAACATTGCTGCAGCCCTGTGGGCATTCTCATTCACAGGTGACATTGAACACGAATCCTGGAAGATTCTAGTTTTCAAGACCGTGTTTTATTTTACGGCTATCATTTCCCCTTACTCGGCCGTTGCAACACTCTTTCCTAAGACACTCGAATGGTATTTCTGTGCAATTATATCGTTCACCATGTTATCCCTGACCATAACTATTTTCAAGAACAAGATAAAAGCCACCCTCGCATTGGCTTATGGAAAAGTTGTTGATGCCATACTTTAGATGCGTAATTGATTCGGTATTCTATCTACTGTGTGACTAGTGCCAAAACTTTATGTTGTACTAAGGCATTCGATACTTTATGTTGTACTATTTGTATTTGTTTTGGTATTCTGGCTAGTTGTGTCGAAAATTAATGTTTACATTTCTTTTTAAGTATCTTGATATTATTAGTGGATAGAATATATAAGGCCCGAGCGCGTCTGTGTGTTTGGGTCCCAAGCGATGGATTTTGGACAAAATTTGGGTGTTGTTCAGACCATATCCGATGTATTTAAGAGAAATCATCATCCATTTCTGAGAGAGATCACAATGAGTGATTTGAACTCTTTAATGTCTGACTATGACAATCAGTCAGATACTTTCGGGATGCCCTTTTTACCATTAATCTTAAAAAAACACGCTTTGCATCAAATGTCAAATCCGGATCATGATTTCGCAAGTAAAATTATACACTATCACTTTGGGCGGATTACTTATAGTTTTTTAAATATTAAGAAACCCAACAAAACATTTCTTTAGCAAAACTTTTAGAGAAGTCAAAATTTGAGATAAATATGGGTTGTTTGGCAAAAAATAATTTTCTTCTTCTAATCAAATTATAAAATAAATTATTAAAGGCCACATGGGAAAAAACAGTGGCATCCTATTTCTAGTCTCCCATTAGCTTAATTGAGAAATAAATTTTAAGTTTTTAAAAAAGAAATTAATGCATATAAAATAATTTTAATACACAAAATTTTCTATTTGTTATATTTTGATGTACAATAAAATTCTCATACACGTAGATGCAAAAATTTTATTCACGATACGTATTTTTAATTATTTTCATCAAAACTATACATTTTTAGAAAACTATATTCACAACTTTTTTATCACCAATGTCCTTTATCTTGTGAAAATTTTTGAAAATGTTTACTAACTTCTTACTTTTTAATTATTTTTACACTTCTCACGATTATTTATTTTTTTGTTATTTTTTTAACCGTACCTATTGCTTAAGCTTGTAAACTTTGAATTCTGCTAAGGGTTGGTTAAACTTTTTAGTGTCCGTCCCGTGATGAATAGTTGAAATTTTCAACCGAACTTAACCAAACGATCCCGTGGGGTTAATAGCTTATAGATTGTGTATTATCAAAGTATATTTTAAAGTTTATATTTATTCAGATATTGAGATTCATTATAATCTCTTCTTAATTATTCCTTTTAATTTCAAAAGTCATAGAGTTAAGTCTAAGAAATTCTTGGCTTTTTAAAAGATGTATTACATCAGTCATTGAGAAAATTTGAAACATTGTTTAAAAGAATCAAAGCAGTTTAAGTTAATTAGGATGTTTGATGATAGGCGTAAATGAATATATCAAAACTTACTAGACGTGGCAATTTGTGTCAAAAATCAAAAAAATATGTTAATTTGGGCAAATTTTTAAAAGATTTTGTTAGCCTCGCTTTTTATAAAGATAACGTCTTACACGTGAATTGGACTAGATACGTAGTTAGTTGTGCCCGCAGGGACTACTATTGTACACGAGAATTAGTTATATTGTAATGAGCCTATAAATACCCCCCATGACTCTCCATGAAGGGTGTGCCTTCCTAATAGGTTTGTTGTATTAATTGTTTCATTATCAATAAAATACTTTTTCCTTTCCATGAGGAATGATATAGTTGTATTAATTGCTTTGTTTAATACTTTTTATGTCTTATCTCTTTCCTATTTTTTAATAATATAGTAATTTAAATATTAATTTAAAACAATAAAAAAACAATATTTCATTTATAATTGTAATATTTTTCTTTTGTCCCCATCATCTTTCTTTCTCCCCATTTTCTTTTATTCTATACCAAATCAAAATCTTATTCTAAATCCGTGATCATTCCAAACGCACCCTAAATTGATAGGTAGTTTAAATAGCTATTTGATGTTCTGTAACTTAAAAGAAGAAAGTCAAGATCAACATGTCATGATATTATGCACATATGATGTAATATAGTAAATGCAAATAGTAATAACATATAATTTTATAATTCTTACGAAATTGTATGGTTACATTTTTTTAAGTTAAGACTATTACTTCTTTAAAGAATTCAAAATTGAGTCTAAAAAGTGGGTGTCGATCAAAAAGCACCGTCAAGTTCACCATGCATTGGTTTTCTTGTAACAATAAACGAAATATATTAGCTACAATTTTTTGTAGCCAATTAGCTACAATTTTGTGCTATAAATGCGGGTCATTGATTCTTTTCTGTGGGTCCCTGATTCATTGTTTGTGTACTTATTATGAATGATTGTAGCTAATTGGCTACAAAAATTGTAGCCAAGCTATCCCCTAAACAATATAGTAATTTGCTTTTAATGTCTATACGCGGATATAAGAGCATCTGCAATGGCTCAAATGGGCAAAAGTTTTTTCCTATTCTAAAAAGTCTTTTAGTAATGTTTTTAGCATTGCATAAATAGCTTTTTAAAAAGCTTTACACAAAGACTTGTCAAACATCAAGTCTTTCTCAAAAGCTTTAGAGCATCTACAATGGGGGAAAATCTTAAAGACTTTTTGCATTTAATGCTTAACTTACTTAATAACTAGAGGTTTTTGCAAAGACTTTTAATTTACAAAGTCTTTGTTAAAAAGCTATTCAAAAAGTCTTTTATGCAATGCAAAAAACCCTTTTAAATAGCTTTTTACAATAGTGAAAAGCTTTTAGTTGGTTTACCCATTGCTCATGCTTAATAAAGATAGTATGCATTAAATGCATTAAATGCTTCAAGTCATTGAAGACTTTTAGCATTGTGGAAGCTCTGAGCATCTGCAATGGGGAAAAGTCTTAAAGACTTTTTGCATTTAATGCATTTAATGCTACACACATTTAGATACTAAAGCTTTTAGCAAAGACTTGGAGTTCACCAAGTCTTTTTAAAAAGCTTTACAAAAAGCTTGTGATGCAATGCTAAAAACCATCCTCAAAGGCTTTTTGTAATAGTGAAAAGCTTTTACTTGTTTGACCCATTGGAGATGCTAGGTTATTGATAAAAGAGGAAATTACCAAACTAAGCAAAACAAACACCCTTGGTCCAAAACTTGGTCACTTTTTACACTATTTTTTTTTATTTTGGTTATGCTTAACTGCTCAACTGCTCGACTCCACCCATTTAGTGACACGTGTCCCTGCCTTATACTTTTCTTAAACACCTTTGGCCCACTATAGGTGGAGTCGAGCAGTTGAGCATGACACGTGTCATTAAAATGGATGAAATCAAGCAGTTGAACAGTTGAGCATGACCAAAATGATAAAAAAGGTGCAAAAGAGACAAAGTCTTGGATCAAAGGTGTTTTTCTGGCTTTGGTATTTTTCTCTTGATAAAAATACATTAAAAGGCTTGATGGATTTGGAAATGGGTTGAGCTGGCAATTTGCATTATGGGCTGAGTGCATCCTAACAAAAAGTCCAAAAATAATAAATTTATCAATCAAACTAGCAACTTTTTTTTTACACAAATTTATCACATCTATTTGTAAAGGCTACAAATTTATCACATCTATATATGTTTGGAGGTTAATTTGTGTTTTATTTGAGTATGCATGCAAGTAGATGAGGTATTATTTGGTTTGAATTTTTTTTGTGGAAAACTAGAAGGGGGGTTGAATAGTTCTACGTCGTGTTTCTTTTATTTTGAAAACTTTATTTACTTTAAATTCTTAACTTCAAGTTGTTTGTGAAAACAAATACTTGAACAAAATTATTAATTATATGTGTATTCTTTTTAGATTAGTTATAAAGGTTTTGTTTTTATGAATGGAGTTCTAAATTGATCTTTATGTGAAATCAGCTTCTAAGTAATACTAACAATTATATATGCCTATGTGTATGAAAGTAATTACGATATAAATAAGGAAATAAGTAAGAGATGGAAAGATCAAACCGAGACACGAGGGATTTATAGTGGTTCGGCTACAAGGACACCTTCCTTACCCTACTCCACTCCCCGAGCACCTAGCTCGAGAGTTTTCTTCACTACTTCAACAAGCTCTCTTATGGCGGAGAAAACCATACACAACTTTTGCTTACACCGGTTTAACGACACAAAGCTAAATGTCGAGTTCTAATAGTAGCTAGAACCAATCTCACGACTTCAATCACAACTTCTTCACGACTTACTCACAACTTCTTCACGATGGCTTCACGACTTTTTCACGACGGCTTCACGACTTCTTCACAACGGCTTCACGACTTCTTCACGACAGTTTCTCAACTTCTTCACAACTACTCACAAATACTACACACCACAACTACTTCACAACTACAATCTAATTTACAACTATACACTACTTCTTCACTTCCTAGTATGTACTTCTCCTTCGCGTCTCTACTTCTTCACACCTTTGCTAAGCTTCTTACACACCTTGTATTTCTTCACTCCTTAGCTACTTCTATTTCTTCACTATCTTACGGCTTCTTTATGATGGCTTCACCACTTCTTCACACCACAACTTCTTCACCACTTTACAACACTTCTACACTACTACTTTACAACACCACTACTTATACAACTTCTTCTCTACTTACTACACAAATCTAATCACTTATGTACACACCTAATATACACACCTTATACACAAATGAATGAATGATTTACAAGGTTTACTAAACAAGCAACTTAGGTACCAAGATGATACTTAAGTTGTAATACTTCTAGTCTTGATTGATAGAAGTATTCTTCTCTTTGCACTTGGATGATTGAAGCTTGAATCACTTTGAAACAAAAGCTTAAGATTATATGATCAAAGGATTTAGGAAGATATAAGGAGAGAAATAGAACAGAAAGTTTGGGGTGCAAGAGGTGAGAAAAAAGTCCAGGGAAAGTCCAGTATTTATAGGCAAAATCTGACAGCCTAGAGGAGCGGGGCGGTCCCCTTAAATAGGTGGCCGGCCCCCTTAAAATTAAGGGGACCGCCTAGTATAATTAAGGGGGCCGCCCTTCCTGAACGTTGCTCAGATTTGTCTTTTTGTGGGGAAGGTTTTTCTGGAACATTTTTGCCATTTTTGGTTGAAAATTTGAATTCATAAGTTTATACTAGATTAAACATATTTATTTAATACCAAAAATGTTTTTCTAAAAGATATAAAATGTTTGTGACATTTTATAAAAAGTTTAGTGATTTAAGAAAAAATTCCTTTGATCATACAATGCATTAGGCATTTGTTTATTCATACCTTAAGTGATTAAGTTGTAGAAGTGAATATTTCCAACTAAATACTTGTTTACTTAATAAGTTTATGTTTAATGAGTTTACATTTTGTGATCATCAAAACATAGAGATATCAAGAAGTATTAATAATGTTTTTAGGCATTATTTATATCAACAATCTCCCCCTTTTTGATGATTACAAAACTTAAACTCATTAAATCCAAAATTTTATTTTTGGACAAGTATTTAGTGAGTTTACATTCACTTCTCCCCTTTTTGTAGAATCAAAAAGGTTATGCCGACTATATTCAACTAAGAATTTTGTCGGAAACTAGAGCTCCCCCTTGATGTATACTCCCCCTCGTTTGAGGGCACCAAGGAATCGAGATATGGAATACTTTGCAAGAAAAATATTAGAAGCACAAGCATATATGTATAATAATAATAATAAGAATAAGAGCAACAAACATAGCAATCAAATATTAAGGACATGAAACAAAACATGCATTAATTTAAAATGATTATGTGAAAAACATAATCATTGATACAACATGTATTTTGCTTAGAGCATACAATAAGTAGAAAATCCTAAATTGCCAACGAGAGACATCGGACTTGCTTGCGACATAAAAACTTGAGCTTGGAGCGTTTGAAATTGAGGTGGTTAAGTAAGGGTGAGAAAGTAGGATTAATGGAGGTATGTTTTTGGGTGCATAGATGTTGGAGAGTTTGGTGGTGGAGAGTTTGGAGCGGAACATGTTGATTGAGGGTTTTGATTTTGTTCAAGTAAGAGGGTTGGATTAGATTTTGTGAGGAGATACTCAATCCAAGTGAAGTGCTCATTCAATGCAATGGTTTGTTTTTGGAGAAAGATGCAACAAGGACAATTGTTGACATGTCTTTCAATTTGACTCAAGTTGTGGGGTGATGAAGGAGAGCTAGATGGAGGTTGATCTAAGTTGTGTTGAGCAAGGTGTAGGGCAAGAAGAGCACTAAGCTCATGGGCTTCCTTGAGTTCTTCAATGAACTTCAAGTGTTCGGAGGGAGGTGATGATGGTGGAGTATGGTTGTCATTTGGGATGGATGTTTGGACATGTAACATAGGGGTGACATGTGAGTTGGTGGGAGGTGGTGGTGATACTCTTGGTGGTGGAGACATTTGTGAGCTTGGGTAATTATGAGTGGATGAGGATGGAGATATGGAAGATGAGGATATTCCAAGAGTGGTGAGTGTGTTGGATGGTGCATTGGTTGATTGAGCAAGATGTGGGATGGTGTGAGTGAGATTGGGATTATTATTTTGGGATTGATCATGCTCTCCATATGAATCATGTGGGTAAGATGGAGGTATGTTTTTGGGAGCAAGGGTGGATGATTGGTTATGTTTGTTAAGGGGTTCATGAGACTTAGGTGTTGGTTGGTTTTGGACAACATCATTTGTTGAGTTGGTGTTGTGACAAGTGTCAAGCTTTCTTCTCCAAACGGGTCTTACGGAGATTTTAGCAACTCTTGAAGGTTTGTATCTTGGGTTGTTGGGAGATGACATGTTTGGATGAATGAGCACTAATGATGGATGAATGAGCATTAATGATGGAGAAAGGTATTTATAGTGTAAGAATGGCGTGATTAAGGAAGGTAAATTGTGGTGGGTGGTTTAGGACAAAATATGTTTGTGAGTTTTGGGAAGTGTAGGATAAAATGGGCTGAAAAGTGAAAAAGAAAACAGTAACTCCGTCCCTCAGATGGCCGGTCCCCTTAAATAGGGGCCGATCCCCTTAAATATTAAGGGGGCCGCCTAAGGATTTAAGGGGGCCGCCCATCTGCTGATTCCCAGATTGCTAGAAATGGGTTTTTGGCAGAAATTTGTAGAAAAGGTTGTGTTTTTTTGGTTTAGTTTCAAGCAAGTCCAACTTCTTTTGAGGCAATTTAGCATTTAATAACTTATGTATGCAAAACATATTTATTAAAGTCATTAAGCATTTTTATCTAACATGCAACCTACTCATTAAGCAAGTGATATATTTATATGGACAAGAAAACAATACATGACACCAAGTAATTCATAACATCATTTTTAGGAAGATTAATAATCTAGTTAATTAATCCTAATGAGTGTCTATGTGCTAAGGATTGAGAAGTTGTGATAGCATGGACTTTTAGACTTATACCAATTAAGATCTTAATGGGTAAACAATGGTTTTTCAGATTCGATTTAGTTCTCTTATAAATGTCATATACATAAATATAGATGACAAATATGAGATCACCATGCATGATTTAAATAAGTGTTTTTAGCATTATTCAACAATGTTTGAGAGTAGGTTTTTATGTGGGTGTGAAAAGAAATTTTAATGAAATAGATTTGGTTTTATTTCAAAATGTTTTTATGAGGAAAGAAAACATATTTTTCCAATCTTTGACTTTGATAAACACGTAACTATGGACAAAAGTTTGGAAGAAAGGTGGGATGTTAAATACAAAGGTGTCATAATCTTTTGAAAAATCATTTTTCCAAAATGTGAAGTTTTTGCATATTTAAAAACAAGTATCATTAATTATAGGTTTAAAAAGAGTGGTTAAAAAGATCTCATGCTCAAGGAAATTGGTTAAGGCTATTGACACATGCTACCCCTTTCTACATATCCTGTGATCATACGAAAGTGATGACTAAATTCTATTTGATGCGAGAATGGGATATATGCTAATATGGCTCCTTTGATTACGCACATTATCTAACTTAATGCCATAGTCTATAAGAGTTTACTTCATCCATGGGTTATATTGTGATATATCTAATCCTACTTCCATGTTGACAATTAATCCACTTTACATGCTTTATCTAAATGAGTTCTCTACAAGTGGACATGGAAGATTTCCATATTTAATTTGCGAATGCAAAATGAGTTTGACAGTGAATACTTCATTTAATGCTTAGGGGGCTAACTAAAGGGTTTCTAATTTAATCGTAAATAGAATATAACTAAAAGTGTAAAGGCAAGGCAACCTATCAAACTAAGCATATCCTAAGGCAATGATTAACACAACTATATGTATGAAGTAACTACTCATGAAATTTTAAAAAGAGAACTTACCTTATGTCCAGCTTTTCTTCATGATATCCAGGATGGTAAATGAGGTAGTGAATGATAGATGAATCTTCAAGATAACCAAGGTATGAAAGTATATCATAGCAAGCTTCTAACGCCTTATTAGACCAAAGCGGCTTGACCCGAACATGTCTTGAACTTGACTCATTTGATGTCTTAGCCTTGATGTATGTGACGTCTTTTAGTAGAGACTTTCACATCTTTATTGCAACCACATTATGCATTTTCAACAAGCACTTGTTTAAAGAATACTTTGTAGATTTCTCAAAGTTTCGGATTACGTAGTGGAGATATCTTCATTAATTCTTCAATCGCCGCACCATTAATTTTCCACTACGCCATTAGTAATTTCTTGAGATGGATTATCATGTGAGATATTAAGTGTGGTTCAGGATTTGATGATTCATTAGTCTTCACGCGCGTGTTTTGAATGTGAGTAGGTTAACGCAAGATTGAGTTTCATTCCTTTATGTGTTCATCACCTAATCAAGTAAAACATCTTGGTACCCAGATTCTCATGAGTCCGAGATGGTTAGTTGAAGACATCCATTGCATTTGTATGCACATGGTGAGGATGTCGCCAAGAAGTACAAGAATTCCTTAATAGTTTGTTTTGATGCACAAACAATGGATTTCTTGACTTATATTAATTGTAATCATAGTAAATAGCCTTATATCTAAATTTCTCTACTAGGTTTTACAATTTTAATTTGTTTTGATTTACTTGTTGATGAGTTATACGAACTAAATCCTAAACCGGTTTTATCTTTGAATGGCTTTTGACAACTTAGTAGATATTTAAGAGATTTGGAACTTTCTTCAAATTTAGCTAATATTTTTGCTCTTTCATTTAATCTTTTAATTTCATGCTTATATTCTTGACATGTTTTGCATTCTAGATCAATTTCAATATTACTTTCAAGTCTAGACATTTTATCTTCTAAAATTATTTCTTTTTCAAAATTGCTTTCAAAAGTTTTTGATGATTCATTTTTGGAAATGGTTTTTAGATCTATGTTGCAAAAATGTTTAAGCTCATTTTCTAATTTTGAAAATTCTAAAATGAATTGATCATAGCAAAAATGTTCGGTTTCGGATTGTACCTTATTTGGAGTTTTATCTAATTTGGATTCTTCACATACCGGATAGTAATCTTCTTTCGTCTGTGTCACTCCATGATTTTGAATTTAGTTTACTTTGGAGTTGATCCATGTGGTCTTCGTCATTAATACCTTCATTAAAGACATTTGAACTAGTAGTACATGTATCTATTTTATCTAAATGATTATCTATCAAATTTTCTAGGACAACTAATTCATGTACAAGATCAAATTCCTCATCTTTGGCTTGACATTCTTCTTGATGAAAGTTTAAGAGATTTTTCCAAATATCATTAGCCGTTTGACAGAAGAATATTCTTTCATATTCAACTCTCGGCAAGGCTTTATAAATAATTATTTTAGCTTTATTATTTTTGTCATTCTTTGTTTTGAAACAATCATTTTGACTTTCAAACTCCGTTTTTGCTTGACTTTCAAAATCCGTTTTTGTTTGACTTTCAAAATCCGTTTTTGTTTGTTGAAAATCACCAATCGAAATGACATGCCAAAGATCTAGATCAATTGATTTCACATAATTTTCAAATTTATTTTTCCATTCAAGAAATGTAAAGTTTTCAAATAGCGGTGTTTTTTACATAAATTCCCCTTCAAAATATTTTTCGGATTCCATAGATCGATTCAAGTTTTAAAATACAGTATATTTTAAAAATCTTGTTTGACCTGGCTCTAGTACCAATTGTGGAAAACTAGAAGGGGGGTTGAATAGTTTTACGTCGTGTTTCTTTTATTTTGAAAACTTTATTTACTTTAAATACTTAACTTCAAGTTGTTTGTGAAAACAAATACTTGAACAAAATTATTAATTATATGTGTATTCTTTTTAGATTAGTTATAAAGGTTTTGTTTTTATGAATGGAGTTCTAAATTGATCTTTATGTGAAATAAACTTCTAAGTAATACTAACAATTATATATGCCTGTGTGTATGAAAGTAATTACGATATAAATAAGGAAATAAGTAAGAGATGGAAAGATCAAACCGAGACACGAGGGATTTATAGTGGTTCGGCTACAAGGACGCCTTCCTTGCCCTACTCCACTCCCTGAGCACCTAGCTCGAGAGTTTTCTTCACTACTTCAACAAGCTCTCTTATGGCGGAGAAAACCTTACACAACTTTTGCTTACACCGGTTTAACGACACAAAGCTAAATGTCGAGTTCTAATAATAGCTAGAACCAATCTCACGACTTTAATCACAACTTCTTCACGACTTACTCACAACTTCTTCACGATGGCTTCACGACTTTTTCACGACGGCTTCACGACTTCTTCACAATGGCTTCACGACTTCTTCACGACGGTTTCTCAACTTCTTCACAACTACTCACAAATACTACACACCACAACTACTTCACAACTACAATCTAATTTACAACTATACACTACTTCTTCACTTCCTAGTACGTACTTCTCCTTCGCGTCTCTACTTCTTCACACCTTTGCTAAGCTTCTTACACACCTTGTATTTCTTCACTCCTTAGCTACTTCTATTTCTTCACTATCTTACGGCTTCTTTATGATGGCTTCACCACTTCTTCACACCACAACTTCTTCACCACTTTACAACACTTCTACACTACTACTTTACAACACCACTACTTATACAACTTCTTCTCTACTTACTACACAAATCTAATCACTTATGTACACACCTAATATACACACCTTATACACAAATGAATGAATGATTTACAAGGTTTACTAAACAAGCAACTTAGGTACCAAGATGATACTTAAGTTGTAATACTTCTAGTCTTGATTGATAGAAGTATTCTTCTCTTTGCACTTGGATGATTGAAGCTTGAATCACTTTGAAACAAAAGCTTAAGATTATATGATCAAAGGATTTAGGAAGATATAAGGAGAGAAATAGAACAGAAAGTTTGGGGTGCAAGAGGTGAGGAAAAAGTCCAGGGAAAGTCCAGTATTTATAGGCAAAATCTGATAGCCTAGAGGAGCGGGGCGGTCCCCTTAAATAGGTGGCCGGCCCCCTTAAAATTAAGGGGGCCGCCTAGTATAATTAAGGGGGCCGCCCTTCCTGAACGTTGCTCAGATTTGTCTTTTTGTGGGGAAGGTTTTTCTGGAACATTTTTGCCATTTTTGGTTGAAAATTTGAATTCATAAGTTTATACTAGATTAAACATATTTATTTAATACCAAAAATGTTTTTCTAAAAGATATAAAATGTTTGTGACATTTTATAAAAAGTTTAGTGATTTAAGAAAAAGTTCCTTTGATCATACAATGCATTAGGCATTTGTTTATTCATACCTTAAGTGATTAAGTTGTAGAAATGAATATTTCCAACTAAATACTTGTTTACTTAATAAGTTTATGTTTAATGAGTTTACATTTTGTGATCATCAAAACATAGAGATATCAAGAAGTATTAATAATGTTTTTAGGCATTATTTATATTAACATTTTGTTTTATGTTAAATCAAATTTTATCTATTTGTAAAGGCTACAAAAACACAAAAATAACCCATGTTGACTTTGGAATTTTGACACATTGACTTCCTCATGTGTGTTGGACCTGATTACTCCTATCAAATACCAATCCTGAATTGTAGCCATAACCCATGTGCCCCTCAACTTTGATTTCTTTCTGAAAGGTTTCGACCCGTCCCGGTTCCAAAATGACATGTTTGTCTGTGGCTCGACTCAACCCACCTGCTTTGCCTTTAGTGTTACCAATCCCCAACACCTTTAGGCACCAAGCATCAATATTCAAGCACCACTCGATTCATATTATTGTCTGTTAGTACCTACCTCCATGGTCTACAAATGATACTAAAAATATAGAACAAAGGAAAGATGTACAGAAGGATTTCAAAAAACTACTTGTATATATCATCACATTAGCTCCATATTATCTCATTCTTTAACTCCATAACCACGTACGTACAGTATATATCAGTTTAAGATATCACTAACTACATTATTTATCAACGACATCATCGATCAGTGAATGTGTGACTACTACTCATGTACTTAACCTACCAGAACATAGAATCAAATCAAGTAACCTGCACCTCGACAACAAAGCAAATCATATTTGAGCAAACGTATTCTGCAAGCTCCGCGACATAATTAGTTTTGTGCATTCAAATCTTGTACCTTCTTCTGCAACTCCAAAAGGATACGAACTTTATTTTCTCCATCCATTCTTATTGCCGACTTTTCTAAGTTATGTGCCTTTTCCATATATGATATCATTTCATTGTGCGCTTCTTTTATTTTGTCTATAATATTTTTCACATCCGCGCTCAAAACAAATTCTTTTTGCTGATTTAACTGTGTCTCTAATAACTTGACTTTGCTTTGATGATTCTCTTCACTTTGTTTTATTTCAGATTGAAGACGGTGTACTTTGGAAGTGAGCATGTTAATCTCTTTTTTTTTGCTCAAATGTTTTGACTTTCAGCTTCGCATTTTCATCCTCAACTTCCTCCATGGACTTTTTTGACAATTCTTTAGCAACATCTTGGGACTTGAGCTCCTTAATCTCGTTTTCAAGCAATTCGACTTTCTTCTTCTGTGTTGCATTTTCAGAGTTAAGATAGGTATTGATACGTTGGAACATTTCATCCCTCTTTATCGACATGTCATGTTTCCCTTTCAACACTTTATACTCATTCGCCAAATCCAAATTATCTTCAATCGTGAAGCCATGAAAAGTATCATCCTTAGTGGTGGTCATGTTTTCAATTACAACCTGTAACTATGTCATCCAATCGGATCAGTTATGAAGTGAGACACGTCAAAATAAAAAACGTAAAAAGCTTGATTAAAAACTTATCACACCTAACAAGTAATCATGCATCTCAAATTAAAGCTTGAAAGACATCAATTCGTATATGAGAGATATTCATATATAAACTGTTGGGATTTTGACAATCAAGATAAACTATTTATGACCACGAGTACGCAGCAGATGATCTAGATTGATGATTATGGAAAACAAATAAACCACATAAATTTACTAACCTTTGTTAATCGAATTACTAAGACAATTAATGAGCTCTTGAATCTTGAATCTTTATCTTTAAACGAAAACCTTAGTGATTAAATTAAATCACCTCTAAGGCTGTACACACTACACGTCTAACAAGAGTGTTAGGATGCTAGTGCTTGTTTACGAATTAACAAACGAAGCACGTTGGTTTGTTCTTGGAATAAGATGATCGAAACAACCCTTTTGGGGTTTTGTTTGTTTGCTGCCGATCGTGAATCACACAAGGGAAAAAGGGAAGTCAATATTTTACTTTAGGGATATTGTTTGTCGTGGAATATAATGATCTCTAAAGATCATTATATAGTTTAACCAACTTGTTCTCCAAGTCACACTCAAACACCTCCTCTAGTTTGCTAAAAACGACACTCGGACCCCCTTCCTTCTCCCTTGTTCAACCGGCCTAAAACAAACGGCCCATAGGATTTGGTTTTCGTACTAACAAGTCCTTCACTCGATTATAAAGTGTTTGTTAATTAGTTATAACGTCTAAAGTTATAATTAACGACCGTTTAAATAATTTCGTAAACATTTGTTAATATAATTAATACATCTAACATATTAATTACATTAAATAAAACATTACTAGCAAGCATGATAATTATTCATAAATTCGATCACGGATCCAACAAACTGATCAACCTAAACAACATACTGAAACATAGAATCCGTACTTAAAACAACTATCTATAAATGCACAGAGATTCTATTGAGTGAGTGAAGTATATTTTGTATATTTTTACTGATATGATGAATGCATATTTATAGTACAATGATTTAGGTTTGAGATACAACAAACTTGCTAATAAATAGAGATAATAATCCTTGGTAGTCAACTATCTTTGCCTTCATATGTGGATGAGTTTGTTGAGGCACGTGTGGTATTAATAAGCCCCCGCAAGATGGACATACCGCTTGTCGAGAAAGAGCTTTTGTGAGACAATCTGCTAATTGGTCTTTGGTACTGATATGTTGAGGAAGTAGCATTAGCAATAGCTTTATATTCTGCTTCTGTTGAGGAAGGTGAAACCGGTTTTTGTAGTGATGATTTCCACGAAATAATATTTCCTCCAAGGTAAACAACATATCCAGTTGTTGATCTTCCATTCTCTTGTGCCCCTCCCCAATCAGAGTCACTGAATGCACTTAAGAAAAGCGATTGAGCACGCCGAAGAGACAAGACAAAAGAATGGTGCCCTTTAAGTAGCGTTAAAGCTTGCCAATGCTCATCTGATGGGTTGTGCATGTATTGTGAGAGTTTGTTTGTGGCAAATGATATGTCGGGACTGGTCATTGCCAAATATTGAAGCTGCCCAACAGTTTTATGGAAAGATGTTGAATCTATAGTTGTTGAAGAACTGTTGAGTAAGCTGACCACTCATTGGTGTGGAAACTTCTTTTGCCCTATCCATGTTTTGGTTTTTGAGAATATCCCTTATATGTTTGTGTTGCGACAAGAAAATACCATCTCGAGTTGAGATGACCTCAACACCAAGAAATTGGTGCAGTTCTCCAAGATCTTTTAGCGCAAAATGCTCATGATGTTGTTGCACATATTTGCTGTGTTATAAGGACGAATGGCATCAGCCATTCTACCAACATGGGTGACGAATGGCTAGAGGCTCGGTATATATAGTACGACGCGTTATTGGTGCGTTGTTGGGTCATTTGGCGGACGAATACTTTGCCATACCTAGCACTCTTATAGGGGGCGCGTTTGGTAACTAAGAAAAAGGCACTTAAATAAAGGGTATTTGATAGGAGTAATCAGGTCCAACGCACATGAGAAAGTCAATGTGTCAAACTTCCAAAGTCAACATGGGTTATTTTTGGTGTTTTTTAAGCCCTTTACAAATAGATAAAATTTGATTTAACATAAAAAAAATAAATTCAAACCAAATAATACCTCGTCTGCTTGCATGCATACTCAAATAAAACACAAATTAACCTCTAAACATATATGGGTTGTACTATCATTAAACAAATATTGAAACTGATCTCATGAATCAAACATTCCCTCTACTCAACATACATTCTCCATCTCCACTTCAAATTCGGCCAACGAGCCACACACTTAGTAATCTCACTTTTCAATACATCGTCATTACTGCAGATGAGCAACGAGACCTCTGACAAACCGATACATTGGTCCAACACACAAGCAAGACCTGGAAAAAAATATGACGGATCATAAATCTTAATGTTTTCAATCCTTAATGTTTTCAATCCTTTCGTTCTCTTGGAACTAATTTCTGACTCGTACTCATCTAATTCCCACCACGCACATGCATGATTTAATAGATAGACAAGTTACCTTTGTTCTATATTTTTAGTCTCCATGGAGGTAAGTACTGAGACAATAATATGAATCGAGTGGTGCTTATTGAATATTGATGCTTGGTGGTGCCTAAAGCAAAGCAGGTGGGTTGAATCGAGCTGCAGGAAAACGGGTCATTTTGTAAGCGGGTCGGGTCGAAAGAAATCAAAGTTGAGGACGGGCACATGGGTTATGGCTACAATTCAGAAATGGTATTTGAATGAATTAAAAAACCATAAGCAGTTAAGGCCAGCTTAGATATATTGCTAGCATAGCAGATCTGCACACTTTCTTCTGGATCGTCCGGAAGCATGGAAAGCATCGGAAGAATATATTCTGGAAAGATTTTAGCATCAATTGGAGGAAAATCTCGAACCAAAGGCAGAATGTCACACAGAGTCTCCAAGGCAGCCGTTCGGACGATTGCAGATGAATCTGAAAGTACTACAATTACATATGGAAGTACTCTTTGCAACCGATCTTCGTCGTCTATATATAATGAGCATGAATTTAGTAACAGCACAGCGCTACTCCTTAGCTGAGGCATCTTGACATTTCGTATGCAAGAACAGAGCAGTGAGGCAATTAAAACCATCCCTTCACAGCTCATGCTATCCTGTGGTAATGGTAAAAAGGGCATCCCGAAAGTATCTGACTGATTGTCATAGTCAGACATTAAAGAGTTCAAATCACTCATTGTGATCTCTCTCAGAAATGAATGATGATTTCTCTTAAATGCATCGGATATGGTCTGAACAACACCCAAATTTTGTCCAGAATCCATCGCTTGGGACCCAAACACACAGACGCGCTCGGGCCTTATATATTCTATCCACTAATAATATCAAGATACTTAAAAAGAAATGTAAACATTAATTTTCGACACAACTAGCCAGATATCAAAATCAATCAGAATGTATCGAATGCTTTAGTACAACATAAAGTATACAAGAATACCAAAACAAATACAAATAGTACAACATAAAGTATCGATTGCCTTAGTACAACATAAATTTTTGGCACTAGTCACACATGTAGATAGGAATACCGGAATCAATTACGCATCCAAAGTGCGGCATCAACAACTTTTCCATAAGCCAATGCGAGGGTGGCTTTTATCTTGTTCTTGAAAATAGTTATGGTCAGGGATAACATGATGAACGATATAATTGCACAGAAATACCATTCGAGTGTCTTAGAGCACTCGGTACCCTCGGCTGGTGAGCTCGCGCCATTCCAACAGCCCAACAAATTCAATGGCTCACGGTATAAAGTTTTGTGCCAAAGGTGTTTGGCTGTTATATACTAGTAACAGCCCAAGCCATAGCATTTTTTTTGGTGTGTGTGTTGTATTTGTGTATTTAGTGGGCTATGTGTTGGAATTAAATAATTTGACATTCAAATAAATAATAAACCATAAACATCGAAGCACATAAGCAGCGGAAGCAAGGATCATAATTAACATGTACAAAGTAATAACGAAAACATAAAGGAAAATGTACCTTGATCTTAGCTAAACAAAGATCAAAACTTCTCTTTTCTTTACTTGAACAATCAAACGGATTAACGTGGAACCCCTTACAATTTTGTTCCACAATCCAAGATTAATATCTAAAGTAAGATATTAACGAGTTCTCGAACACACGTACTATTACTCGGCTAACGAATGATGCTAGTGATTGAACACGGATTAAACCAAAACTATATTTTGTTTAATAATAGAAAAACAGTGATTGATATGTATGATAAGGCAATCGACTGTTTTGTTTAAAGTAAAAGGACAACAACTATTGGTCTCCTTTTTTCTTCACAGTGTTTTGCACCTCAAAAGTCAAGAAAGTAAAGAACCAATATTTTGTATTTATAGGAAATTGTAGACTTGGAGAACAAGAAGTAATATGGGTCGATCAAGGGTTGTAAACCCTTAAAACCAACCGGCCTAACCCATAAGAAAGGTTTCTAGATCCTTCCAATCTTCCTTTTTTCACTAATAGTCCTTTAACTATTAACTTAACGACCGTTAGTCAATTCGGTTAATCACTTAACGTCCGTTATGTCTCATTTCGTGTCCAAATAATTAAAATACATAACTATTATATATATTAATTATTTACGTTAGTCATTCATACCTAAAGTGTGCAATCCCTCGCTCCCGAGTTCGAATCTAGTCATACACGATAATATTTTTCCAATAAAACTCTAACAGCTCCCACTTGGAAATCTATTAAAAGTGTAATGACATTGGTTAGCGTCTAGCAACACGCCAATGCCCCCAGAACAACTCGGGTGGTGGTTCTCCTGGAAAAAACCATTCGATGATAAATCATCATAGGCATCCTTTTGTTTCTAATACCACATTAATAAAGATATGGATCTAAGTCATTCTTCATTAATAATTCTGTTTCTCGTTGTTTATGATTAAATAAGATTACCAAATCTTCTGAACTATTCAGTGGAGATCTTGGGTGTGGCCACACATACATCTTACCAATCCTACGAGGGGCCCAACAGTATTAAACTTCAAACAATTTGAAGGAACAAATTCTATCTTGACTACGAGCATAACTCATACACTTCGCAACGCTTCTGAAAACAATCCGTATAACTACCAGTTACGTATAGCGTTAAATTGAATCACAGAAATGCACTACATGCATGACAGTTATCTGGTATCTCAAGTCTGAGGATAACTATATATATACATAAGACTTACTTGATGACAAGATCCATAAAGTAAACTTATGTGGCGGGATTTAGTCCTATATTCAAACAATTTGAATATCATGTGAAATTGGTATGACAACGCATCAATATACTTTTAAGTATATTATACCAATACTCAGGTTTACCTTAATTTAATGATATTCCCATATCATTAACTGGCAATGGACAGTTTAGAATATATAAATATATTCAAGGATATAAACATGCAAATATAGGATATATTATTAAGAAAATGATAAACAAACATAACCATTATTTTATTTCATTAAAATAATAATTGTTCAATAACATCCCATTATCCAAACACTAAAATAGATCAACGCATGATAATTCTAATTAATGAATTATGCCTCAAGTCATGTCAAACATACTTGTTGACAAGGCATAAATCAACTAATTTTGATCTATGGGAATTTTGAGAATACTTAGTTCAAGAATTCAATTAATGAAGTTCTTGTATGTGTGCTATCAATTATCTTGATAATTCCACATAATATTTCATAAAATACGTGACATCCTCAACCACGAATTTATGACAAGCAAACTATCAAACCTTTTATAGTTTAAAGTATCCTAATTCTTTAATGTAAAATGCAACTATGCTTACAGTTAAGCATAACTAGTACACATGGCCATTAACTAGGATGAAATCCCACCATGACTAGCATTGAGTGTCATCTCAATCTTATTAGCATCATTGTATGCAAAACGACAATATGCTCTTTAAAATCCCGTAAACTTTAATATCCAATGTGTAATGTTTGATACCTTCAAATCTTACAAGATTTGTTGGCTATATCAATTACGCAACAATTGCTATATGGTTCATACTTAGAATTTTGGAGCTATTCCAGGATGAGGATGTTAATTCTAAATCCAACCATATCCATTACACCAAGTTATCTAATAACATTCAACTAGATATTAATGTTGTAAAATCATCTTTGATCAAGCATGATACAACAAACAACATGATGTATATGAAAAATCCCTGTGTCAAACTTAGATTTGTTCTTGTCATATCTTTTCAAAGATATGTATCTATCTAGACTTTCTAATAGTATAATCATGTTCTTATTAGAATTTAATTATTTACCGCTTATGTTTATAATAAACATATATTCAAAGGTTGTGAGTTTATTTTCTAAATCTTCACATGAAGTTTTATTCCAAACTAAGGCTTAACATTTAATGCTTATGGAATGTTACTTCCTATATGTTTTGCAACATATATGAAATAAGAAAATAAATTTAACACTCGCACTAGCTTTGAGGAATATTAAGAGACTGTCTTATTTTAATCATAAATCAAAACTAGGATTTAATAGTTAAACATAAGTATATCTCCTAGATGCATGCATCAATCCATTCATAAATGATTGCACTTTGTATACTTCTAAAGATTATTTGAAGTCAATTACCCCTTTCAATTACTTATCGTCATCGCACAAGTAATTACTCAAGAAAGATTTTTAATCTTCCATTCTCAATTTCATATAAATGAAACTAAGAATGAATCATAATCTTTATACATTTAATGTTCTTTAGAAAGAATTCCAATCACAGTTAATTGCTTAAGTGTGTTTGATAATCTTTCCATACATTAAATATGTATACAAACTTTGTACATTATGATTTCTACTCGGAAATTTAAATCTCTAGCATTTTCATTTCCTTTGTAGAAACTCATCATCATTCTATAGTGTAACTATAGAGCTCAAGATTAATTAAGTTTCCAAAACTAATTTACCTTTATGGACTGCATCTAATCATTCATAGTATGAGTAACTTGCCAAATTCAATATTTGCAACAGGTTTACCATAATCCTGTAACTCATAATCCTCAACATATTATACAAATATTTGAGACATCCTTGCGGATCTATGAATGATAATTTCATCATATAAAGATTTAACATTTACATGTTTAATCCTTATCATGACTTTACTAGTGTATTATTAGAAGATCATGTATCTTGTAATTTTATCTTTTTCAAGATAAAACTCCCACTTGCCTTTAGCAATTTATAGACTATCTATAAATACTTAGCAAGTGGAGCAACACAATACATATTGACAGTTCCTTACATGAAGTTTGTTAATAACCTACTCAAAATAGTTTTAACAAATTCAGAACTTCAATTTTAAGACTTAATGTGATTCATCACATTCCACAATAAATGGTGTCTTAATAATCTTCTAGGTTGGAGTCTAATTGAGTATATACAATGCATACTCAATTTTCTAACCTTGATAACTTTGGAAGAATAGAAAATATAGTTATCTTTAATCAAACAATAGTTTGATTTTCCTAACTGAACGTACCATAACCATTATGTATTTCATTAGGATTATATTGTAAGACAATCTTACAATATGTAAGATAAGTATATATTTTGTTTGGTTTATCTATTTACCAACTAAATCAGCTTAATGGTATAATAGAATTTCCAAGCCAATGCATGCTATATAACATAAGTACTTTTTGACCAAGTCACTTCATGTTCGTGTCTTAACAAGAAGACATAAACTTGTTATATTCCCAATATACGTTATAAATCATTGATCAACTCAATGGCTTCTTGTATATGTTTAAACAAAAACATAACAGTTTAACGTCTTACTTTATTATAAGTCTTGTAACAATTTAAAAGACTTCATATTTATATCTTTACAATAAAATATAAATATTCATAACTAAAGTAATCATGAACACCACAAATTGGTTTCACTAGTATTTCAAGTTAATTTATTTACCTCATATATTTATGACATTCCAAGAATACATAAACATTCAAATTTGAAGTAGTATTAGGTTACTTCATTTATTTATGTCATTTCAATAATACATAAATATTTAGTTTGAAGTAATCTCATTATTATATTGACACTTGCTCTAATAAGAATCTAATTTAGAACTTGCAAATTAACATAGTTTCATTACATCAGTTGATCTGCTAGTAATGAAAGTATGTAATCTACCTTGTTATTAATATCTATGTCAAGGTCTCACTTACGTTAGATATTAATTCCAAGTGTTCTATTAATTAGATGTGATTAAAAATCACATTAGAACATTTATTCTCTTACCTTGCAGTCAAGAGAATCCTTTAAATCATATTCCTTTGTGTTGTTCTTTGCACACAATAAAGATTTCTCCCACTTGTGCATGGAACAACATCATGTATCAGATAAACAACATGACAATCGTTTGTTTATGTGATCAATATGATTGTGTCCTAGATATTAGTAGATATAGAACCACCTTGTCTAGTAAGGAAACACACATGATTATCCTTAAACCCACAAGTGTCTACTATTGGAAAGTAATTATCTCAAGAGATTCTAGAGATAATTTGGGTTACTACCAAGATAACAAGCTTGTAGCTCCCACTGAATTACAGATCATTACATTAATATATGTTATTCAGTAATTACAACACTATGCTCCCACTGGATTTGACAACATTATAAGTGTTTCATAACCAGTACAAGCAAATAGTGTGCTATTTACTTTCCTACACCTTTGAGTAATCCCATATGTAACCATTACTTAGGTACTAAAGAATGTATTCTACTTTGTAAATGATGGACTATCCATCAATTCAATTAACTTGAAAATAATTGGGCATGCAATTTCTTCCTTAATTTGACTACCATCCCCACAATGGTATGTAGCATATTTAAGTGGTCAAAGCACGACAACTAGACAAAGTGTGCTAGTTTGCCTTTTACCAATTTTGCGGTAACTAGTCTAGCTTCTAATTTAATAACTCATAAAATGTGCAATTTTCTTAACTATTAAAATTTTGCTATGAGTTATTTCTTAGAATTTAGACAATTCTAATTTTCCCATTATACCCTTCTCATTAATGAAAAGGTATATGGTTTAAGTCTCACTCTTCTCAAAGAAAGTAGACTTGGTTTATTCTTTTAGTAAAGTTGACTCTAACCAAAAACCCTACGGGTGTAGATCAATTTTCCACTAAAAGAATGCCCCACGTTTACGGTTTTTAACGTTGCATTAATACATTAAATGAATTTACAAAATTCAATTTTAGTATTTTCGATAATAATTTTTCAAGAAAATAAAACTACCCATGAATTTAATTTACTTGAAAACTAGGATCCAACTTTTCATAGCTCCACCACATCAGTTGATCTGCTAGCAGTGGAAGTACAAAAGATGGTAACTTGTCGTACAATAATCGCGAAACAATTTTCCGACTCCTAAATTTATGGGAATTACATTTGCCAAACAATTTTGCAATGTAAGCATGTTTCTTCCCATCTCATGCTTTAAGTCTCAAGGTCTCACTTATAACTTAATTAAGTCGTCTAATTTAGAAACTTGTAAATTCACATATTCTTATTACACTCAGTTGATCTGCTGGCAATAAAAGTATGTAATTTACCTTGTCATTAATATCTGTGTCAAGGTCTCACTTACGCCAGATATTAATTCCAAGTGTCTCTTATAATTAGATAGCACGTGACTTAAATTTTTAGGGTATTTATTTTGATGTGACAATCAAAATATGTACAAAGAAGCATGCACTCATCTTTGTATCATAAGTTTTACAAAACAATTTTTATTACCAATTCATAAGCTTAAATCAACAAAATTTTAATCGATGGCGTTGAGAAACTTACAACATTGCCTTAAGATGCTTCGTACATACTAATGGTGTACTTGGTAAGTCTAATTTTGACGCACAGGCGAGCGGAGGGGCAAACGTCCGCCCGAAGGCCAATTAAAAACGCGCCCCTTTCGGATGACAATTTAATGTCAAGCCTCCTTATACCCACTTTATAGTTTGTCAAAACTAGGTCCGCCGCTTCGACCATTATGTACAGTCGCATCAATCAATTAACAATTTATGATTTAAAAGCTCAAAATTAATGTAGTAAATTATTAAATTGCTAGTCTCGCCTGGGAGCAAATTACCGTGCGAAGCGAACCACTATCGGCACATAAGACTTGGCAATTAAAAATTTACTACAATAGGGTTTCATAGTTATTAGGTCCATTTATTTTATTCCAAGAACAAGTAATTTTTAACAAAATAAATAACCACAAATAACACATATATGATCTTAACTATTAAAACATATAGCCACATGCAAACCCTTTTGATAAATCCTATTAATAATCTATATGTGAATAATTATGTATATAATTAATAAAACTCCCATTGGTTTTCGAGCTCATTGTGCCCAATGGTCCACAGACGTCAAATAACTTGACCGCGTAAGTTTAAATTAATTAAATACCACATAGCACATAACTGATTCATTAATGTATTTAATTAGGGTCTTCCCTAATTTTAGATCTATCTAAAACATGTAGCACATAAATAAACCCTAATCCATGATTTCTTTGCATGAAAAAATCATGGATCAAACAGGAACGCAACCCTTTATTCAAATAATCACATAAACATGTTCCTAATTAGGGTTACAAAACTAACTTTTTAATTAAAAGAGGGTCGAACCCCCTCCCTAATTGTATAGATCGAATATTTTTTAAGATCTAGCATTAAAACCCTAAAAAAAATCGACTAAAAACATGTAAATCCAAATCAAGATTTGATTTTTATTATGTGTTTCGATAATTACAATTACATGTTAAACGGCTCGTGATGCCACTGTTGGAATTAAATAATTTGACATTCAAATAAATAATAAACCATAAACATCAAAGCACATAAGCAGCGGAAGCAAGGATCATAATTAACATGTACAAAGTAATAACGAAAACATAAAGGAAAACGTACCTTGATCTTAGCTAAACAAAGATCAAAACTTCTCTTTTCTTTACTTGAACAATCAAACGGATTAACGTGGAACCCCTTACAATTTTGTTCCACAATCCAAGATTAATATCTAAAGTAAGATATTAACGAGTTCTCGAACACACGTACTATTACTCGGCTAACGAATGATGCTAGTGATTGAACACGGATTAAACCAAAACTATATTTTGTTTAATAATAGAAAAACAGTGATTGATATGTATGATAAGTCAATCGACTGTTTTGTTTAAAGTAAAAGGACAACAACTATTGGTCTCCTTTTTTCTTCACAGTGTTTTGCACCTCAAAAGTCAAGAAAGTAAAGAACCAATATTTTTTATTTATAGGAAATTGTAGACTTGGAGAACAAGAAGTAATATGGGTCGATCAAGGGTTGTAAACCCTTAAACCCAACCGGCCTAACCCATAAGAAGGGTTTCTAGATCGTTCCAATCTTCCTTTTTTTACTAATAGTCCTTTAACTATTAACTTAACGACCGTTAGTCAATTCGGTTAATCACTTAACGTCCGTTATGTCTCATTTCGTGTCCAAATAATTAAAATACATAACTATTATATATATTAATTATTTACGTTAGTCATTCATACGTAAAGTGTGCAATCCCTCGCTCCCGAGTTCGAATCTAGTCATACACGATAATATTTTTCCAATAAAACTCTAACAGCTCCCACTTGGAAATCTATTAAAAGTGTAATGACATTGGTTAGCGTCTAGCAACACGCCAATGCCCCCCGAACAACTCGGGTGGTGGTTCTCCTGGAAAAAACCATTCGATGATAAATCATCATAGGCATCCTTTTGTTTCTAATACCACATTAATAAAGATATGGATCTAAGTCATTTTTCATTAATAATTCTGTTTCTCGTTGTTTATGATTAAATAAGATTACCAAATCTTCTGAACTATTCAGTGGAGATCTTGGGTGTGGCCACACATACATCTTACCAATCCTACGAGGGGCCTAACAGTATTAAACTTCAAACAATTTATAAATTTATTTATATTAAGAGTAAATTACACCGTTCGTCCCTGTGGTTTGGGCCAAATTTCACTCTCATTCCCAAAATTTTTTCTTGCATCGTTGGTCCCTGTGGTTTTTCAATTGCACACCGGTGGTCCTTATCTTTAACTGGCGTTATCTTTTCCGTTAGCAAGTGGCAACGTTAGTCCATTAACCAAACAAGCGTTTGCAACGTTAGTCCTTTTACTAACGGCCGTTTAATTTTTTTTCCGAATTTTTTTTTCAAAATTCTTTTTTCTGAAAAATAAAAAAGAAAGAAAAATAATTTCGAAAAAAATATATTTTCTAAAAAAAGAAAAACATTTATAAAAAAAAAATTCTAATTTTTTTTTCGAAAAAATAAAATGGAAAGAAAAATAATTTTGAAAAAAAAATATTTTTCTAAAAAATGAAAAAAAAAATTTCTAAAATTTTTTTTTCTAAAAAAAAAAACTTTTTAACAAGTTTAAATACCAACTTTTTAACAAGTTTAAATTGAAATAAGTGGTGGTCATTTGTATATACCACAAAAAAGAAGGCCACCACTGATTAATAAAACCAGTCAAACCTCTTCATTCCAAAACAAAAAACCCATATACAACTCAAAAAACCCACCCAGTCGATCTGTTTTGTATAAATATATACTCTTGTATGCTGTATGTTGTTTACCCTAAGACTGCTTGGCAAGGGATAGGTGAACCCTTCACCACTATCGATTCTCACGCGTATTTACCTTGCCCTCCACCATTATCCACGCAGCAAACACATATACCAAGAAGCATAGTGGTGATCTGATCACCATTATAATTCCTTAAGTTTTATTATTTTTTCTTTTGAGTGTGAGTGTGTGTGGGGTATTTAGTGGGGTATATTTGTATAAAGTGTGTATTTTAATAAAAGGTGAAGTTGTGTTTGCCTTGACGAGTAAATGGTGAAGTGAGGTGAAGAGGAGTGAGAGGAGAGAGAAAGCTGACGTGGCACTGAGGTGTATGGTGAAAAAATCATGCCATTGCCAACCAGCCTAAACCACACCAACCCCACCACTGATAATAAAATCAGTAAAAAAAACACACAATCCCTTATAGCATTCAATTAACCCAAAAAAAAAAAAAAAAACCCCACACATGAACCTCATCTTCAAAACTGCTACCACAAAAAAAAAAAAAAAAAAAAAAAAAAAAAATCATTATAATCGATCCAAAAAAATTCATTATAATCGATCCATCATCTTCAAAAGGTCACCCAACAAAATCAAACCCACCACTATCTCCTACACCATTCGATCAAACACAAACAAGAAAATCCAGATCCGGATCTAAGAACACTTAACAAAATTGATCAAAAAAATGGATCAAAGTTCATCTCTAAGAGTTCATAAAACTCTCGATCGAAACAAAAAAAAATGGGTTTGAATGGATTTATGGTTTGGAGTTTGAAAATGATTGAGTTGAGTTGGATTTAGTGAGTTTGTGGTGTTAATGATGGTGGCGAGAAAAAAAAATAGTTGTAATTATGGGTAATAATAATCACATAATAATTTGGGTTCATTTATCTTGATATCCGCCACAGGATATATACTTGGTTTTGGATCTGGGTTGATTTCTTGATAGTTTTGAGATGTGGGTGAGATGAGCTTGTTTGTGTTTTTTTGTTTGGTGCGTGTATGGATTTGTTTGGATAGTGTGTTTTGTTTTGATGTGTAAGTTTTTTTTTTTGTTTTTCTTTTTTTTTTTTTTTTTTTTTTTTTTTTTTTTTTTTTTTTGGATCGAGAGTTTTATAAATCTTTAGATGATTTTGGATCGATTTGGTGAGGGTTTTTTTCATGTGATTGAGAGTAGACAGTGATGAGGTTTTGAGTTGTGGTCTTTGATCGGATTTGTTTTTGTTGAGAGTGGGTTTTGTAGATCGACTGTGATATCTTTGAATTCATAACAGATCGACTGGGTGGGTTTTTTTATTTGTATATGGGTTTTTTGTTTTGGAATGAAGAGGTTTGACTGGTTTTATTAATCAGTGGTGGCCTTTTTTTTGTGGTATATACAAATGACCACCACTTATTTCAATTTAAACTTGTTAAAAAGTTGGTATTTAAACTTGTTAAAAAGTTTGTTTTTTTTTTTTTTTTTTTTTTTTTTTTTTTTCATTTTTTAGAAAATTATTTTTTTTTCAAAATTATTTTTCTTTCCATTTTATTTTTCAGAAAAAAAAATTTTAGAAAATTTTTACGAAAAAAAAATTAGATTTTTTTTTTTATAATTTTTTTTCT
Source organism: Artemisia tridentata subsp. tridentata (assembly GCA_021014915.2). NCBI lineage: Eukaryota > Viridiplantae > Streptophyta > Magnoliopsida > Asterales > Asteraceae > Artemisia > Artemisia tridentata. The sequence goes on from CP139508.1 coordinate 500,859,635, forward strand.
TTTTTTAGAAAATATATTTTTTTCGAAATTATTTTTCTTTCTTTTTTATTTTTCAGAAAAAAAAATTTGGAAAGAAAAATAATTTCGGAAAAAAATTAAATAGCCGTTAGTAAAAGGACTAACGTTGCAAACGCTTGTTTGGTTAATGGATTAACGTTGCCACTTGCTAACGGAAAAGATAACGCCAGTTAAAAATAAGGACCACCGATGTGCAATTAAAAAACCACAGGGACCAACGATGCAAGGAAAAAAATTAGGGACTGAGAGTGAAATTTGGCCCAAACCACAAGGACGAACGGTGTAATTTACTCTTATATTAATTGTGACAAACGGTAATTTTCCAACAATATTTTAATAATAAATGTTAATTTTTTATTACATAACTGTTTAAATTAAGCATTCATGAGCTTGCATAACTATTTTCGGGAAAACAAACATGCACACTGTAGCTTACAGTAACTCATATTTTGGTTTACCTCATCAGAAAATGTGTATACTTCGTTTTCTGACTATTACTGATAATTTATGAGAAATATCTCGCACGAAACACCGCACGCGTACCAACACCATCCTAGTAACGACATGAATTCAATATTGGTTATCCGGAATCAAAAAAATTCTGTTTTTATATTTCTATTATAAAAACATCCTCGAAAATAACATTTCTCGCGCTCACGCTAACCTAGAAAACTCAATTCATACCGGAGCTCAACAGGACACGGGGTACACTTAACACCCACAAAATTAATACAACACAAATAAATTCTATCCTTTAAAAATTATTTCCCTTTTCTCCTTGATACACCGAACCCCACTCCCATCACTTTTATAAAACGTATAAAAAAAAGGGTTAATAAAACATAACGTTATCTCTTCTCCCTTATCCCCACAAACCCACGCCTCTCTCTCTACCTCCTCCACAACTGCCATCTGAATCGCTGCTTCCATCAGAACAAAAAAATCGCCATCTTCCCCAAATCGAAAACAACAAATGGTGGTGGCCAAGTTTTCTTTTACCCTTTTCCTTGTGTCCAAGAGAAGGACGACTGCCACTCTGATTGTCGAGTCCAAGAGTCAGCACATTAAGCCAAAGAGATGACAAAGGCAAGGACTATGGCTTCTCTTTTAGGCCATGGAGCGTCTGAAGATCAAGAAAGAAGGGGTCAGACAATCCTCTGAATATCTTTTAAAACCCCTAATCGATCCACAGTGAACCCACTCACTCTCAAAAGAAAAACTATCAACACAATCTCATAAGTGGTGAAGGGAAAGTTTTCTGTGGAAGAGGAGTGTGGTTTGCTTGATTTGGATTCGGGTTTCTTTTGATCTCATTTGGCCTCCTGTTGATCGACCCATCATCCATTCTTTTGTAAGGATAATCTTTGTTCTTGTTGTTTTGATTCAATTAACTCCCGTATAATATGTGGTGATGTTCTCATTTTTTTATTTAAATCTCTCGAATGTAAACATGTTACTGCGATGCTATTAAATTTTTCTTGAATTTATAAGAGTATATGTCGACTATGTTGGTGTGGTATAACTTGAGAATGATTTTTTTTTTTTTTTTTTTTTTTTTTTTTTTTTTTTTTTTTTTTTTAGAAACTAGTGTTGGCTCAAAAATCTTGTTGTTATGCCGTTAGCATTGTTCATGTCGATTCGTTCATCTTGTGGTCGAGTTAAATTCGTTAGGTTAGGTGGTGCCTAATTTGCTAAAACTCATGTCGAACTTGGTTTTTGAAATGTGTTACTGTGATGGTATTCCTTGCTCGAATATTTCGGATTTTGTCAAGAGTTATACTAGTCGAATCATGGTCTTTAAAATATGCACGCAACGTGTTTGTAGATATGTCTAGAAAGAAATGTCCAACTTTAAAAACGATTTGTGAGCGTTCATGAGTCCTATGTTCGTATTGTCTTGTTCATACTTGAGCTCATGTTTATAATGGTGCTTGTGGATGGGTCGAGTAGTACTCGACTCAAATTCTAACAAGGCCATTTAAGCAACGTGAAGTATTTTAAGTTCTAATTCGCTCCTATGTTAGGCTGGAAAATCCTAAGTTAAATCGACCTTGAACTAGTGGTTCTAGGCGGGAGGGTTATGCCAAGGACTAGGAGTTGTGTCACAACCATGAGCTATCGCAAAAGGTTGGTTATCACTTGTGCTGAATCGACTTTACTAGTCGATTGCAACACCATTCTTGGGTGTTCTTTTGTTCGGTACAGAAGGTCCCAAAGGACTCCTAAACGAGTGCCTTAATCCTCGATAGCTAGAGTCCAGTTTACTCTCATGAGACCTCATCGTTAGTGCCCTTACTAACTCCCCGAGTCGTGTTCATTTCCAGCCTTAGAGCCACTCTTGACGGAAAATTAGTTCTAAACTCTTTTTTTTGGTACAATGAAACTTCTTGTACTATCTCATATTGTTACTGAGATCCGAGAATGGTATTAGAACATATGTATTCTTTTGATAAACACAACTCTTCCTCCTTCTGTTGGTTTGCGTTAACAGACACAATCCACAGATAATTGGGTTACTTGGATGGGCTTCTCATTAGCAGGCCATGTTTCCTCAAACAGTTGGGTTATTGCTTGATCTGTTAGATTCTCGGTTGGGCCGCAACCCACAAATTAGTCCATCAACTGTGAGTGATCTTAACAGCCTGATACCAAAGCTAAAATGTAAAAACCTGTCAACATTATTAAGTCCACTCGAGTGATTAAATAATTGGGCCACAGCCCACTCTCGACATGAAATCGTGTTACGTATACTCGCTTCAAATATAAAGCCGTCGTCGCAAATCACTTAACTAATAAAACGTGACAATTTTGTATTTTAACTCCACGATCTATTTAAAATAAAAACACTACTAAACATGTTTACTACTCCTATTTATATATTTAGACAACGTCACAATTTTTATATATAATTCGACGTAAAATTTCATATAGATAAACAAAAACAAAAAAAAAATGTTTCTCTACTAGAATGAATAGTAAATCGTCTACATTGACATTTCATAATCGTTATCCTTCGTGCGTATCTTTCTGATCATTTTTAAATCAAGAATCGCTATTCTTATTCTTTTGTACGTCCGTACACTCCGTTGAGCCAATAACTGCAAATATTAAAAACATGGTTTTTAAACTTAAATGCTGTCACACCAGCAACACCAACATAAACTTTTGAAATAATTGAAACCCTTGAACTTGAATTATGAACTAAAACGTACTTTACTAATCTAGGTCGCGTGTCGGTGCTGCACTCTGTTTGAATTACTTGTGATTTCACTACTACTTAACGAGGTGAGTTTATAGCCCCACTCTATTTATACTTGTTTTACAATTTGGGGTGAGAAACATACAAAACTATTTTATGGACCAACACTATTGGTTTATCAAAACTATTATGTGGATTAGCCTAAGCCCTATTATGTCCCAATTTGCCCAAACTCATGAACCGTCAATTCCTGCTGGGAAGCACGAATGTTATAAATAGATCTATTGGGAGTAACGTCCCCGTTCGGATTGACCAGATAGGCAAACGAACGTATACCATGTCGAAATACAAGTGTCTGGGATAAACACTTGCCGGGCCTTTATGTTTAACATGCTTCAAGAGCATGCACACTGTTATAGCTTCGGTTGCATGAACTTAGTGCTAACGTAATAGACTATATTCTTATATGACATTGCATGGGTTGCATTGTTCATGTACCAAACTCATGGTCCAAAACTATGATTTTACTGCTTATTATTAAACATATGAACTCACCAGCTTTTTGATGACTTTTAGCATGTTTTTCTCAGGTGTTTAAGATGGATAACTATGGCAAGGCAAGGGCAGGACAAGTGATGAAGCGAAAAGTGTACCGCTTTTAGGGGGTCATTTAAGCCCTAAATCGTATTTATTTGATCAAATATTGCCCTAAATCGTTCTTTTTGTCATTTTAGGTACGTTGGAGAAGAAATCTGGAAAAGGAAGCATTTTGGACATTTTTGGAGCATAAAAGTGAAGAAAACGACAAAGTCTCAAAATTATGCTGGAAAGTACCTTTGACGGCGTCAGGGATTGTTCCAGACGGCGTCACGGCTTGGCAAAAAAGGTGGATATGAAAATTACTCATGATAAGCCAGAGAATTTTACAATGGAAAGTCTGACAGCGTCACCCTTTGAAGTGATCAAGGTCGTCACGGTTTAAGCTAAAGAGGGACGGCGTCAAGCTCATTTCTGACGGCGTCAAGCCTTGATAAGCCAGGGAGGATTTTGGAGCATTAAAGAGGGACGGCGTCAGGAAGGCCATCCGGGAACCCTAAACGCGGCGAGGTGACGGCGTCAAGATCTATAACGTGACGCCGTCAGCCCTTAAACTCTATATATAGTTTTGCAATTTTTTGTCATTGGTGTGGAACTTATTGTGTGTAACTTTGTGAGGAGAAACCCTAGACGAATTTCTGCCATTTTTAAGGGTTTTCATACCCTTGGATCTCCCATGTTTAATTGAAGATAAGTGTTCATTTAATCAATCAATATGTCTATGTGTTGTTTGATTATATATTGTTCTTGTCTTTTAATTAACATGCTAGGCTAGATTTATCTTGTGTTTGCTTAGATCTAATGAAACCTAACTATTGATTATTGGTTATTAGTGTGTTATTAATTGTATTGGATGATTGTTTATCGATGTTAGGCTTAAGAAAACTGGCTAACCTCCTATACGGTAATTTGCTTGAACGTCTTAAGAAACATGAACCAATGCGTACTAAGGTTTTTATGGTTGTATTTAATGCATGAGCGAATTCTAGTGATCCCATGTTAGGAGCTTCCTAGCCGGCTCGACATAGGAGTGAAGGAGGAGCTCATAGAGTTGGGGAAGTACGTACGCCACCCCACGATTGGTATTAAGGAATACACCCGTCATCCACGCGATTAATACACACTAATCAACCGGTAAAAGATAGTTAGGGAGTAAGGAAATCTAAGTAAACACATTTCTCTCCACAAAGTTTCACCACCTTTTCATTTTCAGTTATTTTATTTTATTTGCATTCGTAGTTATTTGGGTTAGTTGACTAGCAACTAATTCCGCCCACTCTTTCAAACCCGAGATTTTACCTGCTTTCATAAAAAATATAAAAACACAAAAAAGAATCTTCCCTCACCCTTAGACCTAATTAGAGTAGTTTTTCATACCTAACGAACACTATTCCCTGTGGAGAACGATCAATCCCCCGTACTTACCACTACACTATACTACATCGGTCAGGTACACTGCCTGGTGGGGTTGTAAGCCTCTTGAGATCCCTCGAGAGGTAAAACCTGTTGTAAGGTTGCAAAACCACGCATCAAGTTTTTGGCGCCGCTGCCGGGGAGTAGTTATTGTTTAGGTTGAATTTTTATTTTATTAGGTCTACTCACTAGATTCCTTTCTAGTGAGATTTTTATTTTATTTTTCTAGGTTTTCTTTAGTCTATCTATTTTCTTCGTGTTTTTGTTCGTATAAGATTTTCATTGACTATTCAGTTTGCCATTATGGAAAACGCGAATCCACCCCTTACACCTGGCAAAGTAGCTTTGTTGCGTAGCCAACTTGAGAATGAGATTAGTGAGCTCAGAGAGCTCAGTAGAATGATTGATATAGAGCTTGATTATGCCTTGAACAACTTAGAGACCGCCATATACTCAGATAATTACTTAGAACGTGATAATCTTACGGTTGAGAATTTGATTGAGAAAATTGATAAAGTGAAGGTAGATCCTTAGTTAGATGATTATTTCAATGAATACCCCACTAAGGAGGATATTGCTTACTATAACAACCTAGTTGATAACCCTCGACCACCTTTTGTTAGAATTGACCCAAAGATTAAGAGAGGTGATCCCGGGAATGTGAAGATACCATGTATGATTGGGTACCAATATGTTGTGCATGCTTACATTGACTGTGAATCCCCAATCAACGCGATGTCCTCAGGCCTTTATAGCCAGATCATAAATACACCACTTGAGCCTAGGAAAGACCCCAAGTGCCCCGGCGGAGTTTGCAACTTCGTTGGAAGGATTAAGGATATGCATATCCTTGTTGGGAATTTTACCTTTGTCACCAACTTCATGATCTTAGAAGATTTGGCAAGTGTTGTTGACTGCCGCCTATCTCGCGTGGTGTTAGGTAAGCCGTTTATTGAAGCATCCAATTTAAAGTATGATCGTTTAGGAGGCACGGTTCAGTTTTCTAATCACATTGATAGGATCACATATAGGATGCCTTATCGGGTAAATGAATTTCGTTTTGTGCCTCAATTTGACAAGGACAACATTGGTGCGATTGAGGACATCAATGATGAGGATAAAGAAAAAGGCATGGACTATGTTTGGAATAAGAGAAGCCTTTATTATAAAGATTGCTTGAACCTAGGACCTAAATACAAAGTTGATATGGAGGTTGTTAGGATGATTAGAGGGGCAATTGAGAAGCAAAACGGAAAAACGTAGAACCCGTGACTTTGAGTCTAGCTACAAGACTCGTTAATAAAGAAAAGCGCTTCTTGGGAGGCAACCCAAGCTTTATTTGCTTTGTGTGTTTATTTATTTGTTTGGTTGATTTTATTTGTTTCCGTATGTGTGTTTAATTTTTATTATTATTGATTCATGTTCAAAAGTAAATTGTGAAAATGCTTTATCTTGTTTTTAACTTCGTCTTAACTACATATAAAGGTATTTTGCAAAAGTTAAGTGTAAGGAAAATCCAAATCGGTTTATTAGAACAAATGAACATGAATCGTAATAATAATAAATTAACATACATATTAGTATTTGTTTGAGTCAAATGCTTGTATCGAGTCATAATGATGTTTTGCAGGAATTCCAGGAAGTAAGGTAGAGGTTTTTCCAGAAATTTTCCGGAAACTTAACATGAGAATTCTGTCAGATCATTTCTGACGGCGTCAGGCTTTACAACCTGACGGAGTCAGGTTTTAATTTTCTGAAATTTTTGAAAGTTTTGTTTTCATAAAAAGTTTTTATTAAATCTCTAACTTATAATCTCCAGGAATCTGCAAAATAATCATTCCACAAGCATTATATCCTTATATATAGAATTTATCCCGCCGATGTTATGCAGGTTTTCGTGTTTGTTTTCTCAGGTTTAACAGGTTATTTTGGACAAGGAGATGTATTTGGAATCAAGCTTTTGGCGATGCATTAGTCTTGGAGCTTCTACATTCTCTTGGAAGAAGATCTAACCGTGTTACCTTTTTATCCACCGAGCGAATCAGGGGAGTATTTGATTTCATTATTTTACCTTTACTTTTACATCTTGTTATTTGAACATTGGGGACAATGTTCATCTTAAGTGTAAGGGGGGGGGGGTAAAAATACGATACTTTAGAGAATACAAGTGCACTTGATTTTTGTTTGTTTGATGGTAGATGTGTAATAAAACTGAGAGAAATACCTGTTAGGGCAATTTTAGTGCCAAATTTAAAATTTTTTACAACATTTAGGAGTGAAACTTTGATCTTAATGAGCGTCTCATGGATAGGAGTTATATGACTAGCACAAAACCGTACCACTAAAAAAATTTTCCACCCCCAAATATGTGAGGTTCGCCCCTAGAATTGGTAGGAAAAGCATTTATGCTATGATGTGTGTACCGGTAGCACTTAGATTCTAGAACTTGCGTTAGGACCATTCCGAGGCCACAAGTGAGACTACATTCGTGTAGTTAGATTTACTACATGATAAGTTGCATTAGGATTAACCCATTGTTTTACACCTGTGTTTTTGTTATAATTACGTTGGCTACATTGGTCAAGTAATTCTCCCACACCCTTTGCGTTGTACTCATTTTTAGTACACGATACCCCTAGTACACCCCTCAGAGCCTATCTTTTCATTTCGACCTTTAAGCATTTTACTTAAAGGAAGAATTTTTTTACACCCCACTTAAATGTACACCCAAATCGCCTTAGCCTACCTTGTATGCACTTATTTTTAGTGCATTATTGTGACAACATTTGTTTAAACCCCAAGTTAATTATCTAATTGATTACATGGTTGCTAAGTCGAGTCATATCCTTGTACATATTGTTTTGGGACGATTGAGACTCATGGGTAAAGTACTAGTGTAATGGAGTAATGGGGAAGAACAACATTATTACCCCCATATGTGCTAAATATTTTAAAAGTACTCCAAGTTTTTCGATTATCTTAATTCGAGTCATTAGAATAATATTTGTAAAGTTATGTAAAAGTTCAAGTGTAAGGGGAATGCAACGCCCCTATGATGTATTATTTTGGATGGTAGGGCAAGAGTGTATGAAAAAAAAAAAAAAAAAAAATCGAAAAAATCAAGAAAAATACAAAAAATGAGAAAAAGAAAAGTAGAAAAAAAACATACGGACTACCATCCCGTTTCATTTTATGTTTTTGTTATTTTGTTTTTAGCTTATGATTGAGTCGAGTCTTGGCTTAGCAACATTGTATAGTACATGTAATTAATCAAGATCTTTAACTCGCCACCAGTAAAATATCCCTTATCCAACAAAACCGTGTTTATCATATCCCTACACCTAACGTTATAACCCATGTAAAAGCCCTCTTTGATAGTTTATCTTAGGTGCTTACGCCTAGTGGAGGAGGTTTTTGATCCTTTCCCAAGCCTATGGTAATCTATTTGCTATGACAGGTAGTGAGAGATATTATCCGTTTTCATTTATGAGATTTATTTTGATGACACCTGAGAGATGTGAGTATCTAAACACTACTTGTGAGGTGCTAGTTTGTAATCTCCGTGCTTATTATGATTAAAGTGGAACGACTATTTGTTGTAATTACTTTTATATTAGCATTAAATGACCCCTAACTTGTATTTTGATTAGAATAAAAGCGCATTTGCTTGAGGACAAGCAAATCTCAAGTGTAAGGGTATTTGATGAAGCGAAAAGTGTACCGCTTTTAGGGGGTCATTTAAGCCCTAAATCGTATTTATTTGATCAAATATTGCCCTAAATCGTTCCTTTTGTCATTTTAGGTACTTTGGAGAAGAAATCTGGAAAAGGAAGCATTTTGGACGTTTTTGGAGCATAAAAGTGAAGAAAACGACAAAGTCTCAAAATTATGCTGGAAAGTACCTTTGACGGCGTCAGGGATTGTTCCAGACGGCGTCACGGCTTGGCAAAAAAGGTGGATATGAAAATTACTCATGATAAGCCAGAGAATTTTACAATGGAAAGTCTGACGGCGTCACCCTTTGAAGTGATCAAGGTCGTCACGGTTTAAGCTAAAGAGGGACGGCGTCAAGCTCATTTCTGACGGCGTCAAGCCTTGATAAGCCAGGGAGGATTTTGGAGCATTAAAGAGGGACGGCGTCAGGAAGGCCATCCGGGAACCCTAAACGCGGCGAGGTGACGGCGTCAAGATCTATAACGTGACGCCGTCAGCCCTTAAACTCTATATATAGTTTTGCAATTTTTTGTCATTGGTGTGGAACTTATTGTGTGTAACTTTGTGAGGAGAAACCCTAGACGAATTTCTGCCATTTTTAAGGGTTTTCATACCCTTGGATCTCCCATGTTTAATTGAAGATAAGTGTTCATTTAATCAATCAATATGTCTATGTGTTGTTTGATTATATATTGTTCTTGTCTTTTAATTAACATGCTAGGCTAGATTTATCTTGTGTTTGCTTAGATCTAATGAAACCTAACTATTGATTATTGGTTATTAGTGTGTTATTAATTGTATTGGATGATTGTTTATCGATGTTAGGCTTAAGAAAACTGGCTAACCTCCTATACGGTAATTTGCTTGAACGTCTTAAGAAACATGAACCAATGCGTACTAAGGTTTTTATGGTTGTATTTAATGCATGAGCGAATTCTAGTGATCCCATGTTAGGAGCTTCCTAGCCGGCTCGACATAGGAGTGAAGTAGGAGCTCATAGAGTTGGGGAAGTACGTACGCCACCCCACGATTGGTATTAAGGAATACACCCGTCATCCACGCGATTAATACACACTAATCAACCGGTAAAAGATAGTTAGGGAGTAAGGAAATCTAAGTAAACACATTTCTCTCCACATAAGTTTCACCACCTTTTCATTTTCAGTTATTTTATTTTATTTGCATTCGTAGTTATTTGGGTTAGTTGACTAGCAACTAATTCCGCCCACTCTTTCAAACCCGAGATTTTACCTGCTTTCATAAAAAATATAAAAACACAAAAAAGAATCTTCCCTCACCCTTAGACCTAATTAGAGTAGTTTTTCATACCTAACGAACACTATTCCCTGTGGAGAACGATCAATCCCCCGTACTTACCACTACACTATACTACATCGGTCAGGTACACTGCCTGGTGGGGTTGTAAGCCTCTTGAGATCCCTCGAGAGGTCAAACCTATTGTAAGGTTGCAAAACCACGCATCAACAAGGGTCATAGACTCCAGTCTGATTTAATGTGGCATTTTATTTTCAACTTGTTTTTATCTGGGACAACTTAATTATGGGCTTGATTTTCTAAACCAAACCTTATTGTAAACTCATTTAACTTTTATGAATGTATTCATATGGAATATGTATTCCGTTCTTTATCTCCTTGTGTTGTGATATTCAATTTAGTAGTAACCCATGACCCGAATGCTTCCGCTATACCAGATTTGGGGGTGTTATAGATTGGTATCAAGAGCCAGGTTATAGAGAACTAGGTACATATAAACCCTAAACTATAACCGCTTTTTACAAAAACAAGTCCCTATAACCGCCACTTGCCTGCCTACCTTGCTTACCACTTTACTTACTGTTTACTTGTCTTAACTATATGTTACGCTTTACCGCTTGTTGATTTTACTTAACTACGTATACTATGAGTATTTTCTATATACTTATACACACTTACCGTACTTGTCACATCGTTTCGCCTTTCCCCTACTAGTTTATACCCCCATACATCACTTGTGATAATCCTACCATAAACCAGTTTATATTTCCAGAGTTATACCCTCCTCTACGTAAACTTACTATTCAACTCCGAATTTTGAACACTCGTTTCATTCTACAAGAATTTAGTATCCAACTCAGAGTTTGGAAACTCATCCTATTTCTTCGAAATACTTGTTATGCTATCGTACGGAAAACCCGTTAATGTATTTGATCATGACCTTAACTTATCACTCATTATCATATCAACTCAGAACATCTATTCTTAGGACACATTTTTAGTTAGACCCGTTTCCCGGGTGTTGGGACCCCACCCTAGATGAAAGTGGATAAAGACTTTACGTGATTGGCTAGTCAACTAATGTTGAGTTGTGGTCAAACCTAATAGTCAAAATTTGACTAAATTGTTAATGTAAATATGATGTGTAACTAAAGGGGCCTAAGTTGTCATTGTGGTAAGTATGTAATAAGTATTGTGGCCAAAATAGAAAGAATAGGGCTTGAGGGGCCATTCCTGCCAATTGGCCAAAGTTCCACCCAACTAGTTATATCTAGCTTTCTCTAGACACTTCTTCCATTATTGTGATAGAGTGGGAAGTCGGTTTTGGAAGAGAAAGAAATGAGGGAAAGAAAATGAGAAGGATGGCTAATCCATGAAGATATTATGGTTCCATGGCAAGAGTTTAGTTCCCTAGTTATGCTTCCCTTCAAGTAAGTCTTTATGTTCTTGAGTTATGAGGTTAAGAGTTATAGTTAGTGGGATTTCATCATATGATCAAGATATGATCATATGATGATTTGATTAGCAAGATGAGTATGTTTATGGGTTATGTTAAACCCTTGTTTATGTATTTGATTATTATGTGATTAGGTTTTGATTATTGTAAGGATGATGATGATGATGATGAGGTTGATGATGATGATTATGGTGGGTAATCTTAGCTTGGGTGGCTAAGGTAAGTAACTTGCACTAAAACATGTGTTATATGTGTATTATGCATTTATGTGTTATGATTATGACGAGGTTTAGTGCTTGGTTGAGTATATGATGATGGATAGGAAAGTGATGACTAGATATGAGCTAGACTAGCAAGTATATGGCTACTTGCTAGTGAGTTTTGTTATAGCTTATGTGGCGAAGGTTTATGTGATATTTGAATGGTATTGTGTGGAAGCAAGTAAGTGTCATGATGCTTATGTGCTAATATGTATATGATATGTGTTTTATGTCGGGTTACTTACTAAGCGAAAGCTTATGGTTTAGTTGTCTAACCCTTTTGTAGGTCCTTGTGTTATGGATGGCGTGGAATAAGGAGTATGGTTCATGTATGCGGAAGGATAGGATATTGGTAAGGAATTAGAGCTTAGGTAGATACCGAGCTCGAATGTGTAAGTTTGTACCCCCGTGAGTCAAGTAACGTTTTGTAACAAGTAGACAAATGTCAAATTGTATGTCAAGAGTTATGTAACGATTTGGAGTCATTTGGTGGGTCTAAGCATGGTTTATGTGTTTTTGAGTAAAGTTAAAGGGGGTGTTTGGTTGATGTGTAAATGTACCTGTTGATACAAAAGTTGGGCGTTCCTTGTTTGGATTCCGGTTCCCGTATCAATTGGATCTTAATGCTTGAGACCTGCGCACTAAGAGAACAAAAAACACCGTTAGGCTTATCGTGGGATTGTCTCCCACGATTATCTTCCGGCGTGAGAGTAAGTAATCGGTTTTAAGGTTTTAGTAAAGAGTTAGGATTATGATATCATACCTTTAATGAGAGCCGAGATGCCCTATATATACACACGAAATCCTTGTTGGTTTCGTGTTCCTTACCCTTCGGCGTATCCCGCCCTATTCGGCCCATTGATCCTTATCCCATAAATAAGAGATCCTATATCAAGGCCAATAATAGAATTCGGATTTGGGCTGTCGTGAGCCCAAATCTTTATCGTGATAGCCCATGCATGATGGGCTTGAGTATTGGTCGGGTTCGTGACCCGGATGCGGACTATACGTCATCATGTCCCCCCAGTCTAGTATGCGCAAGGTGAAACTGCGGATGCTAGACTAACAACTGTAGCGAAAAAATATTCCATAATGCGTAGTGGGGAAGTTTCAAGTGTTTCCCGCCTAAAAAACAATACGATGAATCTAGTCCAAGTAAATCCAAATATCCCTCGTAAATCGTGAGGGGTGGGTGAAAAAGTGTTTCACCTTTTGACCTCCCAGCCACACGATTAGAGCAAGTGGGTGACACATGTCAATCATCCATGAGAGCATGTAACCCTATATAAAGTGTTATCTCCATTTCAATGTGGCTACCACAGTAAAAAAACGTCCATTGCCCCCATTGTTAAAAACTCTAAACAGCGAACAAGAAATCAACAACCCTTAAGGTAATAGTGCGTGCGCTGCAGAATCCAATAAATTCTAACCATGGTTCTTCAATTATCCGACTTTACATCCGATATATCCGAGGACGAACTTCGTCAATTCACCTCGGATTATTATATCCCGATCGCGTTGCACCCGGTGGTTCCGGTGGCGACTGCGTCCATAGCGAACTTCCCTGAAGGGAAAGTGATGACATCAAATAACGACATATTATTAGCATCATTTATCCTATATTATTGACTTGTTTTATATCACTTTATATGAGAATTGATACTTAATCGTTTACTTTTGTAATTCTCAGTTATAAACAAGCATTAAGTGAAAGTTAATGATTTCGGACGGAAATTGGAGCAAAATGAATCAAGTTGGAAAAATCTACTGAACTGAAGGAAGATGCGTTGTATCATTCTTGATAGATACGTCGTACATAAAGACTTAGACGAATATGAGACCATTGCCTGACTTTAAAGAATGCGCCGCATGTATTTATCTCATACGCCGCATATAAAACCTTGGTCAACGAAGAAGACCTGACTTATCTACTCCAGATACACCGTATGACATTCCTAACGTACGGCGCATCAATCTCAAGACTTCACCAAAGATTATCCAAGATACTGAAGGACATGCGCCGCATAAAGATACAAGTTACGCCGCATCTGAAGACGGTGAACGAATATTCTGGAATATAATAATCTTAGACCCCACGGGAAGTTACCTAGATACGCCGCATCGGACCAATCCGATGCGCCGTATTGGCCATATACAATCTTAGCCGAGAAATCAAGTGAAGAATAGAAGCTCAATGAAGAAGTCAAGATTACATAATGATACTCGGAGATGCTTTCGTATTTTGGCCATAAAATCTTCATCCGGACTCTGTTTTAGGTGATTCAAGCGGCCACGGAAAGAGAAAAAGGAGATGGGTAAACGCCATAGAATAACAACTTACTTTCTCTAATTTGCCGAGTTGAAACACATACTTTTTTTATTACCATACTTACCAACGTACTTTTAAATTTTGTTCCGACTTCACCCACATACTTTTTTTATTGCTTTACTTACCAACGTACTTTTAAATTTTGTTCCGACCTCACCAATATGCTTGTTGAAGAAGACAGGGGTATTATAGTCATTTCAGTGATTACTTTAATATAAAATGGTTATATTGGTGAAGTCGGAACAAAATTTAAAAGTACGTTGGTAAGTATGGTAATAAAAAAAGTATGTGTTTCAACTCGGCAAATTAGAGAAAGTAAGTTGTTATTCTATGGCGTTTACCCAAAGGAGATCTATACTTTTCAGAAGGAGATACGGCGCATTGGCTTTGTGGATGCGCCGCATCGAGGTCAGAACAGCAGCAGACTAATTTTGGTAAACCTTGGAGGCTACTCTTCCTTACCCCTATAAATACCACAGCCCTATGGACGATTTGATCATGATAAAAATCACTATTATCAGTTGGGAACAGCCCCAAATCATCCCCAACACCTTCTCCATCCACCATTGAAGATCGACGAAGAACATCTCCATACTTATCTTTGTGTATCATTCGGTTAGCATAATAAATTTGTCTATGGATTTCTTATGTTTAATTTTTATGTATACTTTATCTTTTGCTGAGATTATGGGCTAACACCCTTAGGTGTTAGCCATGTTTATGAAGTTTTATTAGTTTTTATGATTTTGTCGATGTGTTTGCTTTGTTATTGGATTGGGTGCTTGTCGATAAAAACTCGTTTATTGCTTATAACTAGTAGAAGTCTATGTAACTAGGTTATGATCCTTATAACTTTAATTGATGTGACTTAACTACCTGTAATTGTGGTTGCTTAGGTTGAGTTATTTGCGTGTTAACCCGAATCTCTATTAGGAATCATTGTTTAGCATAAACGGAACGTGTCTACAACCTAATAGGACTAGTAGCGTGTAATACCGAACTAGGTTAGATGGTTTAAAGCAATAAGTTAGTATTGATGCTAGACGAGTCACTATGATCATGTCCTCTTTCCCACCACGATGGTAGGTTATTTAATCGTGACAGGATTAATAATTGGATTGGCGACAAAACAATTGAATGAATTAAAACAAGTAGACATAAGCATGTATAACTATAAAATGGATTAGACTTGGCTAACCCGTTCTTCCCTATTGATATCGATCTATTGTACTATCCTTAGTTTAGATATTTATTTTATTGCAATTAGTTTAATTAAAACACATAAAATCGTGATAGCCTCTCAGGCTAAAACCCTCAAAAATATTTACTTGCTTTCTAGGTTAGAATAGTTAGTTTAGTAATTAGAATACCTTTAGATCATCTTAGCTTCGCTCCTAGTGAACGACCCTTGCTTACCTAGAAACTATCTACATTGATCGGGTACACTGCTCGTGAGTGTTTAGAGTCTATAGGTTAGTTCGGCAATAAATAAATTTAAAACTTGGTTGATTTTTATAGACCTAAAAAAACACATCAAGTTTTTGGCAGATACCCCTAGAAAAACCCTCAGAGCCATTCCTTTTGTTTCTTACACCAATTTTTAAAATGTTTCGTTACACCCTTACACCTTAGCCTACCCTGTAGATTAAAGTCCGTGGTTAGTTACTTTAGGCAAAGTGTGTTTCCTTACAATTAACTGTGTTCGCGTGCGTAATTCATTATCTATGGTTAAGGTCGGGAAATTGCACAATGCAATTGGAGTGAAAGTAGATATTGTATAATTTGAGTCTTGTTATTTTTCGTGTGTTTACTACTTTCACTATTATTGTTATTTCTGAAGTCATGAAAAGTATGGAAAAATTATCCAGAGTTATCGTTATAGTGATGTGGTAAAATTTTACACATCTATGTTTATGTTAGTAGTTTGAAAAAAAAAAAAAAATCGAAAAAATGAGAAAAGAAAAAGAAAGAAGAAGTTGGAAGTTTGTTTTTACCAACATTGTAAAGTTATGTAAAGTTATCATTATTGTTGTTGTACTATATTTATGGATTGAATGGGAGTTGGCCGTTATGGGAACGCCAACTAAGGTTTATTCTTTGATTGAGATTTTATTGAGTCTAATTCGTGTCTACCCAAAGCGTGAGTTTCAAGTGTCAAAGCGTGAGTTATTCAATGATATGAGTCTTATTCATGGGATGGTTGGGAAAGTAATTAACCACACTTAGGATTTTAATCTATTTGTTTTGTTTATTTTTCATTTTACACCAATTTATATCCCAAATATTATCCATACCCTATATCATTCTTCATCCAAACCTTTGATTTATTGAGATTAGGGATTTGAGCAATCTTAAGTATCGTAGTCGTGGATTCGACTATGTATTTATGATTTTGTCGCCCTTTTTGATATAATATTATTGGTGGAGATTACTTGGTCCTATCTTTAGCCTATTCGAGTTAAGGAATTGAGCAATTGCGAGTATCGTGGTCGTGGATTCGATCATGTATTTGTAATTTTGTCGCCTTTTCTGGAATATGAGATCGATAGAGATTAAAAAGGATGATCAACCCTTAACCAAAAAAACCCTTTTTACCGCTTTAGACTTGTTACTCCTTAGCTTTAGTGGGGGAGATGTGTATCATTGCCAAGCTTATGATAGAATATTCGTCACGACTGGACAGTTAAACGATTAGATTTGCTTTTATCGAAATATTTTATTTTGTTTCTAATTCGTTAAGTGTTTGGTTGTGCAATTATGATAAAACGAATAAATGCTTAATTGTAAAAATACATCCTATTCAGGATACATTTTCATAAGTTTTAATCTAAGGTTTACTTGAGGACAAGTAAAGTTCAAGTGGAGGGATATTTGATGACATCAAATAACGACATATTATTAGCATCATTTATCCTATATTATTGACTTGTTTTATATCACTTTATATGAGAATTGATACTTAATCGTTTACTTTTGTAATTCTCAGTTATAAACAAGCATTAGGTGAAAGTTAATGATTTCGAACGGAAATTGGAGCAAAATGAATCAAGTTGGAAAAGTCTACTGAACTGAAGGAAGATGCGCCGTATCATTATTGATAGATACGTCGTACATAAAGACTTAGACGAATCTGAGACCATTGCCTGACTTTAAAGAATGCGCCGCATGTATTTATCTCATGCGCCGCATATAAAACCTTGGTCAACGAAGAAGATCTGACTTATCTACTCCAGATACACCGTATGACATTCCTAACATACGGCGCATCAATCTCAAGACTTCACCAAAGATTATCCAAGATACTGAAGGACATGCGCCGCATAAAGATACAAGTTACGCCGCATCTGAAGACGGTGAACGAATATTCTGGAATATAATAATCTTGGACCCCACGCGAAGTTACCTAGATATGCCGCATCGGACCAATCCGATGCACCGTATTGGCCATATACAATCTTAGCCGAGAAATCAAGTGAAGAATAGAAGCTCAATGAAGAAGTCAAGATTACATAATGATACTCGGAGATGCTTTCGTATTTTGGCCATAAAATCTTCATCCGGACTCCGTTTTAGGTGATTCAAGCGGCCACGGAAAGAGAAAAAGGAGATCTATATTTTTCAGAGGGAGATACGGCGCATTGGCTTTGTGGATGCGCCGCATCGAGGTCGGAACAGCAGCAGACTAATTTTGGTAAACCTTGGAGGCTACTCTTCCTTACCCCTATAAATACCACAGCCCTATGGACGATTTGATCATGATAAAAATCACTATTATCAGTTGGGAACAGCCCCAAATCGTCCCCAACACCTTCTCCATCCACCATTGAAGATCGACGAAGAACATCTCCATACTTATCTTTGTGTATCATTCGGTTAGCATAATAAATTTGTCTATGGATTTCTTATGTTTAATTTTTATGTATACTTTATCTTTTGCTGAGATTATGGGCTAACACCCTTAGGTGTTAGCCATGTTTATGAAGTTTTATTAGTTTTTATGATTTTGTCGATGTGTTTGCTTTGTTATTGGATTGGGTGCTTGTCGATAAAAACTCGTTTATTGCTTATAACTAGTAGAAGTCTATGTAACTAGGTTATGATCCTTATAACTTTAGTTGATGTGACTTAACTACCTGTAATTGTGGTTGCTTAGGTTGAGTTATTTGCGTGTTAACCCGAATCTCTATTAGGAATCATTGTTTGGCATAAACGGAACATGTCTACAACCTAATAGGACTAGTAGCGTGTAATACCGAACTAGGTTAGATGGTTTAAAGCAATAAGTTAGTATTGATGCTAGACGAGTCACTATGATCATGTCCTCTTTCCCACCACGATGGTAGGTTATTTAATCGTGACAGGATTAATAATTGGATTGGCGACAAAACAATTGAATGAATTAAAACAAGTAGACATAAGCATGTATAACTATAAAATGGATTAGACTTGGCTAACCCGTTCTTCCCTATTGATATCGATCTATTATACTATCCTTAGTTTAGATATTTATTTTATTGCAATTAGTTTAATTAAAACACATAAAATCGTGATAGCCTCTCAGGCTAAAACCCCCAAAAATATTTACTTGCTTTCTAGGTTAGAATAGTTAGTTTAGTAATTAGAATACCTTTAGATCATCTTAGCTTCGCTCCTAGTGAACGACCCTTGCTTACCTAGAAACTATCTACATTGATCGGGTACACTGCTCGTGAGTGTTTAGAGTCTATAGGTTAGTTCGGCAATAAATAAATTTAAAACTTGGTTGATTTTTATAGACCTAAAAAAACACATCAGAAAGTAGGGGTATACACACGCTTCTTCGAATTCGCTAACCAACGTGTGCCCATTTCTCTATTCTTGTGCGATGTTTTAAACCACTATCGTCTCCATATTTCCCAACTGCACTGTATAGGTGCAGCAAAAATAACAAATTTTGAAGTAAATTGTCGCTTGTTGGCGATTGACCCCACAATCCATCTATTCCGCGCGTTTTATCACACGTCGTGGCCAAACGGGTGGGTGTCCTTTTCCAAGCACGCAGGGCGGGTTGCAGTGCTATACGGAAAAGTTAGACGCACTTAGGAATTGGAGGGAGAAATTCTTTTGGGTTGATGATGCATTTTTTCCAGGGATTTTTGAATTCTATACCCAAGAGTCATTATCGAAGGATGAGCGCCCCCTCCCCGGAACGTATAGCGCAGATGATGCGGAAACGATTAATGCCAATCGCATCCCTATCAACGCTTATCCAGAAGAGTTTTTAGTGCATATGGGCATTAGTCGCAGCTACTTCGGAGGTCCTGACGAGGTGCCAGCCTTTTTGGATGAGGATAACCGGGGTGGGTGCTTGTCCTTTCTTCTCCTTCGCTCAGTAGTGTAAGCGATCATCACTATTATAGCTTTTGTAACCTTCTTTGTGTTTGTTTGTGGTTTGTTACGCAGAGATGGATCTATTCAGCGTGGTGCGCTTGGCGAGACCCAAACAGGTTACCGTAGGAGTGCGCCCTTTAAGAGAAGGTGAGGAGCCAGTTTTAGAGGCTACCGCGGGGCGCACTATGGAGATCGTACAGGAGGAGCCAGAGGATGACCCCCCCAGTTGTTATAGAGGCGACTCCTATTCGCAGTTTTCCACCTCCTGGGGTAGAAGGCCCTGTGGTAGAGCCATCGCGCACAGACTCGTCAAAGAGTATGGGGATTGCCATGTCTGAAAGTGGGCCCGAGGAGGCTAGCCAAGGGATAAAGCGCAAGAAAACTTCTGGTGATGATGGCGCGGGTACATCTAAGAGAAGGCGCCATATTATCTCTGGCGGGCAATCATCAGAAGAGGATGCGTCGCCCCCTAAAACTCCTCCCACCAAGTAAGTAATGATACTTGTATCTTTAGATCGTCAATTCTTTATTCCGCAATGATACTATAAAGTAGCTTTGTTATTTGCGTGCAGTGTTGAGGCTGCTGATGATGATGCTGCGCGTGTTGGGAATTCGCCACCCAAGGCGAGTCCCTCTCATACTGATGATCTTGCGCAGAAGAGCCAAGAGACTGAGCCGAAGGCGTTTGAGGATGTGCCAACGGACCAACTGATAGAGGAGTTAGGTTTGGCTGCTGCGCACCAGGCCTCCTTAGTGGCACAGCTACGATCAAGGTATGCTGGTGAAGGTAGCCGTTGTGTGCAGAAAGATGAGGAGATTGCGCTTCTGAAGGCACAGTTGGCTGATGCGCAGGCTGAGGTAAAGGCAACAGATGCGTATGCCCAGAAGCTTGCTGAAGAGAAGATGTCATTACTTGCTCAAGTGGGCCAAGAGCGTGCTGAGTTAACAGAGTACAAGGCCACTTGTCTTTGGGTCATGAAGTACATGGAGCTTAACAAGACCGCTCACTTCTCTAGATTGGATGACTTTCGTAAGGCTGTGGAGGGGTCGCTGGAGAAGCAAGAAAGTAAGCTGCGCAAGCTCAGTATTGAGTATGATGAAGAGTTGTACCCACACCTGGTATCTTCGATTGCTGAGCGCAGGTGGCTTATCAGCCAGGGTTTGCGCCTTGCTGCTTTGAGTACGCTGGAGTCTCAAGAGGTGAGGGAGGCATTTGGGGATGTAGTTGAGCGTGCATTGGCACGTGGCAAAGCGCAGGCTATAGAGGAGCTTTTCGAGAGCAAGTTGTTGACAGTGCCTGCCGCACAAGTACCAGGTTATAATGCTGATGCCTATGATGAGCTTGTCGCTGCTATGGAGAAGATGAAGCTGTTAGATCTTCCTCACATTGCTCAACTGGAGCGCGATCAGGATTACCCCATAGGTGTTATTATGGAGGGGTTAACCTTGGCTAGGCACGCAGCAGAGGACGCAGAGGCACAAACTGATTATTTTCTTAAGCCCGATGTGTCGCAGCTGCAGGTACCTATCTTTGCTCGTCCTCGCAACATCTTGAATCCTTTTGCCCTCGAGAAGGAAATCCCGCTGAAGGAATCCTTAGAGGCCCATGCCATGAGGCTTGCGAAGAAGCAGGGTGTGAAGGGGAAGGCCATCCTTTGTGGTATTGGTGCTGCGCATATTCCCAGATCTGATGGAGTACCTGTTAGTGTACCGACAGTGTCGCCCAAGGATCATGATCTGCTGAAGAAGCTTGAGGAAGCTGGGAGTGCTGCGTACCATGTTAGTAGTTCGGAGCTTAGACGCTTCAACAGCCTTTAGATTGTTTTGTTTTGTAATAGGTTAACATTTTGTTGCACATGTGCATGTTAAATATATACTTTGTGTGAACTCTTAGTCCAAAATAAAATGATATTTTGAAAGTGCGATTGTACACACCTTGTATGTGATTGTGGTTATGATGTTTGTACTTAGTTATCTGTCTTTGCGTACAAGACGTCTATGTTATGTCCGAGAATCAAACCATTATATAAACGTACTTAAAAAAGATTACGGGAATCTATAATCACTTATAACATAATCGTGTATGAAATTCATGACTTAATGTTAAGCGCGAATATATATAAAATGCACAAGTGTATGGGTTGACATGCAGCGTACTGCGAATACCATATCAAGGGGTTAAGAGTCTTAACTCCTAATTTGTTAAACGCGCACAGTGTGCATTGTTGTGTATCCGTCGTGGGATGCACAATGAACTTACTCCAACGTCTTGAGAGTAAGGTGTTTAACAAGGATGCGTGATCCGATGTTGATGGGTTTGCAACCCTCTTACTCAACGAGTTATTTAGTAGGTTTACTCATCCTTTACCATCGTGGGTTTTAATAAGTGCATGCACGCCATGTAGGCAAAATATAACAACAATATTGAGACATAAATAATATGTAAACAACAAAGTAAAGTGTGTCGCGGAGTTAGCTAGAAACCGCGACGTTTAATTAATACTTGCAAGTTTTTGGAAAAAGAAAGACATTTGCCTAGATGAAACAGAAATGTAAATACACGGATATTTATTGAGCACTTACTAAAGTGCGGAAGTGTCCGTGGGCGGGGTCGTAACCTTTCCTAAAGATAGCATCTCTTGAGATTGCAAATATTCCATGTGCGTTGTAGCTCACGGCCATCCATGTCACGCAGCTTGTACGCGCCTTTTCCTAGTGCTTCAACGACCTCATAGGGTCCCTCCCACTTTGGTCTAAGTTTACCTGTATCTTCTGCGTGGCTCGCATCATTAGCGCGATATACAAAGTCGCCTGGTCTGAATGAGGTGCTTCGAACTTTAGCATCGTAGTATCCCTTCATCTTTGACTTGGCTTTTGCCTCACGTATAGCTGCGCGTTTACGCCTTTCTTCCAATAGGTCCAAGTCTATACGCCGTTCATCGTCATTGGTTGCGACATTAACTTCCACGGTACGAATAGTTGGCATCCCAATTTCAGCTGGTATGACAGCTTCTGTCCCATAGACAAGAGAAAAGGGAGTGTCTCCATTGCTAACTTTGATTGTCGTGCGGTGCGCCCATAAGACATGCGACAATTCATCCACCCATCTTCCTTTGTGTTTGTCCAGGCGCGCTTTAATTCCTTCGCCCAGACTACGATTTGCGCGCTCAACCAAACCATTGGTTTGCGGGTGTTTAACCGACGCGAAGTGTTGTGTAATATTTAGTTCTGTGCACCAGTCTTTGAACGGGTTATCGCGGAATTGTTTTTCGTTGTCCGAAATGATTTCCCCAGGTAATCCAAAGCGGCATACAATATTTTCCCAAACGAATCATTTTACTTGATTACCTGTGATTGTCGCCACCGCTTTTGCCTCAATCCACTTAGTGAAGTAGTCTATAGCCACAATAAGGAATTTCAGTCCCCCTGCTGCAACAGGGAAGGGACCTGCAATGTCGATACCCCACTTATAGAATGGCCATGGAGAAGTGATAGGCATTAGCTCTTGTTGTGGTCTGCGCGGGATGGGTCTATGAACTTGGCAGTCGTTACATTTCTTTATCATATCACGCGCATCGCGATGCATAGTGGGCCAGTAGTATCCTGACCGCAAGGCTCGCGCTACGACGGATCGTGGCCCTGAATGCATACTGCATGAACCGGCGTGGATCTCTCGGAGTACGTAGTCTGCCTGAAGAGGTCCAACGCACCGAAGCCATGGTTGTAGAAATGAGCGCCGATATAGGATACCATCTCGAAGTTCGAACCTCTGCGCTGTGCGCCGTATCCGTCGAGCGTCCTTCTGCTCATGGGGCAATATGCCTTTGCTTATAAATTCGACAATAGGGGTCATCCACGTAGGATTCTCCTCCTCTATTACCGTGGATATCTCCATCTCCGAGATGGATTTATTTTTTAGGATCTCCACCAACACTTGTTTTGACAGGTGCGCAAAGCTTGTAGATGCGATCTTGCTTAGCGCATCCGCTTTTTTGTTTTCACCTCTAGGAACTTGTTTAATGGTAAACCTGTCAAAACCTTGGATTAGTGACTTGGTCTTGTCGAGGTATTGAACCATGTTATCCTCTTTAGCCACATATTCGCCCAACACATGGTTGGCTACTAATCGGGAATCTACATTTGCTTCTAGGTTGCGTACACCCATTCGAGTTGCAATGCGTAATCCAGCGATTAGGGTTTCATACTCTGCCTTGTTATTCGTAGCTGTGAATTCAAAGCGCAGTGCGTAAGTGAATTCCATTCCTTCTGGATTAGTGAGGATAAGGCCTGCGCCCGACCCATCCACGCATGAAGATCCATCCGTGAACAGGACCCATGGCTCTTGTAGTTCTACCTCGCTCAGTGGAGGTGCAGCATCGGTGTCTGGTTTTTCGATGATGAAGTCTGCTAGTATTTGCCCTTTAACCGCAGTGCGTGGTCTATAAGAGATGTTATACTCGCCTAGCAATACACTCCACTTTTGTAATCGCCCCGATGCGTCGGGTTTGGAGATAACTTGCTTGATTGGTTGGTCTGTGATCACTGCTATTGGGTGTGCTTGAAAGTACCTGCGCAATCTTTTTGCAGCGAATACTAATGCCAAGACCAACTTTTCCATTGGGCTATAGTTAATCTCTGTCTTCTTGAGCGCTTTACTTACAAAATATACCGGTGTTTGTACAGAGTTCCTATCTGTCAGTAGCACCGCGCTGACTGCTCCATGAGTCGCAGACAAGTACACAATTAACTCCTCCCCTGGTCGGGGTGCGACTAGCTTGGGAAGCGCTGCTATATGTTGCTTAAGCTGTGTAAAAGCTTCTTCCGCTTCTGTAGTCCAACGAAAGTCTCCCTTTTTTGTACACTTCTTGAGTGTTTTAAAGAGGGGGAGTGACTTATCTGCTGATTTGGATAGGAATCTGTTCAACCCGGCTAGTTTTCCATTCAGAGACTGGACTTCTTTCAACGTGCGTGGTGAAGGGAGTTGAATGACAGCCTCTGTTTTTTCTGGGCATGGTTTAATGCCATCAAGTTCGATCAAGTATCCTAGGAACATGCCTTCTGTAGCGCCAAAAGTACATTTCTTAGGATTTAACTTCATGTTGATCTTTCGTAGTGTTCTAAATGTTTCTTCAATGTCGCGGACCAACTCGCCTTCGGTATGGCTTTTTATGACAAGGTCGTCAACATAGACCTCTAGGTTGCGGCCCACTTGCTTTTCAAATGCATTATCCACCAATCGCTGGTAGGTGGCGCCCGCATTCTTTAGGCCAAAAGGCATCTTTGTATAACAGTAGACACCTTGGCTTGTGTGGAAGGCTGTTTTTTCCTCGTCCTCTTTAGCCATTTGGATTTGGTGGTACCCTTTGTATGCGTCTAAAAAACATTTAAAGGGGTATCCGCATAAAGATTCTACCTTCCAGTCTATCTCTGGTAGTGGGTAGCAGTCTTGTGGACATGCTTTGTTGAGATCGGTGAAATCCACGCACATCCGCCAACTACCATCACTCTTCTTGACCATCACTGGATTGGAGAGCCAGTCATGGTAATAGACCTCTCGCATGATACCTGCGTCAACAAGTTTGTGTACTTCCTTTAGAATGGCTTTTGCGCGCTCTGGAGCTTGGCCGCGCTTTTTCTGCCGTACTGGGGAGTATCCTTGTCGGATTTTCAACTTGTGTTCTGCAATCGAGCGTGGCACACCAGTCATGTGCTTTGGTTCCCATGCGAAGATATCCAGATTCTTTTGCAAGAGTGCGCACACGGCAGCTCTGCCTTTATCAGACAGTGATGCGTGGTTTTGCGACCTTACAACAGGTTTTACCTCTCGAGGGATCTCAAGAGGCTTACAACCCCACCAGGCAGTGTACCTGACCGATGTAGTATAGTGTAGTGGTAAGTACGGGGGATTGATCGTTCTCCACAGGGAATAGTGTCGTTAGGATTGAAAAACTATTCTAATAGGTCTAAGGGTGAGGGAAGATTCTTTTTGTGTTTTTATATTTTTATGAAAGCAAGTAAAATCTCGGGTTTGAAAGAGTGGGCGGAATTAGTTGCTAGTCAACTAACCCAAATAACTACAAATGCAAATAAAATAAAATAACGAAAATGAAAAGGTTGTGAAACTTATGTGGAGAGAAATGTGTTTACTTAGATTTCCTTACTCCCTAACTATCTTTTACCGGTTGATTAGTGTGTATTAATTGCGTGGATGACGGGTGTATTCCTTAATACCAATCGTGGGGTGGCGTACGTACTTCCCCAACTCTACAAGCTCCTACTTCACTCCTATGTCGAGCCAGCTAAGAAGCTCCTAACATGGGATCACTAGAATTCGCTCATGCATTAAATACAACCATAAAAACCTTAGTACGCATTGGTTCATGTTTCTTAAGACGTTCAAGCAAGTTACCGTATAGGAAGTTAGCCAGTTTTCTTAAGCCTAACATCGATAAACAATCATCCAATACAATTAATAACACACTAATAACCAATAATTAATAGTTAGGTTTCATTAGATCTAAGCAAATACAAGATAAATCTAGCCTAGCATGTTAATTAAAATACAAGAACAAGATATAATCAAACAACACATAGACATATTGATTGATTAAATGAATACTTATCTTCAATTAAACATGGGAGATCCAAGGGTATAAAAACCCTTAAAAATGGCAGAAATTCGTCTTAGGGTTTTCTCCTCACAAAGTTGCACACTAATGACAAAAAATTGCAAAACTATATATAGAACTTAGTGGCTGACGGCGTCACGTTGTAGATCTTGACGCCGTCACCTCGCCGTGTCTAGGGTTCCCGGATGGCCTTCTTGACGCCGTCCCTCTTTAGTGCTCCAAAATCCGCTCTGGCTTATCAAAGGTTGACGCCGTAAAAAATGGGCTTGACGCCGTCTCTCTTTAACTTAAACCGTGATGGCCTTGATCACCTTAAAGTGTGACGCCGTCAGACTTTCCATTGAAAATTCTCTGGCTTATCATGTGTATTTTTCATATCCACCTTTTTTGCCAAGCCGTGACGCCGTCTGGAACAATCCCTGACGCCGTCAAAGGTACTTTTCCAGCCGATTTTGAGACTTTGTCGTTTTCTTCACTTTTATGCTCCAAAAACGTCCAAAATGCTTCCTTTTCCAGATTTATTCTCCAAAGTACCTAAAATGACAAAAGGAACGATTTAGGGCAATATTTGATCAAATAAATACGATTTAGGGCTTAAATGACCCCCTAAAAGCGGTACACTTTTCGCTTCATCAAATACCCTTACACTTGAGATTTGTTTGTCCTCAAGCAAATGCGCTTTTATTCTAATCAAAATACAAGTTAGGGGTCATTTAACGCTAATATAAAAGTAATTACAATAAATAGTCGTTCCATTTTAATCATAATAAGCACGGAGATTACAAACTAGCACCTCACAAGTAGTGTTTAGATACTCACATCTCTCAGGTGTCATAAAAGTATATCTCATAAATGAAAACAGATAATATCTCTCACTACCTGTCATAGCAAATAGATTACCATAGGCTTGGGAAAGGATCGAAAACCTCCTCCACTAGGCGTAAGCACCTAAGATAAACTATCAAAGAGGGCTTTTACATGGGTTATAACGTGAGGTGTAGGGATATGATAAACACGGTTTTGTTGGATAAGGGATATTTTACTGGTGGCGAGTTAAAGATCTTGATTAATTACATTTACAATATGGCGTTGCTAAGCCAAGACTAGACTCGACTTAAGCTAAAAACAAAATAACAAAAACATAAAATAAACATAAAATGAAACGGGATGGTAGTCCGTATGTTTTTTCTACTTTTCTTTTTCTCATTTTTTTGTATTTTTCTTGATTTTTTCGATTTTTTTTTTCATACACTCTTGCCCTACCATCCAAAATAATACATCATAGGGGCGTTGCATTCCCCTTACACTTGAACTTTTACATAACTTTACAATTAATTATTCTAATGACTCGAATTAAGATAATCGAAACACTTGGAGTACTTTTTTTAAAATATTTAGCACATATTGGGGTAATAATGTTGTTCTTCCCCATTACTCCATTACACTAGTACTTTACCCATGAGTCCCAATCGTCCCAAAACAATATGTACAAGGATATGACTCGACTTAGCAACCATGTAATCAATTAGATATTTAACTTGGGGTTTAAACAAATGTTGTCACAATAATGCACTAAAAATGAGTGCATACAAGGTAGGCTAAGGCGATTTGGGTGTACATTTAAGTGGGGTGTAAACAAATTCTTCCTTTAAGTAAAATGCTTAAAGGTCGAAATGAAAAGATAGGCTCTGAAGGGTGTACTAGGGGTATCGTGTACTAAAAATGAGTACAACGCAAAGGGTGTGGGAGAATTACTTGACTAATGTAGCCAAAGTAATTATAACAAAAACACAGGTGTAAAACAATGGGTTAATCCTAATGCCTCTTATCATGTAGTAAATCTAACTACACGAATGTAGTCTCACTTGTGGCCTCGGAATGGTCCTAACGCAAGTTCTAGAATCTAAGTGCTACCGGTACACACATCATAGCATAAATGCTTTTCCTACCAATTCTAGGGGCGAACCTCACATATTTGGGGGTGGAAAATTTTTTAGTGGTACGGTTTTTGTGCTAGTCGTATAACTCCTATCCGTGAGACGCTCATTAAGATCAAAGTTTCACTCCTATATGTTGTAAAAAAATTTAAATTTGGCACTAAAATTGCCCTAACAGGTATTTCTCTCAGTTTTATTACACATCTACCATTAAACAAACAAAAATCAAGCGTAATAGTATTCTCTAAAGTATCGTATTTTACCCCCTTACACTTAAGATGAACATTGTCCCCAATGTTCAAATAACAAGATGTAAAAGTGAAAAGGTAAAAGAATGAAATCAAATACTCCCCTGATTCGCTCGGTGGATAATGTGGCAACATGGTTAGATCTTCTTCCAAGAGAATGTAGAAGCTCCAAGACTAATGCATCGCCAAAAGCTTGGTTCCACATACATCTCCTTGTCCAAAATAACCTGTTAAACCTGAGAAAACAAACACGAAAACCTGCATAACATCGGCGGGATAAATTCTATATAAGGATATAATGCTTGTGGAATGATAATTTTGCAGATTCCTGGAGATTATAAGTTAGAGATTTAATAAAAACTTTTTATGAAAACAAAACTTTCAAAAATTTCAGAAAATTAAAACCTGACGCCGTCAGGTTGTAAAGCCTGACGCCGTCAGAAATGATCTGACAAAATTCTCATGTTAAGTTTCCGGAAAATTTCTGGAAAAACCTATACCTTACTTCCTGGAATTCCTGCAAAATATCATTATGACTCGATACAAGCATTTGACTCAAACAAATACTAATATGTATGTTAATTTAATATTATTACGATTCATGTTCATTTGTTCTAATAAACCGATTTGGATTTCCCTTACACTTATCTTTTGCAAAATACCTTTATATGTAGTTAAGACGAAGTTAAAAACAAGATAAAGCATTTTCACAATTTAGTTTCGAACATGAATCAATAATAATAAAAATTAAACATACATACGGAAGCAAATAAAATCAAACAAACAAATAAATAAACACACAAAGAAAATAAAGCTTGGGTTGCCTCCCAAGAAGCGCTTGTTTTTGTTCGAGTCACGAGCCTGACTCTACCCTTATTTAACGGAAATAGGGGAGGTTTTCCCTACACTTAGGATTAAGTGTGGGTGAAAGTAGCGATACACACCCTTAGGGTGGAAATATGCCACGTGAGGAAAGAGTGACGGGTGAATTATATGCTCAAAGGTACGGGATCCTATCATCATAACCTTACCTAATTCAATTGGGTTAGTGGGCGGATTAAGATTTTCTCCTAGAAAGGGATCATCTTCTATCAACTTCGAGAGACTCCAAGTTAAGAATCCACTTTGACCTAATAAACCCGGTTTAAACCCATAATGTTTCTTGTGATCAATCATAAATGGGTGATGTAAGTATGTAAGGTCATGGTTGTAAAACCCTAAATTTTAAACATGCAAAAAGACCAAAATGCCCCTACGATCTTAAATTTGAATTAATAAGCTTATAAAGAGCCAAACAAATCCCAAACTTCTGGTAATGATCAAGATATGAAGTAAATAAATTTTGGCTACTACATTTAACATTTTGTAATGTACCAAAAGTTACCATGAGCACATAAAACACAAGTTTGGACCGAAAAGATTTATTTAGTTATTATGTTATATTAAATTATTTAAAATCATATAATGACAAGTAAATTAAGAAATTTAAATGCAAAATTAAATGTGTTGATTGGTCTTTATGTTGGGCTGATTCTTAGTCAATATTCCCCCTTATTGCTCGGTCAATCCCTAAATAAAATAACAAACCCATTTATTCCTTTTAAAAACATACCGATTATAATAAAACACGTTTTCTCCTTTCCTTCACCACATCACACGTCTTCTCTTAAAACCCTATAACAACCTGCTCTTTTTCTTCCATTCTCTCCCTACCGAAACTCATAGAAACTCAAACAAGTTCCAAAAATCTCATTTGTTCTCTACAAGGTTTAAGAAGGTACACAAGGTTATAGCAAGGGTGGTGATCGTATAAACTGTAGTGATTGGGTTCTGATTGTGTTTTGTGCTTCCTTTTGTTGATCCTCTCGATTCCAGCCTAAGGTACTTTCAACCCTGATCTTGTTCTAATCTTTATTCTTTACGACTAATATGTCTAATCTAATCTGGGTAATGGAGTATTAAAAAGAACTTATCGTTTAAGTCACGTCACATAAAATCACATTTGTTTAAGAGCTAACGCCACATAAATAACTAAAGAGGGTCGATATATGACATAACGAGGGGAGGGCTTTGAGGTTGTTATGTGTGTCTCGTTGCATGCTAAAAGGGTGGTCTGGTGTTGTTATGGCATGTGGGTAGTGCGGTGTGAGGGTAAGGGATGTCGTTGCCTAATAATGGGTTGATGTTGAGTTGTGTTTGTGTGTACGACTGCGGTGGTCGTGGTGTCCAAAATCTCTGATACGAAGAGTGTTGTGTGCGTGTAGTGGTTGTATGCTATTATAGTGTCTCGCGGTGTGTCTTTGAACCTGAATCAGGTCTAGTCTGGTTGCATGAGGTCGTTTGCATGAAAAGAAAAAGATAAGTCCTGTGTGTCGACAAATTTTGGAATAAAAGAGAAGTGTGGTGTTGCGTTGGTTTGGTGTAAGTTAGCATATTTGTACGGTTGCAAAACATAGATAAAGTAAACATTTTTTAAACCATCTGTCCATTACGTGTGGATTAAATTTGAAATACAAAAGTTTTGGGTAATTGTGTGGGACGTGTGAGTTATTTCGTAGAGTGCATGGCTGGGTTCAATAACAATAAGATGAGACATTTTTGTTCTGTCGCATGGGACAAATTGGGACTGCATGGAAACTATTTTGAAACAGTGATTTAAATAAATATACATGGGGAATGTGAGTGTACAACATAATTAGTAGGCTGGAACACATGGAAACTTAATGTGGATAAACCCTCGTGGTGATTATAAAACGAGTATAACGTGTTAAGTATACACATGATATGGTGTAGGGCCGTTTAGATAAACCCTGAATTAATTAAGTGTTGGCATATTAAACCCTAAACTATAATGTTAACTATATTAAGTCTTAAAGATTATTTATTCGTCATCTATAACCCTAAAAGTCATTAAATCAGAAAACCTATTAATTATGGAAAGTTACCAATTCGGAAAGCCGACTAAAATAAGTAATCCGATTTAAAAGAAGTTATTAACAGACAATCATAAATTCGTGTAGATTCGCTGAAGATGGAGTTTACTTCCGATCTTTATATTTCTAGATATGTCTGCACGTGCGGTATAAGGTACAGATATTCTGACCTTCTCTATAAGGTTTCCTATGATTCTTTTCTGATTCGTTAAATCTTTGATTTGATACTCTGTTACGATCTTTTGCTATGACACCTTGCTTTGACCTGTGATCACTGATTTTGGACCTATGATATGAAGACCTTTTTGATATGAGATGGAAATGTTTTAAGTAAAGTATTTTGAAAGGGTTTTTCAAGCATGATATATTGATTTTAAGAAAACTATTTTTGAAGTTCGTTTTATGAAAACTATTTGAAAGACCATTTATGAAAACTATTTTGAAGGATTGTTTTAAATGAACCTTAAGAGAAAACCTTTTGAAAAGTACTTTTGATATTGAACCTTTTGAAGATTTGACTATCTAATACTTTGACCCTTTTGGATATTGACCTGGGATATTTGACCTTCTGATATTGAACCTTCTAATATGACACACTGATTTTGATATGAACCTTTGACCTTTGACCTTTGACCTTTGACTCCCAGTTTGATACCCGAGCCAAAATTTGTTCCCTAGCCATGAAGGTAACATGGCCGTGTCCGTGATGCACCACTGGCATGACTAGTGTGTAGCCCTAGTGATCTGGTTACACCGTCCCCATTCTGATTTTGATTATGCATGCACACTATATGATTTATTATGGCCGATCTGTTCTGGGGGGCGAATGGATGCATCCTAGATTTGTTCTGTTTCTGATATGTGATATATGATCTGATATGTGGTGACTGATGATGGGTGCAATCCACGTCTTTCATGTTCTGGGAGCTGATCACTCCATATATATTTTGGTATGCTGAGGACACCCCTCCATACACCCTGGTATGTGATTTGTTATGATATGTTTCTGGGCTCGTGGTGGATTACTATCCTAATCCCTTACTCTCTCTCCCTGTACCTTTACTTACTTAATTCGTTATGCTATATATGTTCTTTCCTTTTATTTCCATTTCAGTTTGCTTCGTTTCCGTTTATTATATATCTGTTCACTGGGCTTTGTAAGCTCAGCCGTACGTTTTCTTTCGTGTACGGCAGGTTTTAGTTGGAAGCTGGATTATTACTAGAGAGGACCTTGAACTTAGAAGCCTTGCTAGCTAAATTGGATTAGAGATGATTGGAAAAGTTATATTCAGACTTAGTGTTTATTGTATATCTCATTGTAGCCTTGTAATATCAGGTTTTCAGTTGTAACCCTTGGAATCCTAATGTATTATTTATGTCATGTGCTTGTGTTTGTTCTGATAAGAATCCGTATATGTGACACCTTTGCCCTTGTCGGGTTGGGGTGTTACAATTATGGTATCAGAGCCCAGGCTGCGACTTGTAATACATTTACCCTTGACCTGTGAAGTTAGGACCACTAAGTTTCCACTGTAGGCGCTCATAAGATAACCTGTAAAAATTGCTTTAGGACTTCCCTGTAGGAACGTAAGTTTTTGACCAGTGAGGAATGGGTAGATTATAAGCCTTTTGTTTAAGTATCATTGCTTCCGCATCACTCTGATTCATGCCGTGCTTTTGGTTAAAGCCTCTTGAGATCCCTCGTGGAAGGTGAAAGTTTATGCCTTGCACCACCTAAGTTTTGAAACCTAAATAAATTTTGAAGCCTTTGAAAATTTCATAGTAATTGCCTGACACTATTTGATCCTTACCTTCAGATTCCGACTCTGACCTCTGATCTTTTGTTAATCATTTCGATGCCTCTTGGGCATTTTGAGAATCTCCATGGCGAGTAGTTTGGTTTTCCCTCTTGATTATGACCTTGTTTTTGTTGACCTCTGAGACTGTAGAAGTACTAGGTGGATGAAGATAGATTGTTTTGCTTACGACTCGAGATAAAGTATGATCATCATGAAGGCATATTTATGTGGTGCTGGTATTATTAACGTGATAATACTTACACCATATAACGTGCCCTCATTGTGGCCATAGGATATCTTGGGAAGTACCTAAGAAGTTTAGAATTTGAATCTCTGTTGGATTACCGTAATTAGTGAGACTTTAGGGTCATTCCACCGATGCGTATACTCTGCCTTCGTTCATTAAATATCTGAATAAGTTTGGACTCTCGTGTTGCATTCTGTTGACCTCAGTTATGAATCTTAAACCCCTTGAAGAGCTCTCTGTTGTAGATACAATTAAATTGATCTGAAATCTTGTTCGTGTTCCATATGAGCTTTCCTGAAGACTTTCCTGTCATCCACTTGGTTACAGGGTCTTTTGGTCAGCAATAACATAAGTAGTTCCCTTCTGAGAAACTTTGAAACTCCCTTCGTTGATTCGAGTCATGAGAATTATGTGATCCGAAGATCCTTTCTGAAAGAACCTCCCCGACACGAAAACGTTTGTGAAGATCTTTTGCGATTTGCTACGACTTCGTTTAGCTTTACGACTTCAATTTTCGAGGACGAAAATTTTTTTTTAGGGGGGAAGAGTTGTAAAACCCTAAATTTTAAACATGCAAAAAGACCAAAATGCCCCTACGATCTTAAATTTGAATTAATAAGCTTATAAAGAGCCAAACAAATCCCAAACTTCTGGTAATGATCAAGATATGAAGTAAATAAATTTTGGCTACTACATTTAACATTTTGTAATGTACCAAAAGTTACCATGAGCACATAAAACACAAGTTTGGACCGAAAAGATTTATTTAGTTATTATGTTATATTAAATTATTTAAAATCATATAATGACAAGTAAATTAAGAAATTTAAATGCAAAATTAAATGTGTTGATTGGTCTTTATGTTGGGCTGATTCTTAGTCAATATTCCCCCTTATTGCTCGGTCAATCCCTAAATAAAATAACAAACCCATTTATTCCTTTTAAAAACATACCGATTATAATAAAACACGTTTTCTCCTTTCCTTCACCACATCACACGTCTTCTCTTAAAACCCTATAACAACCTGCTCTTTTTCTTCCATTCTCTCCCTACCGAAACTCATAGAAACTCAAACAAGTTCCAAAAATCTCATTTGTTCTCTACAAGGTTTAAGAAGGTACACAAGGTTATAGCAAGGGTGGTGATCGTATACACTGTAGTGATTGGGTTCTGATTGTGTTTTGTGCTTCCTTTTGTTGATCCTCTCGATTCCAGCCTAAGGTACTTTCAACCCTGATCTTGTTCTAATCTTTATTCTTTACGACTAATATGTCTAATCTAATCTGGGAAATGGAGTATTAAAAAGAACTTATCGTTTAAGTCACGTCACATAAAATCACATTTGTTTAAGAGCTAACGCCACATAAATAACTAAAGAGGGTCGATATATGACATAACGAGGGGAGGGCTTTGAGGTTGTTATGTGTGTCTCGTTGCATGCTAAAAGGGTGGTCTGGTGTTGTTATGGCATGTGGGTAGTGCGGTGTGAGGGTAAGGGATGTCGTTGCCTAATAATGGGTTGATGTTGAGTTGTGTTTGTGTGTACGACTGCGGTGGTCGTGGTGTCCAAAATCTCTGATACGAAGAGTGTTGTGTGCGTGTAGTGGTTGTATGCTATTATAGTGTCTCGCGGTGTGTCTTTGAACCTGAATCAGGTCTAGTCTGGTTGCATGAGGTCGTTTGCATGAAAAGAAAAAGATAAGTCCTGTGTGTCGACAAATTTTGGAATAAAAGAGAAGTGTGGTGTTGCGTTGGTTTGGTGTAAGTTAGCATATTTGTACGGTTGCAAAACATAGATAAAGTAAACATTTTTTAAACCATCTGTCCATTACGTGTGGATTAAATTTGAAATACAAAAGTTTTGGGTAATTGTGTGGGACGTGTGAGTTATTTCGTAGAGTGCATGGCTGGGTTCAATAACAATAAGATGAGACATTTTTGTTCTGTCGCATGGGACAAATTGGGACTGCATGGAAACTATTTTGAAACAGTGATTTAAATAAATATACATGGGGAATGTGAGTGTACAACATAATTAGTAGGCTGGAACACATGGAAACTTAATGTGGATAAACCCTCGTGGTGATTATAAAACGAGTATAACGTGTTAAGTATACACATGATATGGTGTAGGGCCGTTTAGATAAACCCTGAATTAATTAAGTGTTGGCATATTAAACCCTAAACTATAATGTTAACTATATTAAGTCTTAAAGATTATTTATTCGTCATCTATAACCCTAAAAGTCATTAAATCAGAAAACCTATTAATTATGGAAAGTTACCAATTCGGAAAGCCGACTAAAATAAGTAATCCGATTTAAAATAAGTTATTAACAGACGATCATAAATTCGTGTAGATTCGCTGAAGATGGAGTTTACTTCCGATCTTTATATTTCTAGATGTGTTTGCACGTGCGGTATAAGGTACAGATATTCTGACCTTCTCTATAAGGTTTCCTATGATTCTTTTCTGATTCGTTAAATCTTTGATTTGATACTCTGTTACGATCTTTTGCTATGACACCTTGCTTTGACCTGTGATCACTGATTTTGGACCTATGATATGAAGACCTTTTTGATATGAGATGGAAATGTTTTAAGTAAAGTATTTTGAAAGGGTTTTTCAAGCATGATATATTGACTTTAAGAAAACTATTTTTGAAGTTCGTTTTATGAAAACTATTTGAAAGACCATTTATGAAAACTATTTTGAAGGATTGTTTTAAATGAACCTTAAGAGAAAACCTTTTGAAAAGTACTTTTGATATTGAACCTTTTGAAGATTTGACTATCTAATACTTTGACCCTTTTGGATATTGACCTGGGATATTTGACCTTCTGATATTGAACCTTCTAATATGACACACTGATTTTGATATGAACCTTTGACCTTTGACCTTTGACTCCCAGTTTGATACCCGAGCCAAAATTTGTTCCCTAGCCATGAAGGTAACATGGCCGTGTCCGTGATGCACCACTGGCATGACTAGTGTGTAGCCCTAGTGATCTGGTTACACCGTCCCCATTCTGATTTTGATTATGCATGCACACTATATGATTTATTATGGCCGATCTGTTCTGGGGGGCGAATGGATGCATCCTAGATTTGTTCTGTTTCTGATATGTGATATATGATCTGATATGTGGTGACTGATGATGGGTGCAATCCACGTCTTTCATGTTCTGGGAGCTGATCACTCCATATATATTTTGGTATGCTGAGGTCACCCCTCCATACACCCTGGTATGTGATTTGTTATGATATGTTTCTGGGCTCGTGGTGGATTACTGTCCTAATCCCTTACTCTCTCTCCCTGTACCTTTACTTACTTAATTCGTTATGCTATATATGTTCTTTCCTTTTATTTCCATTTCAGTTTGCTTCGTTTCCGTTTAGTATATATCTGTTCACTGGGCTTTGTAAGCTCAGCCGTACGTTTTCTTTCGTGTACGGCAGGTTTTAGTTGGAAGCTGGATTATTACTAAAGAGGACCTTGAACTTAGAAGCCTTGCTAGCTAAATTGGATTAGAGATGATTGGAAAAGTTATATTCAGACTTAGTGTTTATTGTATATCTCATTGTAGCCTTGTAATATCAGGTTTTCAGTTGTAACCCTTGGAATCCTAATGTATTATTTATGTCATGTGCTTGTGTTTGTTCTGATAAGAATCCGTATATGTGACACCTTTGCCCTTGTCGGGTTGGGGTGTTACAATGGTTCACTCCTATGTTAGCTTCCTCTCTACAAGGCCTAGAGTCTACTACCTTAATCTTAACATTACCCGGACTACATGGTTTGATGGGTGGATCGGGACCTAATTCAATTCCTAAGTTCACATCTAAGGATGGAAGATTAGGTAACGGTTTTGGTTTAGGCTCCGGTTCATCAAAACTAGGAACTTCCATAGAACTAAAAGAAAGGTTATGACTACAAGTATTCAAACCTATTTCTTCTAGTTTTGTTTCTTCCAAAGGTTCTACTTCAATTGGGGTTCCTATAGTCCCTCCTACTTCTTCCGGGTAAGTCACGGGCGGTGTGTATGCCTCGAATGATGGTAGGACTTGTGGGGTACTTTGTAGGTTTGTGTTATTTACCTCATCCTTCCTTGTCTCTATATCAATTATATCCACATCATGTGTTTTAGTAGAATCTAACCCAAACATGTTCCTAAGTATCTCAAATCCTTCTCTAGCCATTTCAAGTTCTAAGTCCGATTCATAAGAATCTTCCCCGATAACATGATTACTATGTTCAATTTGCCTAAAGAATTCATCATGTGTTCCTTGAGATTCAAAGTCATTGATCATAACACCTAGGTCTTTTTGCTCAATATGCTCATGTTCGGCTAAATCCTCCTCAATTGTTTCCTCAAGTTGTGATGTATACGAACCCATTAATTCATTAAACTTATGGTTCACGGTTAAGAGGCTTTCCTCAAATTTTTTCCAAAGGGTCTTATTAAAAGGAGTTGATCCTAACAATGATTGTTTAATAGAAGCCACACATGCACATAATTCATCAAACCTATCAAACTTTATACCCATCTCCTCTTGTATATATCTAAGATCACTTAAAAATTCATTGGAACAACAGGAAGCAAATCTATCCGTGTAAAGTAATTGTTCCTCTATTGTTAATGATCTAAATGGAATTTCATCCGCCATGGTGACAAATGAAAATGGTTTTACAAACAAAGGGCACAAAGAAAAAGATAGACTAAAGAAATCTAATAAAAAGAAAAATAAAAATCTCACTAGAAAGGAATCTAGTGAGTAGACCTAATAAAATAAAAATTCAACCTAAACAATAACTATTCCCCGGCAACGGCGCCAAAAACTTGATGCGTGGTTTTGCGA
This sequence comes from Artemisia tridentata subsp. tridentata, assembly GCA_021014915.2. Taxonomy (NCBI): domain Eukaryota; kingdom Viridiplantae; phylum Streptophyta; class Magnoliopsida; order Asterales; family Asteraceae; genus Artemisia; species Artemisia tridentata. The sequence continues at coordinate 500,897,921 of CP139508.1, forward strand.
CCTTACAACAGGTTTTACCTCTCGAGGGATCTCAAGAGGATTACAACCCCACCAGGCAGTGTACCTGACCGATGTAGTATAGTGTAGTGGTAAGTACGGGGGATTGATCGTTCTCCACAGGGAATAGTGTCGTTAGGATTGAAAAACTATTCTAATAGGTCTAAGGGTGAGGGAAGATTCTTTTTGTGTTTTTATATTTTTATGAAAGCAAGTAAAATCTCGGGTTTGAAAGAGTGGGCGGAATTAGTTGCTAGTCAACTAACCCAAATAACTACAAATGCAAATAAAATAAAATAACGAAAATGAAAAGGTTGTGAAACTTATGTGGAGAGAAATGTGTTTACTTAAATTTCCTTACTCCCTAACTATCTTTTACCGGTTGATTAGTGTGTATTAATTGCGTGGATGACGGGTGTATTCCTTAATACCAATCGTGGGGTGGCGTACGTACTTCCCCAACTCTACAAGCTCCTACTTCACTCCTATGTCGAGCCGGCTAAGAAGCTCCAAACATGGGATCACTAGAATTCGCTCATGCATTAAATACAACCATAAAAACCTTAGTACGCATTGGTTCATGTTTCTTAAGACGTTCAAGCAAGTTACCGTATAGGAAGTTAGCCAGTTTTCTTAAGCCTAACATCGATAAACAATCATCCAATACAATTAATAACACACTAATAACCAATAATTAATAGTTAGGTTTCATTAGATCTAAGCAAACACAAGATAAATCTAGCCTAGCATGTTAATTAAAAGACAAGAACAAGATATAATCAAACAACACATAGACATATTGATTGATTAAATGAATACTTATCTTCAATTAAACATGGGAGATCCAAGGGTATAAAAACCCTTAAGAATGGCAGAAATTCGTCTTAGGGTTTTCTCCTCACAAAGTTGCACACTAATGACAAAAAATTGCAAAACTATATATAGAACTTAGTGGCTGACGGCGTCACGTTGTAGATCTTGACGCCGTCACCTCGCCGTGTCTAGGGTTCCCGGATGGCCTTCTTGACGCCGTCCATCTTTAGTGCTCCAAAATCCGCTCTGGCTTATCAAAGGTTGACGCCGTCAAAAATGGGCTTGACGCCGTCTCTCTTTAACTTAAACCGTGATGGCCTTGATCACCTTAAAGTGTGACGCCGTCAGACTTTCCATTGAAAATTCTCTGGCTTATCATGTGTATTTTTCATATCCATCTTTTTTGCCAAGCCGTGACGCCGTCTGGAACAATCCCTGACGCCGTCAAAGGTACTTTTCCAGCCGATTTTGAGACTTTGTCGTTTTCTTCACTTTTATGCTCCAAAAACGTCCAAAATGCTTCCTTTTCTAGATTTCTTCTCCAAAGTACCTAAAATGACAAAAGGAACGATTTAGGGCAATATTTGATCAAATAAATACGATTTAGGGCTTAAATGACCCCCTAAAAGCGGCACACTTTTCGCTTCATCAGACAGCTCGGCCTTTATCAGACAGCGATCCCCCGATCGATACTTCTTGTTCCGGGTAATCAGGATGAATTGCGACCTTCAGATTTGGTAGTTTAGCTGCGCTCTGTTCTGGGGTGTGCGTCGTCTCACATGTAATCGTGTTACACTCTCTTGGTGGCGCAGCATTATTGTAGATGGTGACAATGCCGCCTTCTACCGGGAATTTGAGCATCCCATGTGCTGTGGACGGTACTGCGCGTATTGCCGAAATTCCTGGTCTTCCGATAATGCCATTGTATGGCGAAGGAGATCTGATCACCATAAAATTCATCCAGGCTGTCGTGGAGTGTTCCTTATTAACAACAACGACTAGTAGTCGTAGTTGCCCCATGGGCCATATCTTTTTCTCCCGTGAAGCCAGTCAACGACGTCGTGGCTGGGCTTAACTGTCTTTGTATCTTAGGTCGCAATCTCTTGAAACAATGCTCATACATTATGTCTGCTGATGCCCCTCCATCAACATACATGCGGTGGATATCGTGACCCCCCGCATTTATCTCGATGGTGAGTGGTTCCGCCACTGCGTTGTCCGCAGCCAAGGTGGGGAAAAAGATTTCGCTTCCATGAGAAAATTTCTGGCTGACCTTTTGCCTAGTCTTTCGCTGCCATGATTGTATCATGTAGATTGTGTCAGCCTTGTCCTTAGGTGCTTCTTTCTTGCCCCCGGTCTTCTGTTTGTCTTTTCCATCCTTGATGTTCTTAACTAGATGGTCCAATCTGCCTTCTTTTACTAGCTTATCAATTAGTTGGCGCAATTGGACACACTCATTGGTGGTGTGGCCCTTCTGTCCATGATACTCGCAGTATCCGTTCCCTACGCGCCGATCTTCTGGGGTGCGCATCGGTGGGGGTCTCGGAAAGTTCGCGCCCTCCGTCGCAAATATCTCCTTTGGAGTCTTCGTTAGTGGGGTATACTTGTCATTCTCTCGTCCGCTCCCCTGACTGCGGTAGCTTTTGTTACGATTGCTACTCTGGTCATTGGATTGTCTCCTTGGCTATTCTTGTGACCTATAGTTTGAGTAGCCTTTCTTACTATCTGCAGCGGCGGCTTCTCCTTGGATGAAGGACCTCGTGCGCTTCATAAGTTCGTCAAAGGTTTGGGGAACCCTATCATTTAACTTTTTGATAAGTTCTGGGTTATTGATTCCGTTCATAAACCCTGAGATCTTTAGTATTTCGGGGCATGCCTTGACATGTATGCATTCGTCTTTATAGCGCTCCATAAAAGCGCTTGTGGATTCCCCTTGGCGCTGTTTTACCCTAGCGAGTTCGACAGGGTTCTTGGCGCACTTCTTCCTCTGAGTAAAGTTCAAACGAAACGCCTTCCGCAACTCTTCAAACCCATCGATGCTTCTACGTGGAAGCTTACTGAACCAGTTTCGCGCATTCCCTACTAATGTAGAATTAAACATGTGGCACCACACAGGTTGTGGCCAATTTTCGATGGTTGCTGCTGATTCGAAAATTTTTAGGTGGTCATCAGGATCACCTGTCCCATCATAAGTTTTAACATTAGCGGGCATGCGCCTTCTCTTATCTTCTGAAAAATCACTGATGCGCCGAGTGAATGCGTCAACCTTTTGGCGGCGCCAGGGACGAGACATATCTTCGTCCTCCTGGTCGCGGTATCTTCTCCTGGACTTCCAGTGTCCTGTTTCTTCGTCCTCGTTGTCCGAGGAGTCACTTGAGGATGAGCTTACTCTTTTGCGGCGCTTGCGCCGACTATCCTCGGAATCCGAGCTTGAAGGGCTTTCGCTTGGGGAGACCCGTCGCCCAAGTCTATCGTGAATCCTGCGACTGCCAAGCCTAGTGTGGACATTGGTGCGCCGTCCATCGTCTTCATGCTCCTCTGGATACTGTAAGTCGGCTGCTTCATCATCCACAACTTTCCTTCCGATCCTAGTAAACACTGGGTGTCGGCGGCTATCCTTCTCGCGCCTTTCCTTTCGGTAACGCGGTGGGGATGCTTCATGCTCAGGGTCGAAGTTGAGTCGGGCTTGCAGACTCTGGCTTGACCTCTTTTTCGCTTCCTCTCGCATAAGCGCAGCCAAGGTTTCATAGTTTTGAGATACAAAATCACTTGGCGCTAGTTCAGGTGTGACTCCTTCTAGCGCGAGGATGTCTGTTTCCAAATCAGGACCCTTGTTTCGGATAGGCGCATTTGGCGGCTTAGTGAGGTCTAATTCTGGCATGGTGAAAGGAGTGCGCTGTAGATCTTCCGCGCTAGTGGTTGTTGTAGTAGCATGGGTAGTTCTTGCGAGCGGTTCTACTGTAGTAAAGACCAGATCTGAGTATGATCCTAGGTTTTTGGGCGCACTGGTTGTTCCAGAGGCCTGCTTAGCGGCTGAATCAGTTTGCTGCTTCTGCCCCTGTAGGTCACCATGCGTTTTCTTCGCCTGCGGAGTCCGCTGATTTTGGTTTCCGTGCTTCGTCATTCTAGTTCTTCGTAGAGTTCTTAGTGTATGGTCCCACGGATGGCGCCACTTGTTGATACAAAAGTTGGGCGTTCCTTGTTTGGATTCCGGTTCCCGTATCAATTGGATCTTAATGCTTGAGACCTGCGCACTAAGAGAACAAAAAACACCGTTAGGCTTATCGTGGGATTGTCTCCCACGATTATCCTCCGGCGTGAGAGTAAGTAATCGGTTTTAAGGTTTTAGTGAAGAGTTAGGATTATGATATCATACCTTTAATGAGAGCCGAGATGCCCTATATATACACACGAAATCCTTGTTGGTTTCGTGTTCCTTACCCTTCGGCGTATCCCGCCCTATTCGGCCCATTGATCCTTATCCCATAAATAAGAGATCCTATTTCAAGGCCAATAATAGATTTCGGATTTGGGCTGTTGTGAGCCCAAATCTTTATCGTGATAGCCCATGCGTTATGGGCTTGAGTATTGGTCGGGTTCGTGACCCGGATGCGGACTATACGTTATCAGTACCCATTTTGGGATGCAAACGGGTCAAGTACCCTGGAAACGTGTTTAATATGTTAATGTAATGCTTTTGGTAGAGTTTGATGTAAAACGGAAGTTGTATGGGTCGGTTATAGCGAAAACGGAATGTAAACGAAGTATATTTGGAAAGTTGCAGCCCCCGGCCGGAGGTCTGGAGGCCAAACCCACGGTCGGGAAGTTTTGGGAAAATTCCCATTAGACCAGAAGGTCTGGGCCGCCCGGTCGGGGCTGGGGCCGGCGGCCAGACCTCTGTTTTTGGGTCTTGGCCGGCGGTCCGGGCCAATTTCCAGATTTTGGCAATTTTCCAAAATTCATATCTTTTAATCCGTAAGTCGTCACGGGTCGTACCACCTATCGTTTCGAAGGTAATTGAGTGTACTTTCTTTTAAAAATAGCCTCAAGGGCTGAGTGTTGATACATTTTTGTTAGTCATCAAAAGAGTGGTCGTATGTCCATATAGGTCAATCGTTTTTGCGTATAAAGTTTTAAATTTTAGTCTAAACGGGCACGGGGTGTAACAACTTGGTATCAGAGCTTCGGTTTAAGTGAATTAGGTTTCCTTTAGGTTGCCTAGACTTAAACCACTTGTAGAAGCATTTGACGTAAGTATTAGTTGCGCGGAAATTAGTTGTTAAGTGTTGGATGGATTATGATTTATACTAGCTGAGCTTGTTGAGGATAGGTGATGTATGTGTGTTATAGTGTTGTTGTGTATGAGATGCAAGTCCATGGGGACTTTAGATGTTTAAATAACTAGTTAGCCGTGCACCTCGTTTGGTGCCGGTGATTGTTTTGTGATTTTGTGATGTATGATAGAGTTAGAGTTATGAATGCGAGTAGCAAGGTTAAGTGGTATTAGAGATGGGTTAGTAAGCGAACTAAGGATTTATGATGCCTTAGTTATAAGGTAGACAAATACTTGCGATTGATTAGATGATGATGCTTAGACATAGATTGTTTATGCGATGTGATATATGATGCCGTAGACTATGTGAGTTGATTTTGATTTTGAATGTTTTTAACACTTGTCGGATAAGTGTTAAGTGTTATGGTAGGATTGCTATTTGATGTTAAGTCTATGGTAAGTTATTGTATGTTTAAGTTTATGTGATGTACTTGAGAGCACGATTGTATTGAAGTGTATGAGTTGAAATAGATGCATTGGAATGCATGTTATGTGTGACCTAGTTGTGGTCGGTAAAGCTAAAAAGAAAACATTGATATGTGAAAAGAGTTAAGAAGCGTGTTAATTGTTTGAAAAGCATAAATACTTAAAAAGATTGAGATAAGTAAGAAGTGAATAACGAAGTATGTTTTTAGTTTGATGTCTTGAGAGGCATGGTTGATATAATAACGATAGATGCTTGAAGTCATAATTCCTTATGTGAGTAACTAAATAAGAAAGTTAAAATGTATAGTTAAGATGTGATGAAATCACATTGTGTACAAAACATGATAAGTTAAACACATTAATAATAAATGGCTAAGCGTGATGAGTAGAAGTGATGATTGAGATATAGATTGCGCTATAAGTCATAGTGATATGAAGTGATAGTCTAAGTTGAGTATATGGTCAACAAGGGTTGATGGGTAATAGTAAAAGTGTGTTGTAAGAACACGTAGAGATGTGTAAGTTGTAATGGACAAGCATTATATAGAACCTGTCTAAATAAAGATGGCACATAGTGAGTGTATGAGTCAACTTGGGGTTGACGGATGAATGATAAGTTACATTGTGAAATTGCAAAGATAATAAATCGACAAGAGTTATATAGAAACTTGTCTAGATGATAGTGGTATGTGCTTAAACACATACCTTTATTTGACCAAATTAAGACCAAAACGACCAAAAACTAACCAAAATGTCAAAGATATTTGTGTTTGTTTATATGCAGGTGCGGATATCTCGAAAAAAGGACAAAATCAAGGAAAAACGGCAAAAACCGGGCACGAGAATGGAAAGAGAATAAAAGCCGAAGCCAGGGAAGCAAATTGCAATATTGGGTCAAAGATATGCTCATTCAGTCAAAAGTCAACCTTGAAGAATCATCAAATGTCAATTTTAGCCCTTGGATGTACTTTTCAAACTTGGCAAGAATGGTCCTTGAAGTTTATCATTTTACAAGTTTGGTCCTTAAATTTTACCTAAACTAATAAATCCTAAATCTAATCTTAAATCAAACCTCACTAAATTAAATAAAACCCAAACCCTATCAAACCCCAGCCCACCACTTATATTAATCCGGCCCACTCCCTACATTAGATAAACCCACCAATCCGGATCAAACCCCAAACCCGGATCCCCAATACCTGGTCAAACCATTAAATACCAGTCAAATAATGATAAAAAAACCCAAATCCGCCCTTTTTACTAATCACGCTTCTCTCCCAGCAATTTACCCTGAACCTCCCTTGTTTTACCCGTACTTCTAGAAGATGCTGACAAGACGGATGATATGACCTCATTATTGAGTCCACATGGCAGTTTGGAGCAATATTATTGGATGAGCCACATCACAAAGCTAATCCAAGGGTTGTGATCAAAGATTATGATGATATGATGATCCAAAGGATGAGATTGATTGATTGAGAAGCTTCCCGAGCTCCTAGAACCTTCAGCTCAAGGCTATAAATAGCTCCTCCTCACCTCACATTGGGGCTGTTAGTTAGTTAGTGTTAGGATTTTTAGGGTTTAGTTTTTAGGAGTAGTGTAGAGTAGAGGATGGGTTATGTTTAGCTTATTGTAGCTTATTATGTAGCTGATTGTAATCTCATTCTCAGTAACTAGTATTGTAATCAATTTCAGTTTCAAAAAGTCAATGTAAGTCAATCACTATTCACTAGCTTATTTTTCTGCTTATTTGTCCCTTCTCAGCTTATTTATGCCATTTATTGCTTCTCATGTTTACTGCAGCCCTTAGAGTTCATGATTTAAGTTTTCCAAGTTCTAGTCCAAATTAGTATAAAATAGCTTAATCTCAGTAGCTTATTCCCAGTGCTTATTGATAATTAAATTAGTCTATAATGGCTTTATACACTTAGGTAGTCCTCTGTCTTTAGATCACTTAGCTTATTTTGGTCTTTTTCAGTCTTAAAATCCAAAAACAGTAATCTTGAGAAGGGGTGTTTGGTCAATGGGTTAAATGGGTCAAAAATAGGTGTCCACTGTTCATTTGTCACTTGTTCAGATTTGATTAGGTGTTTTTAAGCTATAGAAGCTTATATTAGAGTAATCTCAGCTGATTAGTGAGTTTCGCAAAAATTCATGTTTGCCCTCAATAGATTCTAAGGCCTACTGATCAGACATTGTGTCCATTTGAGATTCATGGATTTGAGCTCATGGTTGCTACTTTTCTGTTAACTATGGTGTGTTAAGAAGGTATCCATAAGTTGAGTTGAATTCATGTGGTTTTATTAGGACTAGCTTGAAATTTCATAACCTGCACATTAGTACCTGAGTTTCTCAGTTCTGTGATAGCAGTTTTGAGAGCCCAATTTAGTGCTTATTTGTTGATTTTAGTAATTGATTTTTTTTCTAGTTTAGTAGCTTGTGCATTGGAGTTTGATTATTGCTAAATTCCAGACCCTTACCCAGCTTATTTGGGCCTTAAAAATAGCTTAAAAGTTGTTTGATCATACAAATTAACCACTGAGACATCAGTGGTCATTTGTACTGACTTAGCCCTTTTTCAGCTTATTTTTAAGCAACAGATGAGTTTGTCTTGGTTTGAAAATTTGGTTTCTGAATTAATAGTTGTATGAACTTGAGATACTTTTTAATTTGAGGTCATAGCTTATCAAAAAGAGCTTAATCTTGTGTTCAAAGAATGCTTGTTGGACTGTTTTCACCCCTGCATCAGTAGCATTAGCTTATTTAGATTAAGTGCTTAAAACTTTTTGTTGGGTTTATGGATTTGATGATACAAAAGAAAAAGAATGAAACAAGAAAGAATGAAACATGAAGGACTTATTTGCAAAAGAAGATTTATATTTTAGTCCTTCGTAGTATTTTGTAAACCCTAATTTCTATTATATAAAGAAATTAGAGCTACAGGTTTTATTATCTAAGTCTTCCACAATGTAGTCTAAAGGGGTGTGTGTGTGTTCTAGACGTTTGTCATAGAAAACGTCTAGGGTTTTGTTTATTTCACTTCAAGATCAGTTTGATCCTTGTTATAGATTAGGTAACACGTTATTAATATAATTGAAGTGATTGGTGTGAGAAACTTTGTGTCAATAACAATTGATTGTTCTTATTCCGCTGCATATATTTGTTCATTGTTATTGTTGAACCCTAAGGCTCAAAACGATCCAAGAAACTATCTTTAGCGTGTCCTTAGTTTCTACACTTTTGTTTGTAGCTTAATGTGTTCTCTTCAGCTTATTTAGGATGTTTCCATATTGCACTTAGCTTATCTCAGCTTATAATTAGCTTTTCTTTGCTTATCAGTCCTTTTGTTCCATAGTTTAGCTTAATTTCATTTCTTTTGCCTGCTGTTCTGTTCCATAGCTTATTCTAGGTTAATTTTAGCTTTTCAGAAAATGTTGTAGTTGATAAAAGTGCTTATTCTCTTGTGCTTTTTTAAGTTTGTAAAAGAAAAAAAAAATGTTTTGCAAAAAGTACAAGACCAGGGATTCGAACCCTGGTCTGCACCAACACCAGTCTCCCACCTCACAACACACACACATGACCACTATGCCCTTGGGTCTTTTATGTTTGATATCTCACCTTTAATTCTTTTATAGGCTCTTTTCCCTTTTTAGCTTATTTTTTTAAAACAGCTTATTACTGCTTATTTAGAACTGTTTTTCCCCTCCTCCTATTTTTTCTAGGTTAGTGTTAGCTTAAACTTATTTCTTGCAAAGTTTCATATTTTTCCAAAATCATTTGCTATTTTTAATCATTTAATTTTCTTAATTCAGTTTTTAATTCATAAAAAATTAAATAAAAATCATAAAAATATAATTTTTTTTCTAAAATTTTCTTTTATTAATTAGGACTTAGGAAAATTAATTTGGAATCCCTAGGATTAGTATTTCTTAGATTTCACTTTTATTCTCGGGATTAGCTCGGAAATTCGCGTTTTTAAATTTTCTTTTGCGTTTTCACTTACGTATGCCTTAGATTAGCATTTAGCTTGCCTTATTAATCGTTTTTAGTTCATATTTTATTTCTTTAGTTTAAAAATCCAATCTCTCTTTTATTCACCATTTACTACACAATTCACGATCCCGAAATCACAATTCCATTCAATCTTCATCGGGACAACGAACTCGGGGTTTTCACATTATTTCCCTTTTGTGAATTCCTTTTGGAACTTAATTTATCAAATCAATAGTAAGCATGATAGTGAATGTTGAGATTGCGTAAGGCAATGAAAATTGAATAAATGATATTGTGTGCCTAATAATAGAAGTGCATGAAATATAAAATGAGTAAAGATGATAAGACAGATATAGCTTGGATCCAATGCTCTAGTTTTGGCATCCTTTGGGATGGCCTAGCTTGCCTTTTATGGCATGATTGTTAGCTTGCCTTCACCGGCATGGTTTGCCTACATCCTTGGCATGTGTTAAAGATCCTTCGGGATGAATGTTAAAGGTGGTATCCTTCGGGATGGCCATGTAATATAGTATGGTATCCTTCGGGATAGCCTAGCTTGCCTTTATGGCATGGATGTTATGGTATGGTATCCTTCGGGATAGCCTAGCTTGCCTTTATGGCATGGTGAAAGCTTGCCTTTATGGCATGGATGAAAGTTAGTGAGATTGGATCCAAGGCTAGAAAAGATGGAAAATAAAACAAGTACAAGCGCTATGTCGGAAATGTATAAGTAGGACGGTTTATGGTTCTTGATTTAAATGGATTAGGACACCTTTTCATTTAAATGAAGAATTGTAGATCGCCGAACCATGAGTTTATAATTCCTTATTTACATAGATTGGGACGCCTTTTTATGTAAATAAAGAGTTATAAATAAGTGGACTTATGTGTGACCGATATGACGTGAGTACGGATAGTGATATGAGATAGTGAAAACTAAAACCCGTTAGACGTCATAAGAAAAGATAGATATGAATAAAACTTATAGTGGTGTTAAGGTCATGTGTAAAACCTTAAGATAGACGTCTAAAACAAATTGCGCATTAAGTTGATGAGTTAAATTGGTGAGTATTCCCATAATCTAATAAGAAAATTTGCTTAAGTAATGCGTGAGAAAGAAATTTTGAAGGTATCGTTTGTATGGTACTTTGTATATTTTGAGATAAGTTGCCGGTTTATGGCATAGATACGTATTTTGGTATTATGTGGAATGTGAGATTGGCCGGAATATGATGTTCTGTTATGATTAGTGCATTGATGATAGCGTGTTTATAGTAATAAAGTTTGACTTGTCTAGAGTCAAAGTAGTAGATGTTCCCGGATGACAAGTAGTCATTGTGGAAAATCTTAGAAAAGTTGCGATGAGAAGTGTTGATTATAGTAGATTATGAGTTGAGGCTATTGTATAGTGAGTTAGAATTTGCACGATCATTTAGATCGTTGCAAGGTTGTGGCTTAGAGAGCACGAGAATAAGGACTTGTATACGTTTTGGATTTAGTTTGGATAGTTTTAGACGAGAGATTTCGAGGAAGAAATCTAAATAAGGGGGATATAATTGTTAGACCCGTCTCCCGGGTGTTAGGACCCCACCCTAGATGAAAGTGGATAAAGACTTTACGTGATTGGCCAGTCAACTAATGTTGAGTTGTGGTCAAACCTAATAGTCAAAATATGACTAAAGTGGTAATGTAAATGTGATGTGTAACTAAAGGGGCCTAAGTTGTCATTGTGGTAAGTATGTAATAAGTATTGTGGCCAAAATAGAAAGAATAGGGCTTGAGGGGCTATTCCTGCCAATTGGCCAAAGTTCCACCCAACTAGTTATATCTAGTTTTCTCTAGACACTTCTTCCATTATTGTGATAGAGTGGGAAGTCCGGTTTTGGAAGAGAAAGAAAGGAGGGGAAGAAAATGAGAAGGATGGCTAATCCATGAAGAGATTATGGTTCCATGGCAAGAGTTTAGTTCCCTAGTTATGCTTCCCTTCAAGTAAGTCTTTATGTTCTTGAGTTATGAGGTTAAGAGTTATAGTTAGTGGGATTTCATCATATGATCAAGATATGATCATATGATGATTTGATTAGCAAGATAAGTATGTTTATGGGTTATGTTAAACCCTTGTTTATGTATTTGATTATTATGTGATTAGGTTTTGATTATTGTAAGGATGATGATGATGATGAGGTTGATGATGATGATTATGGTGGGTAATCTTAGCTTGGGTGGCTAAGGTAAGTAACTTACACTAAAACAAGTGTTATATGTGTATTATGTATTTATGTGTTATGATTATGATGAGGTTTAGTGTTTTGTTGAGTATATGATGATGGATAGGAAAGTGATGACTAGATATGAGCTAGACTAGCAAGTATATGGCTACTTGCTAGTGAGTTTTGTTATAGCTTATGTGGCGAAGGTTTATGTGATATTTGAATGGTATTGTGTGGAAGCAAGTAAGTGTCATGATGCTTATGTGCTAATATGTATATGATATGTGTTTTATGTCGGGTTACTTACTAAGCGAAAGCTTATGGTTTAGTTGTCTAACCCTTTTGTAGGTCCTTGTGTTATGGATGGCGTGGAATAAGGAGTATGGTTCATGTATGCGGAAGGATAGGATATTGGTAAGGAATTAGAGCTTAGGTAGATACCGAGCTCGAATGTGTAAGTTTGTACCCCCGTGAGTCAAGTAACGTTTTGTAACGAGTAGACAAGTGTCAAATTGTATGTCAAGAGTTATGTAACGATTTGGAGTCATTTGGTGGGTCTAAGCATGGTTTATGTGTTTTTGAGTAAAGTTAAAGGGGGTGTTTGGTTGATGTGTAAATGTACCCATTTTGGGATGCAAACGGATCAAGTACCCTGGAAACGTGTTTAATATGTTAATGCAATGCTTTTGGTAGAGTTTGATGTAAAACGGAAGTTGTATGGGTCGGTTATAGCGAAAACGGAATGTAAACGAAGTATATTTGGAAAGTTGCAGCCCCCGGCCGGAGGTCTGGAGGCCAAACCCACGGCCGGGAAGTTTTGGGAAAATTCCCATTCGACCAGAAGGTCTGGGCCGCCCGGTCGGGGCTGGGGCCGGCGGCCAGACCTCTGTTTTTGGGTCTGGGCCGGCGGTCCGGGCCAATTTCCAGATTTTGGCGATTTTCCAAAATTCATATCTTTTAATCCGTAAGTCGTCACGGTTCGTACCACCTATCGTTTCGAAGGTAATTGAGTGTACTTTCATTTAAAAATAGCCTCAAGGGCTGAATGTTGATACATTTTTGTTAGTCATCAAAAGAGTGGTCGTATGTCCATATAGGTCAATCGTTTTTGCGTATAAAGTTTTAAATTTTAGTCTAAACGGGCACGGGGTGTATTCTTGGGACACATTTTTACTACGTCTTACTCTTCTCTCTCCTTTTAAAGGAACATGTCACCTGAGAGACAAGACCTACACTCCGCAGTCATGAAACAACTCATAGTCCAGCAAGTCGCAGAGACAATTGCTGCCTACCGAGTCAGTGGAACTACAGTCAGAGTGGAGCCCACAACTCGTGGTTGCTCTTACAAGGAGTTTATGGACTGTAAGCCCCACACCTTCAGTGGAAATGAAGGTGCGGTGGAAATGTGCAGATGGTTCAAAGATGTGGAATCAATACTTCGATGCGGAAACTGCTCCGAGGAAGACAAAATCAAGTTTGCTACTTGCACGTTTCAGGGACGTGCCATGGCATGGTGGAGTGCCTATGTTCAATCAGTAGGAGTAGATACCGCCTACTCAGTCCCTTGGGATGAACTGAGAAAAATGATGATTGCAGAATACTGTTCGAAGAGCGAATTGCGAGCAATGGAACAAGAAATATGGGATTGGACTATGAAAGGAGATGATGTCATCGGGTACACCACCCACTTTTACGAGCTGGCATTGCTATGCCCTGCTATGACAGAACCCGAGTACAAGAAACTTGAAAGGTACATCCAGGGACTCTCCCCGGAGATTCGAAGGGATGTCGCCTCATTCAAGCCTACTACTATGCATGAAGCCATCCGTATGGCGCATAATGTAATGGGCCAAGTTGTGCGAACTAGGATTGCTCAAGGTATCAACAACGACAACCACAACAACAACAACAACAACAAGAGGAAACGGGAGAACAATAAAGGAAACAACATGGTTCAACATCCCTTCAATAAGCCGAGGTTGGCCAAGGGTTACTATGCAGGATCCAGTGATCAAAAAGTCTATGTTGGCACATCACCACTCTGCAACCGTTGTAAACTCCATCACCATGGGGCATGCACCGTGAAATGTCACAACTGTCAGAAAGTTGGACATATGACCAAGGACTGCAGAAACCTTGTTTTTACTACTGCTCAGAGGGCACCAACGGCTAGTCAGAAAGCTCCTACCACAAACAACAAAGCCTACATTACCTGCTTCGGTTGTGGGGAGAAAGGACACTACAAGAATAGGTGCCGAAAGAAGAGGAGCTCACCAAGACTCGGACGTTAAGATCGGAGGATGAGCATAACCTACCCTACAGAGTTAGACCTAAGTTTAGACTCTCTTAAGTTGTATTCCCATAAGACTTCCTTAGGACCTTTATGTGAAACCCGTTGTATTGTATGGATTTTTATGATCGTTTATCTTAAGTGTAAGCTTAATTGACTCGCAACTATCTACAATCGTATGTCAACTGAATGCATCAATCGTCGCCCGTTGCACTGCAAATTTTACTACCATCTAGTAAACCACTTTGTTACATTTTGAAAACTATTTTGATTCCTGTGTAATAAACCAATTTGCTACCTTACCATTATTTCATAAACCATAAAACGGTTTCTCTAACACCTTGTAAACTATGTTACAATCATTCTACCAGTTTTATTATCGTCTCATAAACTATTTTGCTCCCCTATGAGCTACTCCAGTCACTACCTCATAAAACAATAAGCTGTTTTGCTATTACATACAGATTATTTGCGGTTACCCCGCAAACCATTTTGTTATTATCCTACGAAACTACTTCGCTATTTAATCACAAACCAAACTACAACTTTTCTACTATCTTTCAAATAATAAAGTGTTTTTCCTATTACCCTATAAACTATTTTGCAAACCGCTCTACAAACTATCTTGCTATCACCTGGTGAATTGATTACTTCTCTGAAAAGTATTTCGTACTACTACCTCAAAAACAAAATAACCGATATTTCCTTTTAAACTAAGCCCATCATTGCGTCATTGAACCTTAATTATACAAAGCCTGATCACCTATGTATAATTCAGGTAGAATCATGTCATGCTAGGAGTGGTTGCCTTAAAAATTTTTACCAAAAGACAAATTTTCTGTTTTCATTTCGAGAAATCAAAAGCTCGCATGTGTGGGTACATAAAAGTAGTGCAGGACTTGGGCATTCGTGCTAGAAGCACAGTAACCAAATAAACTTCCACACAATCTTACTACATAAAACCAGCCTTGTCTCATATCACGTTCTAATCCGAGAGGATAAGCTACATAGGCGACCTCACCGATTAGCATCTCATTGTACACTACCCCCCTCCGATTCTGAGACACTTCATCATCAATCGGACAAATCTTTAAGTTTGATAGCTACCGGATAACTCATAACCTTGTATGTGGCTGAAACATATTATTGCTTTATAGCAATTATGCCAAATAACTGCAATGGTTATATTCAGATCCCTAATCGAGATTTTATCTTCCGCATAGAACGCTAAGTGCATGAACAATTCGACTGATCGATTGCTAGTAGCAATCAACACCGTTCTACAGGGCTATACTCTCCGCGTTGAGTACTAAGTACACTACTGAGTCAACCAACCGACTGCTAGTAGTAGTCAACACCATCCTTCAGGTTCGTACTCTAGACCTGCAAAACTCCGCACCCAACGGCGACCCTATGCCCACAAAACCTGGAGACTCCAAGGTCATCCCCAGTGTAGACTGGATGTCGAAATACCACACCGTAATCACCCACGATGGGAAACTTGTTCGCCTACCTTATGTTAAAATGATCCTAACAACACGAGAAGGACCCCCTTGACAGGAATAAACAATGAATGAACCACTAAAGTTTTAAGAGTATAGAGACTTACCAGAAATTGACTATTAACCCAACATAAGCCTTAAGACCTTACGAAGTAACCCGAGCCACTATTGTAGGAACAGATGCCTAACCCTTCACTAATTCCTTGGGAATACTAGCTAGCCTAGGACATGAGAATTTATCAGAGCACTCTTGCTCACGAAACCAAACCTTAGGGGTAAATCAAGCACCTTCGTCTCAGAGTATAAATAGCGATATATCATGATTTGGCATTGCTTCGTCAAAGTACAATTTATCCTCTTCGTTCCATATAATGAGGTTCCCTTAACGTACCGAACGATCATTCTTACATAGTCATCACTTGTAAACAAGTAAGACACCTCTCTATATAAATATCTGACTGATTCATTCATTCCCGACCGTTAGAGCGACTCTTTAAGTCAGGACACCTCTTAGCACGGCTTAAGTAAGTCGAATACTTATATCTACGAGCTTCGCCTAATATTAAACACCAAGTCCTACTCAGCCTTGACAACTAAACTCTGGCTTTAGACACTTGAAACATATGTAGAGGTACATACCCGACTACACCTTCTTCTTTGATACCAAAGCTAAAATGTAAAAACCTGTCAACATTATTAAGTCCACTCGAGTGATTAAATAATTGGGCCACAGCCCACTCTCGACACGAAATCGTGTTACGTATACTCGCTTCAAATATAAAGCCGTCGTCGCAAATCACTTAACTAATAAAACGTGACAATTTTGTATTTTAACTCCACGATCTATTTAAAATAAAAACACTACTAAACATGTTTACTACTCCTATTTATATATTTAGACAACGTCACAATTTTTATATATAATTCAACGTAAAATTTCATATAGATAAACAAAAACAAAAAAAAATGTTTCTCTACTAGAATGAATAGTAAATCGTCTACATTGACATTTCATAATCGTTATCCTTCGTGCGTATCTTTCTGATCATTTTTAAATCAAGAATCGCTATTCTTATTCTTTTGTACATCCGTACACTCCGTTGAGCCAATAACTGCAAATAGTAAAAACATGGTTTTTAAACTTAAATGCTGCCACACCAGCAACACCAACATAAACTTTTGAAATAATTGAAACCCTTGAACTTGAATTATGAACTAAAACGTACTTTACTAATCTAGGTCGCGTGTCGGTGCTGCACTCTGTTTGAATTACTTGTGATTTCACTACTACTTAACGAGGTGAGTTTATAGCCCCACTCTATTTATACTTGTTTTACAATTTGGGGTGAGAAACATACAAAACTATTTTATGGACCAACACTATTGGTTTATCAAAACTATTACGTGGATTAGCCTAAGCCCTATTATGTCCCAATTTGCCCAAACTCATGAACCGTCAATTCCTGCTGGGAAGCGCGAATGTTATAAATAGATCTATTGGGAGTAACGTCCCCGTTCGGATTGACCAGATAGGCAAACGAACGTATACCATGTCGAAATACAAGTGTCTGGGATAAACACTTGCCGGGCCTTTATGTTTAACATGCTTCTAGAGCATGCACACTGTTATAGCTTCGGTTGCATGAACTTAGTGCTAACGTAATAGACTATATTCTTATATGACATTGCATGGGTTGCATTGTTCATATACCAAACTCATGGTCCAAAACTATGATTTTACTGCTTATTATTAAACATATGAACTCACCAGCTTTTTGCTGACTTTTAGCATGTTTTTCTCAGGTGTTTAAGATGGATAACTATGGCAAGGCAAGGGCAGGACAAGGGTCATAGACTCCAGTCTGATTTAATGTGGCATTTTATTTTTGACTTGTTTCTATCTGGGACAACTTAATTATGGGCTTGATTTTCTAAACCAAACCTTATTGTAAACTTATTTAACTTTTATGAATGTATTAAAACGAAATATGTATTCCGTTCTTTATTTCCTTGTGTTGTGATATTCAATTTAGTAGCACCCTATGACCCGAATGCTTCCGCTATACCAGATTTGGGGGTGTTACATTAATTAATGTTTACCTCCGGTCTTCATCCATTTTTGAACCTTCTCGTATTTTGGATTTTCTCATCGTCCGTCTTTATCATTGTTGATCATCATTTTATATTTCCTTAAGAGCATGATAAGCTGTGTGTCGCGCCACATACACAATAAGCTGCACCTTTTACACAAACCACATAAAAAAGGTGGTTACTTTTTGGCTCCAAAAGCAAATCTAAGACAAACCCATTGGAGAACTAGCAGAAAGGAAAAAAAGAGATCTTACTGGAGTAGCCTGCCATGGCTAAGAGAACCACCATGAAGAGTGCAAAAGCAGCCATGGTTAAAAAGGTGTTTACGAATTATGGTGGACAGAAAAGGTGTTTTACAGCTATGAGTTTGCAGGGAGAGTGTATGTGTGACGTGTGATGGCAGCCGTTGAAGCAAGAGTTGATATGTACTTTATCTTTAGAGAATCTCTTTTATACGTATTTTATCTGTGAATAGTAAAAAACATTTTCTAAAGATTTTGTGGTAAGTGTCATTCTATGTACCGGTATCACAAAATCTTTAAAGAATCTCTTTTACTATTCTAAATTAAATAGTAAAAGAGATTATTTAAAGATTTTGTGATACCAGAAAAAAGTAAATAGAATGACACGTGACACGCAACTAATGGAGTTGAGTGATTGATCAATTCAACATGACCAACGATATGAAAAACACTATTAAATGATTAAATGGACCTTTTTTCTTAATACTAAAATCATAATTTTCTCTTATTGTATTTAGGCCCTTGTAGTGTTATTTATACTTGTACCTAGGGGTGCAAACGAGCCGAGCCGAGCCCGAGCTTTACTATACTCGAGCTCGGCTCGTCAGCTTTTTAACAAGCTCGAGCTCGGCTCGTTTAATTTTCACAGAGCTCGAGCTCGACTCGCATAAGCTCGAGTAAATAAAAAAGATGTTTTTTCACGAGCCGAAGCTCGGCTCGAGCTCGCTTTATCTGCTCAGTTTTTTTTTTCTCAAAATCAATCTCAAGAGTCAAGACTCAACTATAAGATAAATACCTGATCTCAGTTTTTTTTTTTTTTTTTCTTTCTTTTCGTGTTATTAAGACTTTTCAAGGTCAACAAACGAAAGGAAAAAAAATCATCATCGATCTATACTCATATACCAACATGCAACTAGATCTCAGATCGGTTCAATTGTTTTCTAATCTTTACAAGATTTTTTTGTTGAACCATCATTATCATCACAGATCTTACACTCAAAAACAAAAACAAAAACAAATTGATCTCAGATTTGTTCAACTTTATTTCTAATCTATTAAAGATTTTTGTTGAACAATTACTCATCAAAAGTCTGTAATAAGAAGTAAAAAATTAGATCTCAGTTTATTTCTTTTTTGGCATCAATTACTCATCAAAAGACAAGAGCCAAAAAGAATATTTATACCATCATCGATCTAAAAGTTATAACAATAAAAGAAACAAATCTCTATCAAGTCTCATCCTACCTCAAATGTCAAGAGTCAACAACAAACACATGATCTCAGTTTTGTTCTATATGTGTAGCAATCCTTAAAGATTCTCGTGTAAGAACAAATTAAACATCGTCGATCATTTTTTTTTTTGTTATTGATGCCAAGCCTCATTCATTCAATATCCAAAATTAGAAAGATTAGGAAAATAACAAATATGTTATTCCTTTAATCCTTTCTCTTTGGTTCGTTCTAAGACACATCAAAACAAAAGAAACAAAAGTGTAGACACCTACCCGAGACCCATCCTAGGATCTTAACGGTTTTTTTTCGGAGGAAACCTTAGATCCTTCATCCTTGGTCTTGCGTCACATAGCAGAAAGAAACAAAGATACGGTCAAGGGACGGTTAACATCAGTCGTTGTTGATATTTGATGAGAGTTTATGATCGATTCACGGACATGAGATCATTTTTGATGAGTTTGAGTGGAGATGGATTTGTGTTTGTGAGATTCGATTGATGTGATGATGGAAGATGAGATGAGATTGTGTTGAAGATGCAATCTCAGGTTTGGTGAGAGAGTTTAGGAAAAGGGGCGGTTATCACATAATATGTGTGTGTGATTTAGGGTTAAAATGACATATGATATGCCCTAGGGATATAAATTGGGCTCGATATACACGGATATAAATTGGACTGGATTGATAGTGTATTTCTCTATGGGCTTGGTTATTGGGCTCGATAAGGCTCGACGAGCCTACTCGAGCTCGATAAGCGAAGCTCGAGCTCGGGCTCGATAAGTAAACGAGTTTATTTTCAGGCTCGAGCTCGACAAGGCTCGGCTCGTTTCGAGCTTTTTATCGAGTCGAGCTCGAGTAGCTCGGCTCGTTTGCACCCCTACTTGTACCACATATTTCATCAATGAAAATCACAAAATCAGCGAATTGACACATAAACCCCAACAATCAATCAGATCTTCAAACAACAGCTTATTAGTATTAATCAATCAGAAATGGCATTACACATGAGCATGGGTGAATCACAGAGACGCATAACAGATTACTTAAACCGATTCTCCGACGTCGTTTCATATCAAGATTCTTCTTCTTTAAAAAACCTTCTTTCTTTATCTTCTGAATCTCCTAATTTTCTTGCTTTAGCTGATGCCCTTAACATTTATCAGGTACCCTTTTCTTATTGCTTATTAGAACTGCTTATTTTCTTATTGCTTTTTAGTCTTTATAAGGTTTTGATTAATACCCTTTTCTTATTCTTATATATTTTGCTTATTAGAACTGCTTATTTTCTTATTGCTTTGTAGTCTTTATTAGGTTTTAAGTAATACCCTTTTCTTGTTTTTATATGTTTTGCTTATTAGAACTGCTTATTTTCTTATTGCTTTGTAGTCTTTATTAGGTTTTAAGTAATACCCTTTTCTTGTTTTTATATGTTTTGCTTATTAGAACTGCTTATTTTCTTATTGGGTTATTGCTTTTTAGTCTTTATTAGGTTTTGATTAATACCCATTTGTTAAAGTTTCAATCTTTATTCAGTTCATTCATAAATGCTTATTGGGTTTTGATATTCAAGGGTGTTTGTGAAAGAGCTTATCTCGTACTAGGAGTGAAGTTGTCATTATGACGGGGTGTTTGTATTATCTTATTTTGCAGACTTATGAGCTTATATGAACTTGGAAAAGCTCGTAAGCCCACTTTTTCCAGCTTATCAAGTCAGGCTTATGGACTCAAAGAAGTCCATAAGCTCATGTTCATAAGCTCGTAAGCTTGAAAAAGTGGGCTTACGAGCTTTTCCAAGTTCATATAAGCATATAAGCCCACAAAATAAGCTAATCCAAACACCCAAAGTGTGGCATCACCAGCTTTTTCATAAGCGAATGCGAGGGTGGCTTGTATCTTGTTTTTGAAAAGAGTTATGATCAGGCATAACATGGTGAACGATATAATTGCACAGAAATACCATTCGAGTGTCTTAGGAAAGAGTGTTGCAACGGCCGAGTAAGGGGCAATGATAGCTGCTTCCAGGAATTGTCTTCAATGACACCTGTGAATGAGAATGCCCACAGGGCTGCAGCAACGTTGACAGTGAAAGCTCCAACCGATATTCGCGAAAGTAAATTTGTGTAGGCAGTGGCTTTAACCATTTGATGTGTTGTTTGTATGACAGATGCAACCGCCCCTGCGTAAATACCATACGGACCGAGCTTCAATAACCTATATAAATCACGATAACAAACAAATTAAGACTTTATTAAGCACAAACAATCAGTTAAGAGTTCCATAACTCATATTTTTGATACATTATAATTTAATGAACAGAAAATCGCTTAAAATCAATCAGTTTAACAAAATAAGCAAAAATTAAGCACAAACAATCAGTTAGAGTTTCGTAACCAAAATTAACTCATATTTTCGATACGTTATAATTTAATCAACAAAAAATAGCACAAAAAACAGCTTAAAATCAATCAGTGTAACAAAATAAGCTAGAATTAAGCACAAAATAAGCTAAAAATCAATCACGTTTCGCTACTTTCGCAACACATAGTCACAACTTAAAATCAATTAGTTTAACACTCAAGTTTCACATACCTAGGGTGTTTCGTAACCAAAACAGCTCAAATCAACAAAATAAGCAACCCTCACGTTGGCTTATGAAAAAGACCAAAATATATACATGAATACAAAGCAAACTGGAAAGGGCCAAAGACATGCCAAGCACCCAAAACCAAACAACATATAAAATCAAAACTAGCCTACATATAGCAAACTAGAAGTATACCAGTAGATATTCAAAAGTAGCTTCATCTTTCACAGCTCACTAGCCCCCATCCAAAGTTAAACTATTTACCAGCGATTCTATATTAGCTTCCCATCTAGAAGGTTCACATTCCAATCCTTAGATACTTTAGCTACTTGAGGAGATCTTTTCACTTCTAGACTCAGAATTTTTAACCATATATTCTCAATTAGATTTGCAACATGACTTCAGCACTTCTTTTCCCTTGAGTGAATAGTCTTTTATTCCTTTCGTGCCACACATGATAAACAGCAGCAGCAAACACCAACTTCCTCACCACATTCCCAATTGTATTATCACTTCCCGTTATAAGCCATATCTCCGATAATTTCATTCCAGTCATTTGTGAGGTGAATTGCAGCCATTTTCTTTTTAAGCTCCAACCATATTTTCGTGGCGAATTTGCACTGGAAGAACAAGTGACAATGAGAATCTGGGCAAATATTACACAGGGGACACCTCAAATCCCGGCTATTGTTCCATACCTTGATCCTATCTTGAGTTAACAATCTACCCCTTACTGCCATCCATAAAACAAAGTTGTGACTAGGCTGGCATTGAGAACACCACACCAGATTACTCCATGTTACGTTTGGTCCTTGAGTATTCATATCAGACCGCATTCTGAATAGTGAAGTCATACACTTTCCCATCATTACTGACCCATTTGGCTTTATCTTTAACATCATTGTAAAGGATAGGAACATGAATAGTACTCAAAATAGGGAAATGGCTAGTCCATTCATCAGGCCACTTCCACTGCCCATTATCAATCATATCAGCAACACAAGCGCTATCTTGTAATCTGGCTGCAAATACTTGTTTATATGTATATGCATAAAGGACCACTGTTGTGCCATTTGTCATACCTCATGGACACTCTTTCCCCATTCCCAATTGCAGATAGAAAAGAAACTTTATGGGTGAAGTGGGTCCATGTTTTGAAGCTAAAAGGACTCAACTTAAGGCTAGGTTTAGCATCGATTATTGAGATTGAGTCCCCGAATGGATCTTACACGCATTTTTCAAAGTGTTACTAAATCTTTTTATGTTTAACATATATAGGACTCTAGGTATTCATCTATCTGTGTGTTAGTATGTGAAAATGCTCATATTTGCAGATTGGATCTTTTATGTCACTCGTTTGTTGACAGAGTATTGTATGTATGCAGGATGCTAACAGATTGATCCGACAAGCAGATAAGTATTCTCAGTATGCAGAAATAGTCGCCCCATTGTTTCGGGCTATGCAGAGTTATAGAGTCGGGCATTTTGCTGAATCGTACCAAGCATTTGAGAAATCTGCAAAGTAATTTTCGTGTTCCTCATTTGTTTGCTTTAGTTATCCGACTTCTTATGTAGTATCCGTTTGCTTATTTTGAAAATAATATGCAGTGCCTTCATTCAGGACTTTCGGAACTGGGAATCAGCGTGGGCGTTAGAAGCATTGTACGTTGTTGTATACGAAATTAGGATTCTCGCTGAGAGGGTAAGGAAATGTGTTTACACTTTTATAATTGACTCACGTACAACGAACCTTTTTTGGGGCAATACAATAATGAATGAAATAGAAGCATAGAAGAAAATAGAACGATATTCAGTTATTATGATTTTGTATGCAGGCTGATAGAGAGTTGGTTTCAAATGGAAAAACGCCAGAGAAACTAAAGGCTGCTGGCTCATTTCTCATGAAAGTGTTTGGGGTTCTTGCTGTATGTATTTCCTTAACTTTACTACTTTCGAATGTGTTGAAAATGGCCGGGTCGATATGAAACACGTTTTGTCTAAAATTTGAGTATTATATAAATAAAAAATAAGTGTGTATTAAAAAGTGCAACTTTCGAACATGTTTGACCTATTTTCGAGTAAACGGGTCGAAATTGTCACCCATCCTTCATTATCTATTCATCTCACTAAAAATTTCCTACAAATAGGGAAAAGGACCAAAACGTGTTGGAGCGCTATATGTCACTTGCCAATTGTTTAAAGTTTATTTCAAGGTAATATTCTCCTTTCCTTACTGTTTTAATTTGTTCAATTGTTGTAACTACGCATCTATTCTGCAAACTAATGTAATTCGATTTTGAGAAATTTTGCAGCTTGGAACTGTTCATCTTTGCCGAAGTGTTATAAGGAGCATTGAAACTGCTCGTATATTCGATTTTGAGGAATTTCCTGTCAGGGATAAAGTAAGTTAATTCATTTTTGGCTATGATTTTAGTGAAACCAGTTTTGGAATCATAATTATATTTCGTTACAGGTAACATACATGTACTACACTGGTCGTTTGGAAGTGCTGAATGAAAATTTTCCAGCTGTAAGTATTTCCGAGTTTTTCCATCACTATGATAGTCAATGATATATTCTTAACTTGATGATCTCATTCCGTATCCTGCAGGCTGATCATAAATTGTCATATGCCTTGACACATTGTGACCCTCGAAGTAAAGCAAACATAAGGTTACTTTCCATTTTCCCACACGTTCTTAATGCTAGCTCGTTATTCTATCTGAAGTGTCTTATGAAGTACACGTGTTCGTATATCCTTTTCATCATTGCAATGAACAATCGTGTTTGGTTTATTGTTGCAAACTAACCACCATTCATTCCCAAAAAATACTTTAATTTGCAAGAATAAGCGATTTTGGAACTTGGTTCTGTTAAAATTCCATTTACATTATAGATTGTCAGTGTTAATTACGGAGCATCTAGGAAACACCACACAAAGTTTATTTTTTTTCTTAAAGATATGAAATACTAATTAAATCGCTCATTTGATCTTATGAACTAGGATGATATTGAAATACCTGGTACCCGTGAAGCTCTCTATAGGAATCTTACCTAAAAGATCGCTCCTTGAGAAGCATAATCTGGTTGAGGTACATTGCATCTTTTCACTGCTTAGTTTGTGCTTCCTATTGTTTAGCTTCGTGGTTATTTCTTTTGACATTGACTAATAGGTACGTACTTTTTTGACTTTTTGACCATGTTACAGTATAGTGACATTGTGCTAGCTATGAGGAGAGGCGATCTCCGATTACTTCGACATGCGCTTGAGGAGCATGAAGACCGGTACGTCTCTATCTTGTTACTAGTTTAGTTTCCACATTTGTTTCTTATGCTGGTGGTTATGTGTTCCATTTAGATTCTTGAGATCAGGCGTTTATCTAGTCCTCGAAAAGCTAGAGCTTCAGGTGTACCAACGACTGGTAAAGAAAATGTAAGTTTTATAATTCTACTTAATATCTACTCAAAACTGTAAACTTTTTTTTGTAGGTTTAAATGATTGCTTATCTCACTGACTCACTTATATCACCGTGACAGCTATATTATTCAAAAGCAGAAGGACCCAAGTAAAGCACACCAGATTAAGCTAGAAGTGATTGTTAAAGCATTGAAATGGCTCGAGATGGAAATCGATTTGGATGAGGTAAAAATTTCTTGAAGGAATTGTTTTTATCAAAGTTTCAGTCGGGACCCACAAAAGGTGAATGTTGACTTCAACAACCTCTTTCTGTGCACAGGTTGAATGCATAATGTCGATTTTGATATACAAGAATCTGGTGAAAGGGTATTTTGCTCATAAAAGCAAAGTGGCGGTTCTTAGCAAACAGGATCCGTTTCCAAAACTCAATGGCAAGCCAATCAACTCGTAGCTTGAGAGCCGTCGTATGACTAGAGCTAAAACAAGAACTTATTGACGTCGATTCTGAGAATTGTTGTATGTATCGACTGGAGGGTCACTGAAAGGTTTTCATAGAGCTAAGTATCTATAGAGTTTGCTAATCTCTTTTTATTTGAGTACGAAGTTAAAAGTCAAATTCGGAAAGCTTACTATCTATTTATGAAAGCAGGCATTTACATCTTTCTTGCATTTAACGATTACGAGTCTTGATTATTTAATCCACAACCGAATCTAAACCAAAAGAGCCGGCAGTATATGCACTTTTTCAAGATAATGCCCAAACTGGAACGCAGTACAGCAATACAAAGTCGAATTAACGGCTCAACACACAATCATATTACTGACAATCAGTATATGCCCTCTGGTTTGCAACACCGCCCCAACCAGAGGGTCACTGATAGATTATTCAAGTTCAATTTTACAAGTTCTGCAACAGAAACAAACAATATAATATAAGTTCAGTTTTACAAGTTCAACAACAGAAACAAACAATATAATACAAGTTCAATTTTACAAGTTCCATCATCACTGATGGATTCCTCAATCCAAAGCATTGTCCAACCTCAGCAATTGCATACCTTCGACGGTTTCATTATTTTCTTCTTCCTGGACAACTGTTCCAGATAAGTAACAGCAAGTATAAGAATATGTTACATGTATACAAAATTAAATAGCTGATAAAAAATGCAGACCTTTTTCCTTTATGAAGGTGACTGTTTCCCTTAATTGATGGTCGGAAAATGTTCTCAGAACGGAGTTTGAAGCCACAGCATCCGACCACTCAGATCCGAATACTAGTATGGGCTTCATCTTCATGTTGAAGTAGCTTATCATATATATAAGTGTCTACTATTGATCTCCTCTTTTTAACTTTGACTTTAAATTATTTTATTTGTATCATGTAATATTTGATGCAAAATATATGAATGGATAGGTTTTAAATGTATTTTCATTGATATAATTTTCATTAAGTATTGAGTAAACTACAAAATACATCCCTGTGGTTTGGTCAATTTCACACGATACATCCCTCCCAAAAAAGTTGCGCCATACACATCCCTCCGTTAGTAAAAGTCGGACACAATACATCCCTTCGTTAAAAAAAGGACTAACGGCGCAAACCATTTCTCCGTTATCTCCTAACGAGATAGAAAATGTTTACACCGTTAGTCCTCTGGGTTAACTCTATTTGCACCGTTAGTCCTTTTTTACGTTTTCGTCCGTTTTTTTTACGTTTTCGTCCGCTTTTTTACGTTTTCGTCCATTTTTTTACGTTTACGTCCGCTTTTTTACGTTTTCGTCCGTTTGGTTTCAAGGATTGATTTAATCAGCTGACTCGAATCATTTATAAAAATTCGAAAAAATTTATATAAATTCGAAAAAATTTATAAAAATTCGAAAAAACTTATAAAAATTCAAAAAATTAATAAAAATTCGAAAAAACTAATATAAATTCGAAAAATTTATAAAAATTCAAAAAATTTATAAAAATTCGAAAAAACTTATATAAATTCGAAAAATTTATAAAAATTCAAAAAATTTATAAAAATTCAAAAAATTTATATAAATTCGAAAAAATTTATAAAAATTCAAAAAATTTATAAAAATTCGAAAAATTTATGTAAATTCGAAAAATTTATATAAATTCGAAAAAATTTATAAAAATTCAAAAAATTTATAAAAATTCAAAAAATTTATAAAAATTCGAAAAAACTTATATAAATTCGAAAAAACCTATATAAATTCGAAAAATTTATAAAAATTTAAAAAAATTTATAAAAATTCGAAAAAACTTATATAAATTCGAAAAATTTATAAAAATTCAAAAAATTAATAAAAATTCAAAAAATTTATAAAAATTCGAAAAAATTTATAAAAATTTAAAAAATTTATAAAAATTTAAAAATTTAAAAATTCAAAAAATTTAAAAATTTAAAAATTTTATAAAAAAATTTATATTTTTTTTAAAATTTTTTCGAATTTTATAAAAATTTTAAAAAAATTTTCGAATTTTATAAAAATTTTAAAAATTTTAAAATTTTTTTCGAATTTTGAAATTTTTTCGAATTTATATAAATTTTTCGAATTTTGAATTTTTTCGAATTTATATAAATTTTTTCGAATTTATATAAATTTTTAGAATTTTTATAAATTTTTTCGAATTTTTATAAATTTTTTGAATTTTTATAAATTTTTTCGAATTTTTTTTTTTTCGAATTTTTTTGAATTTTTATTAGTTTTTTTCGAATTTTTATTAATTTTTCGAATTTTTATAAGTTTTTTCGAATTTTTATAAATTTTTTGAATTTTTATAAATTTTTCGAATTTATATTAGTTTTTTCGAATTTTTATTAATTTTTTGAATTTTTATAAGTTTTTTCGAATTTTTATAAATTTTTTCGAATTTATATAAATTTTTCGAATTTTTGTAAATTTTTTCGAATTTTTATAAATGATTCGAGTCAGCTGATTAAGTCAATCCTTGAAACCAAACGGACGAAAACGTAAAAAAGCGGACGAAAACGTAAAAAAACGGACGAAAACGTAAAAAAGGACTAACGGTGCAAATAGAGTTAACCCAGAGGACTAACGGTGTAAACATTTTCTATCTCGTTAGGAGATAACGGAGAAATGGTTTGCGCCGTTAGTCCTTTTTTTTAACGGAGGGATGTATTGTGTCTGACTTTTACTAACGGAGGGATGTGTATGGCGCAACTTTTTTGGGAGGGATGTATCGTGTGAAATTGACCAAACCACAGGGATGTATTTTGTAGTTTACTCTTAAGTATTACATAACACAAATGAAATAATTTAAAGTAAAAGTTGAAAAGAAAAGACTTTGAAAGTAAACACTGGACATTTATTTAGGGACGACGGGAGTAATTTAGATGAAAAATGGATTGCTAAAATTGGTTCTTTGTATCTATGACAAATATGAGATCTATATTGATTTCAACTCAATAAAAGTAAGTTGGGAGCATATTCAGGAGCTCGAGAAAGGTTATAAGCCGAGTTAAGGTGAGTAACGCATGTAAGAGTTTGTTTAAACGGGACTTTAGAAGCCCGTAAGATGTACCACATGCTTTTTTGGTGCTTATGTTCATACATTTTGTTATATGCATAAGTATTATACTCGTGTTACGAGTTCCTTTTAAGTAAGCACATATCTATGTCGAATCATATGTCATGAGTAGAAATGAATCACGTGTTATAAGCTTATGAGTGAAATGCCTTAAATAGGTTAATTCAGCCCATAGTGACCCATGTAGTCTTAGTAGCATGTTTTTAGCATATATGATGAATCATTCCTTATTTCAACGTCCGAAGTGGATGACATGATTAAAAGAGAGATAGTTGTGTTTTGAAAATGGAACTAGACACCCTAGGTGGATGACTTGCATATTTATATGATTTATGACCCGAAGATGGGATTAGAAGTCCTAGGTAGACGACATGTGCTATATTGTAAATTGCATGTTCTGAAATGGAACTTAGACATTCTCGGTGGATGAATTGAGCCCCTTAAATGGCCTTACGTCCCAAAGTGGGACTTAGACGTCTTTGAGTATATGACTCATTAGATCTAAATGCGAAGTTTAGACATCCTTAGTGGGTGAATAGCGCATCATGTTAATGATATGTCCCGAAAATGGAACTACATAACTCTTTCAGATTGGAGTGGACAACCATATACTCACGAAACTGACTGTAAATCAATTCTTTTGGTTGTCAGAAACTTTGTTCAAGATTATTGACTGTAAGGGCGAGTTCAGCGACCTCCTCCACGTTTACATCAAGCCCCTGTGACTTTGTTAACAAACAAGCTGACAAAATACCAGTTGACATTGTTCATTTGTTATCCAATGATTTTCTGTATAATAACAATAATTGCAAATGAATGAATTAAAAACATTATATTTATCACCTGTTTCCTCTGATATTCTTTTCCCCAGATGTCTCATATCACCTATTTGTATTTAGTAAAAAATAAGAGTAAACTCCAAAATACATCCCTGTGGTTTGCCCAATTTCGCACCGTACATCCAAATCTTTTTTTTCTAACATATACATCCCTCCGTTAGTAAAAGTCAAACACAATACATCCACGAGGACGAAAGGTGCAAACATTGTGTTGTTAAGTTGGACACGTGGCAGTTATCTTTTTTAGGCAAGGGTAATTTAGTCCTTTTATCTTCCAACACCACAAAATCCCATCTCCCATTTCACAGATCTTCTCTTTTACATTGAATCATAATCACAAACATAAAACAAAAACTAAAATCACAAAAACAAATCACAAATCAAAAACTAAAAACACTGATCGTATTTGATCATTAGATACTAGTTCACTTGATAACGAATTGTCATGAATATGAAATGATACATCATCTGACATTATCGTTCAAGTGTAGTAGTGTGTGAATATATCAAAAAGTAGTTACCAAAATGACTCTATGGTTAGACTTTAAACTCGAAACATATGTTTACCCACATCCATCTTAGAACAGATATGATCAACAACATTAAACCACTCTTTTTGCTCACAACATCCTTTTAGATCCGAATCAAAACCACTCTTTTTGCTCCGAATCAATACCACTCTTTTTGTTCACAACATCCTTTTAGATCCCAATCAAACACAATAAACCCAAATCAAAACCACTCTTTTTGCTCACAACATCCTTTTAGATCCGAATCACAAACAACACTTTGTTGTTGCGATTTAACAAGAAAACAAGAAACGAAATACAAGACCGCACCTACCCGAGACCTTTAACAGATCTTGAAGTCGAAAACATTTGTGTTCTTCGTGGGTTCGTGCGTTGGCTGTGAAAGAAGCCAAGAAAGAAAACAATTGAGTTTACTTGTTGGTGATTGAGTGATGATTTTTGTTTGTTTAAGTGGAGAATGTGTGGATCGGATCTGATTTTCCTTTTCAGTTTAGATCGAGATTTGTATGGGGTGGATTTGAGAGATGATTTTTTGAAGTTATTTGGTTTTAGGTCGATTAATTGGATCTCGGTATTTCATTTGTAGATCGTGAGATGTGGGTGAGTTAAGTGTTTGTGTTTGATTCTGGGTTTGTGTTTGTGTTTGATTCTGAGTTGAGTGTTTGTGTTTGAATCTGGTATTTCATTTTTTTTTTTTTTTTTTTTTTTTTTTTTTTTTTGTGTTTGATTCTGGGTTTGTTGTTTGTGTTGTTTGATTATAGAAGAAAAAGCGTGAGTAGTTGTGAATAAAAGGACTAAATACCTACCTAAAAAGATAACTGCCACTGTCCAACTTAACGACACAATGTTGTACGTTCGTCCTCGTGGATGATTGTGTTGACGTTACTAACTGAGGGTGTATATTTAGAAAAAAAGATTTGGATGTATGGTGCGAATTGGGAAACACAGGATGTATTTGGAGTTTACCAAAAAATAAATTGCAAAGTTCTTCTCATACACATTTCAACAACAAACACGGTGTGTGTGCTACATAAAAAGCTGATTATAAACAAAAGTCACATGGAAAATTAAAGAAACACAATAAAGGTTTGCAATTGACTACCACGACCAATAAAGGTTTTCAATTTGCATAATACTAGTTAGGCTAACATCCCACCAAGTTGTTTGGAGTAAGGGAGGCTTAAATGTTCTACATTTCATCATAAATTAGTCTAACACCAACTCCTTCACCTCAAAATCTTCATTATTCTCTTCAAAACAAAATGTAAACAGACTTCGTTGCTTCCTCCCATTTCTTATATCTTCATTATTCCCTGCTTCCCTCCATTTCCTTGTATACCTCCCGATAATGCAACCATATCATATACGAATCTTGGATTCCTGTCAACATATGATGATAATCCCAAATTGAAGCCGAAAAGTTATCCCTAATTAAAGATCGAAAGTAACCTTCTCCATCAAAGCTCTTTACAGAGTAGTATCCTTTCAATGTGTAGGGATTTTTGCACTTGAAAACAACACAAGTTCCAAATCCCCTAAACTTATTGAAGCACCAATCTGATGGCAATTCAACCTCTACATTATTTTCCGTACTTCTATTTGTAAACCACTCCGGAATGCTATTCCCAGGATATACTATATTTAAAGAATTAAATCTAGTGTCTTGCGTGAAGAAGTCACATCTGTTTGTCTGGAAACCCAAATACCCAAGGAAAGCAGAAAGCTGATGAATAGAGCCTTGGGAAGTTACAGATGAGTCAAGACACTGAGTCTTCGATATAGACCCCTCGCTATCAACTGTAACATTCTCAAACAACTTTGGACAATGTTTGAAATTATAAATCCTTTTCTTGAATTGGTCTTTAGATGATCCTGACACTTCTCTTAAGGAGGTGCAAAAAGATGCAAGTAGAAATTCTAGGCTATGTGGAAGTTCGGGCAACACTTCCAGCTTCTTGCAACCATCAAGTACAAGTGCCTGGAGATGAGAAAGTTGACTCAAACTGGGCAACACTTCCAGCTTCTTGTTCCCATGCAAGTATAGACGTTCTAGACGTGATAAGCCTCCAATGCTCTCAGACACTTCTAATAAATCGCAGTCGCTTAAATTCAGACCCTCTAACATCCGTAAACCTGCCAATGAAACTGATCTTTGGGGATGTTGTTTACTTGGAAAATACTGAAGCCGTTTGCAGTCTCTCAGATTTAACTTAACAAGCCTCCCGAGCATTCCAATTGAGGGGTGAACGTCAACCAAATTCACACAACCTTGAAGATTTAGCTTTTCGAGATTTCCAATCTCTGAGAAGTCAGGGTGGTTGTTAGGTTACAACAGAACTTAAGCTTCATTACTTTCAACCATCTAAAGCGCTGGCAACAATAGAAAAAAAAGAAGAAGATAAGTTCTCGGATCATTAGGTATCAAATAGGAAAACATGTGTATACAAGGAAATACCATAGGTGTTGTCCAAAAAGGTTTTATGTTGCTGTAAGAGAGGTCAATGGCCACAATGTTTTTTGGATAGAAATCTGAAGGTAAGCACTCGAAAGGGCATCCATGCCAATAAAACAAGCTTAGTTTATTGGACAAATAATCCAAATTTTCTCCTGAGAAGATCACATCGTGGCCCTCTAATTCACGTTTCCGCTCAGATAGTGGAAACGTGTGATAGTATACCTTTTCCTCTTGATAGATTTTCAGGATCCGCAACTTTTTCATAAGTGCAAAATCTTTAGCATCTATTTGAACCTTTTGACTAAATTTCTCTAACGAAATGACTAGAACTTCAACTGCTTCAGTTATTTCCACCTGGAATAATACAAAACATGTAACTTAAATTATAAACAGTAACATAGTCAATTGCTTATACTTCTATATTAATATAAAGGACAATAATCATATGCCGCTTTTTACCTCATTTTGACCCAATATATCGTAAACGTTAGATGAAATCAACAATCTTCTAGATTCTTCACTAACAATTTCCCTTGCCATTGCTTGTATCAAGCCATGCATTTGAAGTGAATTATTGCAAGAGATCGTGATTAATGACTTATCAATTAGAACTTGCATGTTTGTAACTGCAAAAAAGTTACAGCCATCTAGTATGCTTTCTACAAAATGCCTGTTTTCTCCAATGAATAAACATGCGATATCAAGTAAGATATTTTGCTGCTGGCGGTCTAGCCCATCATAACTTAAACGAAGCACTCTTTGTATCTTTTCATTCGGATGTACTTTGAGACATTTCAGTTCACTTTTCCACTGACCCACGGTTTTGCCATATAAAAAACGACCCAAAACTTTGAGGGCCAGAGGGTGACCTTGCACATAGTTCAAAATTTCCTGAGAAACACTTTTGAATTCTATAGGATAATCTCTTTCTTTAAAGGCATAGGAACGAAAGAGCTCAAGAGATCTATCCTCATCTAGAAAATCCATCTTGTGGATTTCAACCCCTCCATGAGATTTTAGCAACTGTTTATCTTTACAAGTGAAAATAATCAAACTTCCTTTGCAAAACCAATCGTCTGAACCCGCTAGTGATTCTAACTGCTTGTGATCGTCCACATCATCCAAAACAAGCAGGACCGGCTTACATGGCATCCTTTGCTTTAGTACCCCTGCTCCTTCAGATACATTGAATATTTTCGAATTTTCTATTTTCATGATCTTTTCAATCATATGCATTTGGACTCGAGTTAGGTCTTTTTCTTTGACCTCCTCAATAAAGCAACTTTCATCAAAGTGAACATACATCAAGTTATAAATAGCTTTGGCAAGGGTCGTCTTTCCTATTCCGCTTATACCACATATTCCAATCTTGTTAACCTTACCATTTGACACAACGAAGCGTGACAAGTTTAATTTACGTAAAAGGATATCATGTCCTACAAGGTTCTCACCAACATCCAAGGGTGAATCAACTAACATTTTGAGGATGTCATTGGAGATTTTGATGATGAACTTGGACTCAAACCTGTTGAAAAAAGAGTACAAGATTAGCTAGTTGGAAGAAAGCAGCAGCAACAACAACAACAAATAAATAAATAAATATATAAATAAATAAATAAATAAATAAAAATTTACCCATTTGTCGTGTCGTGGAGATCCCATCCAGATAAGTTAGCTGCCGTGGATAAAGCTTCCCTCCATTCATCTACCTCTACCTCTGGTCTTTTATTTTTATGTTTATGAAAAGCTGCAGCATAGCTCTCAGTTTGGTGCCTCACCACGTCAGGTTTAACATCATAAAAGATAAACCGAACCTCGTGTTTAAGCTCTCCCTTTTGCTTGCACTCGAGTATTTTAACAAGTTCCCTCAAACACCATGAAGAAGAAGCGTAATCTTTGGAGAAGATAACAATCAAAAACCTCGATTCTTCAATGGCTTCGCAGAGACGAGGAAATATCTCTTCTCCTTTAGGCAATTCAACATCTCTAAAAGCAATAACTCTTTTTTGCTCGAAATAGGTGAACAGATGGTCCACGAAAGTTTTGCGAATATCTTCACCTCTAAAACTAACGAAAACATCATATTTCCACGGATGAGGAATGGATGTAGTAGCCATTATCAATAATGAGATCGAACTGCGTTCAGAAGTAAAGATCATCATAAAGAGTAGAGCCATTATCAATAATAGTACAAAGAATCCATGACTAAGATTTTTATAGTCATCAATCTGCCCTAAAACAAATATTATAACTTGGAGTAAAGAAGCTTGTATGATTGCAATTCATAAAAAAATCCAATTACTAAATATGTGACTCTGGTTCATAAGTTGTCTTAAAATGAGAGCTACACAAAACAACATCGAAACAATATAAATATTGGACAACAACAACATGGAAAATCTAGACACCTTTTTTAAATTTTAAATGTTTTGTGGAGATAAAATGTTTCCTCCGACTAAACGCACCCAAAATGTCTCATTGTGTGTTCAAATTATTTTATATTCTTCATGCTATATCAAAAGTTGGACAAAGTTGGAAATATATATACAAGCGACAGCGTATGTATATATAAATCCTATGCCTTATAAGTTGTTTGGTTATTTAAACCTGGTCATTTAGCCCATTGGATCTAATATCACTTTTAATGCGTTTAGAATGATAAGTTATAAAATTGGCAAATACAAAAAGTAAAATGACTTGCAGTTTATGGATGGAAGCTCAAAGTTAAATAGAATAAAGGCAAGTGGGTTTGTAGAAAGAAGCTTGTACTATGACCGCATTTCATAAAGGGATAATTAGCTAACGGCATAGCCTATCAACCCCAACCCCCCACCCCCCCCCCCCCCCCCCCCCCCCCTTATAATTTTGTTTATATCAAAAAAACTATAAACGCTAACTTGTCTTTTTCGAGTGATGTGTAAGTAACATTTTTTTCTTTCTTTTATATACTCAAACTTTCCTCATGGATTTTGGTTAAAAATCTTTCCAAAACAAAACAAAATCTTACCAAAATCTGCACAAGATCTTTCCACAAAACAAAACAAAACAAAACAAAAGCTTGTACTATTATTGATGTAACAATACAAGATCTTTCGAGTGATGTGTAACTAATATTATTGATCTTTCCACAACCTATGTGACATCTAACCCATTGGATCGATTATTATATTCAAATGTTATAAAATGAGACAATATTAAAAGTAATTAGAGTATAAGAAGACTTACCGTTTACCAGATGAAAGTCTTTGAGGGTGAAGTTTAGGTGAACGAATGCATGAAATAAAAATGGAAGATGGAAATGAAGTTACAAAGAGTAAAGGCAAGTTGGTTGCCAAGTCAATTTATTTGCATTTTTGGTCCCTTGATTTTAGATAATATGCAATCTATTGGATCAAGCATTTAAGCTACAATGTCAAATTTCAACTATATTTTGTGAAATATAATAGCACCTGATAACATTATAGCATCCTCAAAAACACATATCAAATTGAATAATTCAAGGGTCATACTTTTCTAATAGATATCTTCCCCAGAAATAATTGGGTAAATTGCAAAAATGTCCCTAAAGTAGCCCAAATGCGCAAGAATAATACCGAGACAAATTTGTTGCAAAAACGATATTAATGTTTCCTTTTTTTGCAAAACAGCCATCCAGAGCTACTTTTTGCTGACGTCCGTTAGTTATCTCTTTAAGTGCCTCGTCCCTAAGGGTATTATTGTCATTTCACTGTTCATTGTTGTTTTAGGGACAAAATTTGTAATTTATCTTTTGTCTATTTTTTTCACAGTCACCACCACCACTACCCTCTACCACCACACAACCAACACCACCACCCTCTACCACTCACTTTTAACTTCTAAATATTGTATAATTACTAAATGCAACCTTTAGATCATACCAGATTAGTTGTTTTCTAGTAACAAAATCAAAATCAAAATTAACACCAAAGATCGAAGCTCGAATCAAAACCCTATAAAGTTTTAGTCATGATCGTCATTGTTAGGGGATTAGGATAAGCCCAAGCCCGGTTTGTGGGTTTAGGTTATTTATTACTTTATGTTGATGATATTGTTCTCACCGCTTCCTCTGATAGTCTATTACAGCGGGTTATTGCTTCTCTGCACAGGGAGTTTTCTATGACAGATTTGGGTTCTCTTAATTATTTTTTGGGAATTTCTGTTTCACGTGACTCTTCCGGGATGTTTTTGTCTCAGCGTAAGTATGCTGAGGAGATACTTGAGAGGGCTCATATGGTTAGTTGTAACTCCTGTAGGACTCCGGTTGATACTGAGTCCAAATTGGGAGATGATGGGGAACCGGTTTCTGATCCGACATTGTATAGGAGTCTTGCGGGTTCATTGCAGTATCTTACATTCACGCGCCCTGATATTTCTTATGCTGTTCAACAGGTGTGTCTCTATATGCATGATCCTAGAGAGCCTCATTTTTCGGCCCTCAAGCGGATTCTTAGGTATGTTCGGGGTACTTTGGACTACGGATTACAGTTGTTCTCCTCTTCTACAACTTCCTTGGTTGCTTACTCGGATGCTGATTGGGCTGGGTGTCCAACTACCCGGCGTTCCACTTCTGGATATTGTGTTTTTCTTGGCAACAACTTGCTCTCGTGGTCCTCAAAGCGTCAACCAACGCTTTCTCGTTCTAGTGCTGAGGCTGAGTATCGCGGTGTTGCGAATGCAGTTGCTGAAACATGTTGGTTACGTAATTTACTACGTGAGCTACATACTCCTTTATCTTCTGCTACACTTGTCTACTGTGACAATGTTAGTGCTGTCTATTTGTCTTCCAATCCGGTACAACATCAACGTACGAAGCACATAGAGATTGACATTCACTTTGTTCGGGACTTGGTTGCTGCGGGGCAAGTTAGAGTTCTTCATGTTCCCTCACGTTATCAGTACGCAGATATTTTCACTAAAGGCCTACCTTCTGCTTTATTTGAAGATTTTCGTACCAGTTTGAGTGTCCGGTGTCCTCCCGCTCAAACTGCGGGGGAGTGTTAGTCGTATGTTTTTGATAGGCCCAATAGGCCCAAGTGGTGTGTATGGGTTAAAGCCCAAGTACTAGTTAATAGGGTTTATGTACTATATATATTGTATTCGGATTCTCAAGGAAGATGTGAAACATTAAACTCTTTCATGGTATCACGAGAATTCTAACCCTAAATCCCGTTTTTTTTCCGCTACCATTTTTTTTTTTTATAATAGTGAAACCCTAATACCCTAAACCCACAAACCGGGCTTGGGCTTATCCTAATCCCCTAACAGTCATCACAAAAAATAGTTCTTTCACAAGTAAAAGTGGTCGTAGCTAAAGGTCCGTCTCAGTCGTGGTTAAAGGTCTTTAGCTACGAGGCTCTAGCCACGACCTTTCAGATTTTCTCGGGGGTTGTTCAAAATAAAAAAGATTCTCTCGGGGAACATAATACGAGTAACAAAATACGAATCCACACCTGAATAGACATAAATTATTTAAGGTTACCAGTATTTTTTACTTTGTATTTGTTTAATTATAGTTTGAGTAAACAAAATTGAAAGAGATTAAATCTAAATACTAATTCATATGTAAACTAAATCATAAATTACTTGCATGTGATTAACTTGCAACCACCATTACGCTTAACAAAATGCCTACGATTGGGACACCTCTTCCACCCTTTACTCTCACAAACAACACAAAAAGCGACATTGTTTTCATCTCTGGTCTCCTGACCATCTTCACAAGAAAAACCAGCATGCCAAGCTACATTACACTTAAAACAAAACACTTTCTAGCAATAAGGACACTCACATCTATTCAATCTATGCCTATCATTACACTCGTTCAAAATCAATCCCGAACACTCGATGTGAGGACAATAAACCCTGTCAACACCTAACACTGTTGATTCACATAACACGTCACACCATTTATTAAAAAGTTGGGGTGTTGATTTGGGGCGGCATGACAAGGGGTCAAGAAAATGATCGCAAGTGGTAGTAGGACATTTGATATCTGAAACACTGTCTTCGAGTTTCAGTTGAATATATTTGATCATACAAACTGTGCAAAAGAGGTGAATGCATCTATTACTATTCTTTGAATTTACTGTTGGGGAGCGTTGCCGGCTTGATGCAAATCTCGCAAGTGAACATTTCTTCTTCTACTAGTTGTTGTTCGCTTTGATCTTGTTTGGGGTTTTATGCTTGGGTTTTCCGAATTATATAACCCATTAGAAAGGAAAAAAAAATGTTAGCGCATGCATGCAAGTTTATAGGTTGTTCGGATTTATAACAAAAGTTTTTGCTTTATTTCCACGTCCTTACCAATACGAGTTGGATTAGTACATGCAGTTCAATCAAACCGACATACACATATTTGTAGGATTTGTGTTAAAATTTTAATAATGATAAATAAATAAATAAATGTTTTTTTGTCGCTTAAAAAATTATGGTCCTTGAAAAAGAAGTACTACGTATTATTTTGGGTAAATTGCAAAAATGGTCCTTAAACTAAACCAAACCGCAAGGATGACACCGAGACAAATTTTTTTGCTAAAACGACATTAATATATATATTTTTTTTTGCAAAACAGCTACCGAGAGCTACTTTTTACTAACGCTCGTTAGTTATCTCGTTAAGTGCCTCGTCACTAAGGGTATTATTGTCATTTCACTGTTCACTAATTAGGGACAAAATTTGCAAATTAAGTTTTGTCTATTTTCTTCACAGCACCACCCTCTACCACCACACAACCAACACCACCACCACCACCCTCTACCACTCACTTTTAACTTCTAAATATTGTATCATTACTAAATGCAACCTTTAGATCATACCAGATTAGTTGTTTTCTAGTAACAATTGACTATGCCTCTAGGCTTTATGGTCCATAAATGAAAACAAAGAAAGTAGCCTGCTAACAGACTTAGTGTCAGTGGTACCGGGTCATAAATAACTTTAAGGCTGGGCATATGTATATTCAATTTGAATAGGGAGTACTAGGATGGGAAGGTGTATGTCTATCGTACAAAGACTTAAAAAAACTTTTGAATCAAATAGATCCTGCAAAACGTGATGAGGGTTTCAGACAATTTCTTAAGAATGAAGTTGAGAAGATGAACGATTTTTTTTCAAGAAAGGAAGAAGAATACAAGGAAAGATTCCAGGTACTTAACTGTATCCACTCAACCAGTTTAAGCCTTTAAGGTATCATTACGAATATATTTTTCACATGAACATTTTATCCTTCGATGTTAACACGATGGTTAAAAAAACGTAATGATAGATTAGTCACAAAATACACACAAGGATCGAAATTTAAAAGTTTGGGTACATAATAGCAAAAAATAAAGGTCAATACACACAACTTCAACTTGAAAAAGTGACAAGTTTTTAAGTAATTTCCCCGTTCTTAAAATGTGATTTTGTAATGAAACTACTAAATGTGTGATTTTGTAGAAAGAAGCTTGTATGATTGCATTTCATAAAATGTGATTAAATTATTTTCTATTGTTGCTCATGCTATGTAAATATTTGGCACTATAGTATTTTCCTTAAATCTGTCGAAAATTTGGAATTCCATAAAGTTTTGGGTTATTTAGACCTTGTTATCTATTGTTGCTCATGCTATGTAAATATTTGGCACTATAGTATTCAAATGTTATAAAATGAGACAATATTAAAAGTAATTAGAGTATAAGAAGAAGACTTACCGTTTACCAATTGGATGGAAGTCTTTGAGAGTGATGTTTAGGTGAATGAATGAATGAAATAAAAATGGAAGATGGAAATGAAGTTACAAAGAGTAAAGGCAATTTATTTGCATTTCTGGTCCCTTGATTTTAAATAATATGCAATCTATTGGATTAAGCTACAATGTCAAATTTCAACTATATTTTGTGAAATATAATAGCACCTGATAACATTATAGCATCCTCAAAAACACATATCAAATTGAATAATTCAAGGGTCATACTTTTCTAATAGATATCTTCACCAAAAATAATAGGGTAAATTACAAAAATGGTCTCTAAAGTAGCCCAAATGCGCAAGAATGATACCGAGACAAATTTTGTTGCAAAAACGACATTAATGTTTCTTTTTTTTTGCAAAACAGTCACCGAGATCTACTTTTTGCTAACGCCCATTAGTTATCTCGTTAAGTGCCTCGTCCCTAAGGGTATTATTGTCATTTCACTGTTCACTGTTGCTTTAGGGACAAAATTTGCAATTTAAGTTTTGTCTATTTTTTTCACAATCGCCACCACCACCACCCTCTACCACCACCACCACCACCAACACCACCACCCTCTACCACTCACTTTTAACTTCTAAATACTGTATCATTACTAAATGCAACCTTTAGATCATACCAGATTAGTTGATTGAGATTACAACTTAACAGGGACACGTGTCGAAGAGTTTACCACTAAGAACAACGTAATCAATGGATAGATACGAACTTGAGAGTGAAGGAAAATCTAAGGTAGTAAATCATTTTAAGTGACTGTTTTTTCTTTTTACATATTCTTGAACCTGATTCTCTCCTCGGATGAACCACATAGCTGATCGGTGCATTTTACATACACCTCATAGCATGTTAATTAAGCATTGTTGCATTATTATTCGTTGTTATACATGTACTTTGAGGTGTTTTATGTTTATATAGGTTATGCACAAAAAGGAGCTTAAGTTGCGATATTACAAGCTTAAAATGAAGACATGAAATATTTGGACATTGTCGCACTATTTTGGTCGTAACTTTTTCATTCGAGCTCCGTTTTTGTTAATTCAAAAGGCTACGGAAAGAGAAAAAAGAGATCTTTATTTTTAGGTAATAAAATACCCGAAAAACTGAAGTTTATCTCATGCGTTTCTCTGCTCAAAAGACCAGCTTGTGAATTTTGCTTATTATATCTTTTTACTAGTATGGACTTCATCTTCATGTTGAAGTAGCTTATCATATATAAACTGTAGTATATAAAACAAGACACCTTATTTCTATTAATGTAACACCACGAATCACTTCTTTATCATACACACAAGGCTCGATGATGACACTCACTAACATGTAAATGAAGAACAAGAGATATGGTGGATATTTGTAGTCGAATGATTATATTCAATATGTGAAAATAATACAAAGACTAAGGGTCAAGCTTTTACACACACACACACTCTCTTTTTCTTAGGTAAATAATGAGGCACACTTCTGTAAAGAGTGTGTGCGTGAATATGTACCACAGCCAAGACAAAGTTGGGCCTTGGTGGGCTTTAAATGAAACATGGAGTGGGCTTAGTGTTTGTAATACACTTATGCTTAAGTTACAAATTGTACAAATGCCATAAGCCCACTAAACTAACTAAATATTATACATGACACATTAAATTGTTAGCAAATGACCATCACTTTATATTTAACATAAAATGATTGCTAACAATCTCCCCCTAAGGGATGGTCATTTCAATGAAGCTCCCGTGATTGGTCTTTAGCTTTAGACATCTTGAACTTCGCGTGTCAATGTATAATATTTTGCATTCAATGTTCCTTCATGCACTGTGATCTTCAAAGAATCGTCTTGCCTTGATCTACATCTTCTGTCCTGATGCGTCGTCGTTGTAGATGATGATGGTGGATGGACTCTCGTCGGTACCTGCATAAGACAGTTAGCAATAAATCGTCCAGCGGCCATCATGTCGTGAGGCAAGATCCTTGGATCTCATTAAGACTCATACAGCTTGTATCCTTTTGAGTGAACACAAGTGTATTGCATAGGAAGTGTTCCTAAGAGATCTTTTGATGAATCTCATGTCTCTAGACTCAATAATGTGCGTTTTGGTTTTAGTCGTCGGAGGCATGGAGCAGAGTGCCACCTTTTCAATATCAACACTTCTCGGAGTGAGAGGTCGATAGATTATGTAGTGTTCTCCGTGAGATATGAAACAAATATCTTTTGAGAGATATCTGAGTGGATAGGAGGGGTGGTGCAAAGCGTCACTGGGTCCATGACGTCTTGTCTTCAATACCAGTATCACCTTGGTGAGTACCGATAGCAGATGTATTGACCCGGTTTCTGACCTAAGTTTTCATGGAGGGCTATTTCTTTTCACCCTTACAAAAACTTTTCTTTTTTATTCATCAACCCCTTCTTTATCCTTTCTCATTATACTCCTTTTTTCAATCTTTCCTAAGGACTTCTAATGCTAAGCTATTGGAATTGTCCTTGGGTAGATCCCTCCGGTTCTGGCGGATCATTGGACATAACCTAACCATAATCACCTTATTACTCCATGATTATCCTAGATTATTTGTCACATGCCATTAAACCTTGTGAAAATCTCTCAACGTGTTTATGAGAAAACACATTTTGTTAACACATCGAGAGTTTTGCATTTATGAAACACTCCCCCTTCACATGTGCTCATGCAATTTTTTAAATAAACTGCACATGTCGGGTAGAGATCGCACATTTGGAATGATCGACTTTCAATGAACACGACCTTCGCGAGACACGCTTACATCACTAGTTAGACTAGTTTGAAATTATTACCCGTCCCGGTCATATTCAAAGATCATCTCTCGAATTGGTACATTCTACTCAGACAAGTCCTTTGCGAGACACGCTTACATCACTAGTTAGACTAGTTTGAAATTATTACCCGTCCAGGACATGTCTTTTCGAGAACGGACATTTTAGTTTCGTCAATTCGAGGGTTCATGCTGAGTCTTTTTGAAGTACTCGTTTTGAGATTCAAACGACAAAACTTCTTTTAGATCACATTTTAATCACGTCCTCTCCCCCATATTTATAATAAA
This sequence comes from Artemisia tridentata subsp. tridentata, assembly GCA_021014915.2. NCBI lineage: Eukaryota > Viridiplantae > Streptophyta > Magnoliopsida > Asterales > Asteraceae > Artemisia > Artemisia tridentata. The sequence continues at coordinate 500,941,253 of CP139508.1, forward strand.
CACCTAATCTCCCCCTCAAAAATAGCATAAAGTGGTATTTTTGAAAACAGTTGATTAAAATGAAACTTTTTGTGGAGAGACGGAGTGATTTTAGCATGAAATCGGAACATTTTTTCTTTTTCTACTCCCCCTTAATCATAGAAAATGGTTAAACTTTTGAGTTTAAAATCATTTAGAGGTCGTAGAGGTAATTGTTGTGAGCACAAAATGTATAAAAGACTTTGAAAAATCTTTTGAAACAATTTTGATTAAGTGCTCACGGGTTTTAGCTTTTCGCCATTTACATTGCGAGTTCTGATCGGAAATAATCAGAAGTCATTCAATGTAGCGCGGGTTTCGTACTGAAATGTACGAAAGCCTTAATGAAGAAATTTGAGAAACGACATGTTTTAGAAAAACATGAAAAATAACTCTCGCTCAAGCATCTGTACATGTCCGTATCATTGTTGAATGACATATCTAGATACGTACAGAATATTGATTAGACGAGAGACATGTCGTGAGAAGAATATTTTTGGTTTTTGTGTTTATTATTTTTTATGTCTTTTTGAAGTTTTCTATTTTTGTATTTTTGTTTTTGAAAAAGTATATATATATATATATATATATATATATATATATATATATATATATATATATATATATATATATATATATATATATATATATATATATATATATATATATATATATATTTACCAAAAATATATACATAAATATTTACCAATATTTACAAAAATATATTTACTTGCGAAGCTTTATGAAGTAAATCAATAAGATTCGAGAAGACTTTCTAACTCTTCGGGAGTTAGGCTTCGCATTCCAATTCGACGAACTAAATTTTCAAACCGCTCTTTTGGGAGGGCCTTAGTAAATAGATCGGCGAGCTGGTATTCTGTCTTCACGAAAAACAATTCAACAGTACCCTCTTCAACGTGCTCTTTTATGAAGTGATAGCGGACTCTAATATGCTTGGTCTTCGAGTGTTGCACTGGGTTGCACGAGATGGCTATGGCACTTTTTGAATCGCAATACAAAGGTATGCGGTTGAAAGAGAAACCATAATCCGTGAGTTGTGTTCTCATCCAAAGGACTTGAGCACAACACGCAGATAGAGACACATACTCGGCTTCTGCTGTTGATAAAGCAGTGCAGTCTTGTTTCCTTGAGGACCAGCCTACTAGTTTTTTTCCCAGAAATTGTGCTCCGCCTGATGTACTTTTCGCTGTAACTTGACAACCGGCATGGTCTGCATCTGAAAATGCTATTAGTGTAAACTCCGAATCCTTCGGATACCAAAGTCCCATGTTAATGGTTCTTCGAAGGTATCGAAAGATCCGTTTAACCTCTTGGAGGTGAAGTTCGGTAGGCCTTGCCTGAAACCGTGCAAGTAAGCAAACAGCAAAATGAATATCTGGTCGGCTTGCAGTTAGGTACATGAGAGAACCAATCATGCTCTGATATTTCTTCGGATCCATGGGTTTCCCATATAGGTCAGCGCTAATTTTTGGTGAAGTGACCATTGGAGTACCAACAGAGTCACAATTGTCCATTCCATGTTTTTTCAAAATCTCAATTGTGTATTTAGCCTGATTTAGAAAAATACCACGTGGGGATTGATGAATTTGTAAGCCTAAAAAGAATTTTAATTCACCCATCATGGACATTTCGAATTTGCTTTTCATGATATTTTCAAAATGTTTTGAATGTGTCGGATTAGTGGACCCAAATATTATGTCATCCACGTAAATCTGAACAATCAAAATGTCATTTTTGTATTTTCTTGTAAACAAGGTCGGATCAATTGTTCCTTTGGTGAAATTATTTGACAACAAGAAAGATGATAACTCGTCATACCACGCCCGTGGGGCTTGTTTCAAACCATAGATTGCCTTCTTTAGCTTGTAGACGTATTCCGGATGATCTTTGTCAACGAAACCATCTGGTTGACTCACGTACACTTCTTCTTTCAGAGTTCCATTCAAGAAAGCTGTCTTGATGTCCATCTGATAAACCGTGATGTTCTTGTGAGCGGCATAAGCTAAGAAAATCCTTACTGCTTCAAGCCTTGCAACTGGTGCGAATGACTCTTCAAAATCTATCCCTTCTTCTTGTCTGTATCCCTTTGCCACCAGACGAGCTTTGTTGCGAATCACAGTCATTTCTTCATCCTTTTTGTTTTACCATAACCACTTAAGATCAATGACTAGTTTGTCAATTGGTCTTGGAACTAAATCCCAGGTGTCATGGATTTGAAATTGAAGAAGTTCTTCCTGCATCGCTTCAATCCAGGCATTATCTGCCATTGCTTCCCGAATGTTCTTAGGTTCTATGAGACTGACTGAGTAGACATAGATGCACATGTCGCAATCGGTATGAAGTTGTTTTCTCGTCTGAATTGGTCTTGAGGGTTCACCAATAACCTGTTCAATCGGATGGTCTTTTGTCCACTGTAGTGTTGAAGGGTACCTTGGACTGTTTGAATGTATGTTAGACGGTTCATGTAATCTGGAAGATGATTCACCAGATTCCGTTCCAAACGGATTTTCAAAGACTTCATCGTCTAACACAGCATTATTTTGTTCTTGCTCATCAATTCTGGGTAGAACAATTTCATTGAATGGAGTTGCTGGAGTAAATGTAGATGATGTTGATGTTGAGGGAGTTGGTGCGCTGGCTTCGAATGTTGTGGATGCATCTGGATGTGGTGGTGGTGGTGGTTGTTGTTGAGTGGGTGCAGCGGAATGTTGGTTAGATGCATTTTTCGAAGCGCCACCATAGTATTCATCGTACATGAACTCGAAGAAATTATCCAGTTCTTGAGTTGTGGGTTGTTCGTCATGAATTGATTGAGCTCCTTGAGGTGCGAGTCCCGAACTGATATGTCCGGAAGTCATCGGGTTAAGCGCGGGTTCTAGAGCGAGTCTCTCATAAGCCATTTGTGAAATTTCATCAAACTTCACATTCATCGTCTCCATAATCTTTTTCGTTCTCCTGTTATACACCCTGAATTCCCTCGAGTTTTCAGAATAACCAATGAAGATTCCAATATCACCCTTCGCTTTCAACTTTCACAGATCTTCCCTGTCATTTGTTGGATAGCATAAAGCGCCAAATACATGAAGATAAGAAATATCCGGTTTTCGGTTGTTGACAAGTTCATATGGGGTTTTATTGAATCTTGGATGGATTAGGGATCGGTTTTGAGTAAAACAAGCAGTAGAAACAGCATCAGCCCATAAGAATAACGGAGCACCGGAATAAATTAGCATAGTGCGAGCAGCTTCTACAAGGGTTCGATTCCTTCTTTTAACTACCCCATTCTGCTGTGGAGTTCGAACAGCTGATGTCTGGTGAGTAATACCAGTTTCTTCAAACAATGTTCTAAACTCCTGATTGACAAATTCCGTGCCATTATCCGTTCGTACTATCCTAACTGGAGCTTGAAGTAGAACTTGAATCCGCTTCAGAAAGGTGATGATGGTGCATGGTGCTTCATCTTTTGATCTCAAGAACTTTACCCATGTATATCTTGAATAGTCGTCAAAAATTACAAGAATATACTTTTTCCCATTTATGCTTTGAACTCTCATCGGGCCACATAAGTCCATGTGCAGCAAATGCAACCTGTCAACCGAACTAGGTACGGGTTTAGGTTTATATGTTGCTCTTTTGCTCTTTCCTTTCTCACATGATGGACATAGGTGTTCTTTGGTGTATTTGAATTTAGGAAGACCGGAGACGATGTTGTCTTTGGCAAGCTTGTTTATCGTGTCAAAGTTCAGATGGGAAAAACGTCTATGCCACAACCAGGATTTTGTTTCGCCTGCCCTGGTCATGAGACAAATAGGAGATGAAGAGGCCATTTGGTTTATGTCAATTGCTGATGCGTGTGCTGTTATGCTCTAATTTTATATCCACGATGTGTCGTTGTGGTTTTAGCAGTATTCAAGTTTTAAATTTATATTTAGCCGACTTATCAATAACACACACTTTAACGAGCAGTGTACCCGGTCAGTATGAATATAATGGTAAGTAGAGTGTCGATCACTAAGAGTGGAACGTATTATCTAGTTATTCTAATCAGTATTTTAATATCTTAAGTTAGCTATACAACTAATCTAACGAGAGGGGGTTTCAGCCTGAGAGACTGGCACGGTTTGGTTGAGATTAAATAATAAACTAAACTAATAAGCACGAATCAGCGATTAGCACACACGTACACAGATAAATACTTGAGAAAATAAGAAGACCTGTCCTGATAGTTAAGTAGCTTGTCACTTGTTTTATTGCTAGTTTTATATGAAGTGTATAGTTCGATGCGACGCACCGAGATGTAAACCTTTCTCGTTGGCTCTAATCTTATCGGCGAGTAAACCCTTAATGATTACTTATGTCTATCCTATTTACCTTTTCTTCCTAATTTTCTACAGACGATAGAATGCATAGGCAATAAAATAAATAGGCGAGGACAGAGGCATGGCGACCCGATCAATGCTCAGCTAGACACAGAGGTTATCAATGCACTAATAAAAGTCACCAAAGACATCAACATATAAACTTTAATTAATGGGAAAGCAATTTTAAGGGGTGCCCATGGTTTTCCGTAGTCACATGGAATCGGCCCATCAATCCTGATGAATTAAAGTGTACTAATACAATAAAACAAAACTACTTAATGAATTGAATACATGCAGGACCTTCTTACAGCTCTTGTATCTTCGTTCAAGGTGTGTCTTGTGCTGCTACTTCGTCTGAATTCGGCTTAGGGTTTCTTCTGTCTCGTACTTGGTATATTGCACGAACAAAAGGTCTCGAAATTCGTCTGACTTTGGGGTATTTATAGTTTCTGTCTGAGGGTTAGATGCGGCGCATCGAATAAGTAAATGCGGCGCATTGACTTAACTTCGCGTGGGGTCCAAGATTAATATATTCAGGAATATTCGTACACCGCCAGAAGATGCGGCGTAACTCCATTCTTGTATGCGGCGCATGTCCTTTGCCGTCTTGGATTATAACTTATGAAATCTTGATAGTGATGCGCCGTATATAATAAGTAGGATGCGACGTATCTGGAGCAGAATGGTCTTGATCTTGTACATTTCAGTAGACTCTTAACTTCTTGCTTGTTTTGCTCCATAATTAGTCCAAAATCGCCAAGTTTCACATAATACTTGTTTTTACCTGAGAATTACAAAAGTAAACATTAACATATCGATTCTCACAGATAATATAATAAAATAAGTCAAATAAATAGGATAAATGATGGTAATAAAATGTACTTATTTGAGTTCATCAAATATCCCCCCACTTGAACTTTACTTGTCCCCAAGTAAACCTTAGAATTAATCTTATGAAAATGTATCCTAAAAGATATTAGGATTTATTTTTATATTTAAGCATGTATTCATTTTGTCATAATCACACAACCAAACACTTAACGAATTAGAAATAAAATAAAATATTTTGATAAAAGCAAATCTAATCGTTTAACTGTCCAGTCGTGACGAATATTCTATCATAAGCTTGGCAAGTATACGCATCTCCTCCACTAAAGCCAAGGAATAACAAGTCTAAAGCGGTAAAAAGGGTTTGTTGGTTAAGGGTTAATCATTCTCCTTAATCTCTACCGATCTCAAATTCCCGAAAAGGCGACAAAATCACAAATACATGATCGAATCCACGAACACGATACTTGCAATTGCTCAAATCCTTAACTCGAATAGGCTAAAGATAAGACCAAGTAATCTTTACCAATAATATTATATCAAAAAGGGCGACAAAATCATAAATACATAGCCGAATCCACGACTACGATACTTAAGATTGCTCAAATCCCTAATCTCAATAAATCAAAGGTTTGGATAAAGAATAATATAGGGTATGAATAATATTTGGGATATAAATTGGTGTAAAATGAAAAAATAAACAAAACAGATAAATTAGAATCCTAAGTGTGGTAAATTACTATCCCAACCATCCCATGAATAAGACTCATATCATTGAATAACTCACGCTTTAACACTTGAAACACACGCTTTAGGTAGACACGAATTATACTCAACAAGATCTCAATCAAAGAATAACCTTAGTTGGCGTTCCCATAACGTCCAACTCCCATTCAATCCATAGATATAATATACAACAACTAGTGGTGATATCGACCACTTAATACAAAACTTTACATAAGTTGTTTAAACAAACATCCAACTTTTCTTTCTTTTTCTTTTCTATTTTTTTCCATTTTTTTTTTTTTTTTTTTTTTTTTTTTTTTTTTTTTTTTTTTTTTTTTTAACTTGAAACATAAACATAGATGTGTAAAATTTCACCACATCACTATAACGATAACTCTGGATAATTTTTCCATACTTTTCATGACTTCAGAAATAACGGTAATAGTGAAAGTAGTAAACACACGAAAAATAAACTCAAAGATATACAATATTTACTTTCACTCCAATTGCATTGTGCAATTTCCCGACTCAACCAAAGATAATGAATTACGCACGCGAACACAGGTAATGTAAGGAAACACACTTTGCCTAAAGCAATTAACCAACCACGGATTTTAATCTACAGGGTAGGCTAAGGTGTAAGGGTGTAACGAAACATTATAAAAAAGGTGTAAGAAACGAAAGGAATGGCTCTGAGTGTTTTTCTAGGGGTATCTTACTCTAAAAGTGAGAGTAACAAAAGGTTTATACGGGGGTTAACTAACCAGTGTAGTTAGCTAATATCACATAACATATAAAGGCTATTTGGGTGTAATCCTAGAAATTTACCAATTTAGACAAGTCATTCCAATTATAAATAATACTTATTATGGTGGTCTCGAATAGTATACAAGCCAAGTTCTAAAGTTTACAAGTCACCGGCACACTCATAGATTTGTGAATTTTGAAAAGTTCACAATTTTTGAAATAATGTCATGTGTGCAGCTATGTAATTTAGACTTAAACAAAAACATGCTAAAATTTTTAAATTTTGATATATTAAGCACATTTTAAGCATATTTTGAAAAAGTTTAGGACAAGTAAGTGTTCTAATTCTCCAATCCCCCCACTTAAGTTAAACAACGTCCTCGTTGTTTGTATCAAAGATTAAAAACTGGAAAATAAAAGAATTAGAACAGAAAAACTCCCCTGAGATTTGCTCGGTATGATCCTCCATTATTTGTATAAGAGCAAAAATCAACTTTCTTGTGGATGAGAACGTTTAAGCTTCATAATTTATGTATCCACAGGAAATGCAGGAATCTATAATACCATCAAGACTTTAACACACCTAAGTTAAGAAGGTTCAAACTTGCATAATACATTAGTAGTTAGTAAAAAAATAAAACTGAAAAATTAAACTGAAAATCATCAGGTCAGTCGATACGCCGTATCTTATGGAAGAAGATACGCCGTATCGAGCCTGGAATAAATACGAAATAAAGAAAAATTAAATATTAGAAAAATAAAAGATAGGATGTGTCGCATCTGTGTTACTGGATGCGGCGCATACGGTTAATAACCAGAATAGTACAGTCTGGTATAAAATTCATGTTCTCCTTGGTATATCTCTCGGGTTCTCTCGGTTACTTATGCTGAACTGAATGCCAGTCTTAATAAAGCATCAATGGAAACATAAACTGAAACATTAAATATAAACATGGTAGTAATAATTAGTACAGTCCCAAAAGAATATAATATACAAGGAACAATGTCAATAAAAATATCAAATCAAGTAGCTGGGGGGTCATCTCGAGTAGTCGGCTGAGCCTCGGAAGTGCTGGCACCATCGGTCCTCTGTCTGACCCTGCGGGAGTATGTGGCCACGGCTCTAACCTCAGTCCCGTCTGGGAGAGTATGGCTCATCCCCTGATGATCCATAATCCGACTCATACTCCCCACAAGCCAACCTACATCCCTCATCACCATAGTGAAGTCGGCCCTCATACCATCAACAGCTCCCCTGAGAGCTCTAACCTCCCCCTCAACTACCTCAACTCTCTGCCCAACCGTAGTCACATGGAATCGGCCCATCAATCCTGATGAATTAAAGTGTACTAATACAATAAAACAAAACTACTTAATGAATTGAATACATGCAGGACCTTCTTACAGCTCTTGTATCTTCGTTCAAGGTGTGTCTTGTGCTGCTACTTCATCTGAATTCGGCTTAGGGTTTCTTCTGTCTCGTACTTGGTATATTGCACGAACAAAAAGTCTCGAAATTCGTCTGACTTTGGGGTATTTATAGTTTCTGTCTGAGGGTTAGATGCGGCGCATCGAATAAGTAGATGCGGCGCATTGACTTAACTTCACGTGGGGTCCAAGATTAATATATTCAGGAATATTCGTACACCGCCAGAAGATGCGGCGTAACTCCATTCTTGTATGCGGCGCATGTCCTTTGCCGTCTTGGATTATAACTTGTGAAATCTTGATAGTGATGCGCCGTATATAATAAGTAGGATGCGGCGTATCTGGAGCAGAATGGTCTTGATCTTGTACATTTCAGTAGACTCTTAACTTCTTGCTTGTTTTGCTCCATAATTAGTCTAAAATCGCCAAGTTTCACATAATACTTGTTTTTACCTGAGAATTACAAAAGTAAACATTAACGTATCGATTCTCACAGATAATATAATAAAATAAGTCAAATAAATAGGATAAATGATGGTAATAAAATGTACTTATTTGAGTTCATCAATTGCATAGAGATTGGTGCCTCGACCCCCAATTAAGAGATCATTCCCCACCAAATTCCTGACAAAACAAGTGTTTCTCCGAAAAGCAACCTCTAAATCTGCATCACAAAACTGCCCAACCGAGAACAGATTGTGTCCCAACCCTTCGACATAGTAAACCCGAGTGATTAAGTAGTTTCCAAACCGAAGATCTCCATAACCCATAATAGCTGCAACATGATCATTCCCAAAACGTACAGTCCCCATGAACTGCCACACAAAATTGATCAGCAGCTTCAGATTCCCGGTCATGTGCTTGGAGCAACCCGAGTCGACGATCCAAAGACAAATTTCAATGACCTGCAAAGAACAGATGATTTTGTATATGGAAACCGTTTAACATTTGGTTCCAAGGGGTTAGATGTAACAGGTGAATCACACTTAGAGATGGTTTCCTTAGATGCAGTGGGAACAGTTTCTAATGTGCCATTCTTAGGTGCAAACATTCTACCCGTTGGTTTCCATTCACAAAACTTAATGTGATCCTTAGGCAATAGGCTGCTAGTGGTTATCCTAGCTTTTTCAATAAGTCTTCGAATATATCTAGACTTAGCCTTAGTTACTAAAGGAACCTTTTTCTGTTCAGGCATATCATTCTTTTTCACATCATTAGAAACATTATCATCACAAGCATTTACAAACAAAGTTTTCTTTTGCATTAAACAATCAGAATCATTACATGCATTAGAAACAGGAGTCTTATCATTACAACTAGATGATACATGTTTCTTCTTGGAAAGCGGTAAATTCCTAGGGTGTTCTTCTACTTTCTTGCACGCACTCTCAGAAACAGGCGAGACACTAGGTTTCTTGTTATTGCTCCTAGACTGTCTTTTGCTCCTAGAGTTGCTTTCTATTCCTGTAGAAGGTAAGGCACACTCATTAGAATTTTTGTTGTTGTCCTTAGATGTTGTAGTAGCATTCCTAGACTCATTTGGAGTATCTTTCTTACTTTTGTCTATCGCCCTATATGTTTTAGATGTAGAGGCAGACGCAGTAGTGGGACTAATCCTATAAAGGCCAGGTGCTATAACATTAGTGTTCTTGACAACAGCTTTCTCTTTTTGTTTCTCATTAGGCAAGGGGGTTGATGGTGCAATACCCGTAGTTTCCTCACCCTTCCCTTTTTGACTTTCAAGCTGAGACTTTAAAAGATCAATTTGTTCTTTCAACTGTTTGTAAGAACGCTCATACGACAGTTTGTCATACTTGCATTCTTCCTTTTTCGTATCAAGTTGTTTAAAATATGTAACATTTTGCTTTTCAATCTTAAAAAGTGCCTTTTCATATTTTGAAACAATTTCAGAAGTCTCAGCTCGAAGTCGTTCATCATCCTCAACAGAATATGTTTGGAAAATAATAGACATAATATCGGTCGATAGAGCTTCGAAGGAGAGAGAGTCATTTTGCTTTTCCAAAACTTTTATGTGTTCCAAGTATTCATTGGCTTCATTCACTAAGGATTTGTGGTCCTTAACGAATTCTGCTGACTCTTTCAAAAGATTGTGTTCCACATTTTGAACAACCGCATAGATTGCAGCAATATGTGGATTGATTTCATTTTCGAACATCTTTGTCATGTCATTTTGAAAACTTGAAAACCATTCCATTTTTTGATTGTTTGTTTTGGATGCCACAATACTTTGAAGTGTTTCAATTCTCTGTTTAAGATCAACCAAGTATAGTCTAGCTGCACTTGTTTCACAAGTGTTTTTAGATGCCATTTGTTCGATGTTAGACAGATGTTTTGAGACAAATATTCGTTTTGCGAAAACCACTGGTTTTTGAAAAAACAGAGGTGACTCTTTTGGAACAAGATGAACGCCATAGTCTATGTTAAGCTGGTTATAGTCTATTGGTTTAATTTCTGGGTTCATTTGTCTCATTTTAATTCTACTTTCCTGAGCAAGCTTGATCGTTTCATCAGAATCATGAACCTCTATAGGATCATGTTTATCATTTATAAGAGTACCATCATATAACACATTCTGTTCTTTCTGAGCTTTCTTGAGATAATAAGGATTTTCATAACCGATAGCCACTTTCTTCATTGTATGTAAAATCGGGTTTTTATCGTTTATTAACAAATTAATTGTTTGCGCAGAATGTCCCGTTTTTACAAGTAAATCTTCCAACTTTGCAATGGTTTCCTTTTTGTCAGTGATCTCTTTTTGAAGATCTTTTTCACGTTTTGAAAACCTTTCATTCAACTCCTTCTTTTCTTTTTCAAGATTGGAATAAGTTGATTTTTGTTTTGAAAGCTGGTTGGTTAGTTCAGAAATTTCTTTGTTAAGAGATTTGATTTGCAAATTCAAATTAACATCTAGAGTGTCAAATTTTATTTGCAAATGTTTTTCTCTTAACTCAAAATCTCTTAAGCTAACCTCAAGATCTGACTGACGTTTGTTGTGAAAATCAAAAGCTTTTTCATTTTCCTTATAACTCTCAAGCTCAGTGGTCAAGATTACATTCGCGGCCTTAACATCGCGATTAATCTTTTTGACCTTTTCTATTTCCATACTACAATTATGCAATAATGATTCAAACATAGCACGTGTTTCCTCATCATTATCAGTATGCTGTGACTCGAATTCTTCATTAGGGTCCATATCTGGAGTTACCAAATTAGTATTACTACAACTTGGTTCGTCCATATATGTATCGTAAATGAGATTAGGAGTCGCAGGATGCTGTTCATTTTGAGGTGACATATCAAACATTTCATTTTTGTGAAATGTAACATATGGTTGTACCTCAGAAACCGCATTAGTTTCAAAAGCAGGAGGTGCTTCTGAGTCTGTGTCGTACTTTGCCTCCTGAAGATTAGCCATAAAAATGCAGTCTGCATCGATGTCTTCAAGATCTTCAGAATTATCCATAATAGCCATGAAGTCATTCTCTTCTGCACTCAACTGAAGCCCAGCCGTTTCCTTGTTTGCCAACATTAAAGCTTTATGCAAATACGCTGGATCCCTTTTATTCGGCTTGTCTGGACAGTTTCTAGCCATATGACCAATACCCTGACAGTTGAAGCACTTCATCACATTACCCTGATTCTTGTTCCCATCTCCCTGAGCAACATTCCCAAACTGATTTCCAGCATTCTGTACCCTTTGATTACCAACAGCTGTACCCATCTGATTCCCTGCATACTGACCCATCTGATTACCAACATACTGCCCTACATTATGATTACCCATCTGATATCTTGGAGCATATCCCTGCTGATTCCCATATCCCCCAACCATCTGTCCTTGCTGTCCCATGTTGAAACTCGGCTGTGCAATCTGCTTGTTACGAGTGTTCGATGAGATTCGTTGATTGTTGTTGGTGGGTGTGGAGTAGCGTCCTTGGAATGCTTTCGTTAGGTAAGCAAAAGCTTGAGTCAAAGCATCAGCTGACTCGTCTTGATCATTAAGATCGGGTTCTTGGTGTTGCGGGTATTGTTGTTGTGGGATTACATGTTGTTGTTGTGGGTAGAACGGTGTTTGAGAGTTATATTGTTGTTGCATGAATTGTTGGGATGAAGATGATGATGAAGGTTGTGCATTTACTGTTGCAGGTGTAGGTGATTGGACTATCAGTGCAAGAGGATCTTGTTGTTTTGCTTGTTTCTCTTTTCTGACTTCATTTGCCTCTGCTTGGTTTTGTTTGAGAAAGTCATAGAGTTGATCGTAGTTCACCTCGTGAAGATTCTTAGTTTGGTTGACAATAGTAACATATCGTCCCCATTCTTCTGGAAGGTTGTTGATGAACTTGATGTTCTGAACAATTGGTTTAGGTGCCAAATTGTGTCTGATCAACTCATTCATTAGAGTACAAAACCGTGTGTAGTAAGATTCAATCTGTTCAGCTGGTATGGATGTGAACTTCTCCCATTCAGTCAGAAGCTTGTTTTCCATGTCTTGTTTGCCAATTTCTGTACCATAGCAAAGCCGTCTAACTCGATCCCACATTTCATAGGCAGTTTCACAACTATCTACGGCACAAAATATTTCTTGTGGCAACCCGAGTTGAATTAAATGCATTGCTATGTCATCTGCTTCAATTTTCTTCCACTCTGCCAATGTGTATTCCTCTTCCGTTTGAGTTCGGAAGGTTGGTTCAATTAGAGGTGTTGCATCAGGATTCCCAGCTATGACTTGAATCTTGCGAGGCTTGAATGGACCTTCCTCTAAGGATTTGATCAAGAGTCTACCTTGTCCTTGAGGCTTGGTTTTCATGTATCTTTTCATACGACTCGTCCATGGAAGATAACCACCTTTTTCTAACATTGGAGGACGGTTTTCTGAACCTGCGGCATGAATGTCTTGTTGTGTAGTCATCTTTACAGTATTGAGTATGATAAAGTGGATTGAGGATCGTATCAACAAAATAGAAGTTGTTTTCGTTGAAGGTTGAACTAGAACTTGGTTGATGACGTGATGCTTTGGTTTGTTGTTGATGATCGTTGATGTTGTAACAAATTAAATAACGTTACGAAACTTGATTCAAGTATAATTAAGACAAAGTCAAAAGTTTGCAGTTTCGACAAAAGGATATGTAAATTACAATTTAGATAAACACGACACTTTCTATAGAAATTTCAATTTGACCAAAATTTATACAAATTATGGCAAAATATCAATTTAGATAGAAATATATCTAATTTATATAAATTGGTAATTTATATAACATCTAACAATCTTATACAAGAAAGTAGATAACCGTTTGTCGAAGTATTTTACACTCTTATACAAGAGTAAAAATACCGAGTTCACTTTCGAGTTGACGAAATTACGTTCGAATCAAATCCTTAAAAGTTATTTAACTTTGAAGTCTTTTATACACAGTTGCGAGGGGCCTGAAGTGTCAAATCCGAAAGATCTCAAAGGCAGCTGAAAGTACAAGGACTGAAGTTGCCAACTCTGAAAATTGCATCAATTGCGAGACCAAGGTTGAATTGCGAGACCAATTGCGATAGAACAGCCCCAATTGCAAAAGAACAAGTACAATTGCGAAAGCAGTGGAATTGCGAGACAATAACTGAATTGCGATACCCTAATTGCGATAAAAAACTTGAATTGCGAGAGTAGCACCTCAATTGCGAAAGCAGTTGAATTGCGAGACAAGTTCTGAATTGCGAGACCCCAATTGCGATAGAAGTATCAATTGCGAGACAACAGGCAATTGCGAGAGGGCAGTACCAATTACGAAAGCAGCAGCAATTGCGAGACAAAACCAATTGCGAGAAATGTGTCAATTGCGAGAAACAAGTGCAATTGCGAGATATTTCAGCTTTTCACTAACTTTATTGACTTTTGTGTCACTTGCCCACTTGTGCCTTATCTCCCTGACAACTTTTCACCAAATTGCAAATATTCCTGACAACTTTCACCACTTGAACCAATAATATCCAAGATATTATACAAACACATCAACTATTTATTTCTTAAAATACTTTCGATCTAAGAACTAAGAACACTAAAAAAGTGCAGTATTTCCCCAGTTTTTTCAACAAGCAAATGAGAAAAACTCACTTAACCAGAAGCCAAATCATGAGTATTTTAACAAACACAACCTTGCAAATGATTTTTGCTATTCGATTCCAAAAAAAAAACAACACTTTGTCACGTTTTTAAGAAGCAAAAAAAAAAAAAAAAAAACACAACAGTTGGGTTTTTTTTTGAAACAAACCGAACATACAAACCTTCTACCTTGAAGATTGGCTCTTGTATACCACTAGTACACCACGAATCACTTCTTTATCATACACACAAGGCTCGATGATGACACTCACTAACATGTAAATGAAGAACAAGAGATATGGTGGATATTTGTAGTCGAATGATTATATTCAATATGTGAAAATAATACAAAGACTAAGGGTTAAGCTTTTACACACACACACACTCTTTTTCTTAGGTAAATAATGAGGCACACTTCTGTAAAGAGTGTGTGCGTGAATATGTACCACAGCCAAGACAAAGTTGGGCCTTGGTGGGCTTTAAATGAAACATGGAGTGGGCTTAGTGTTTGTAATACACTTATGCTTAAGTTACAAATTGTACAAATGCCATAAGCCCACTAAACTAACTAAATATTATACATGACACATTAAATTGTTAGCAAATGACCATCACTTTATATTTAACATAAAATGATTGCTAACAATTAATAAAAAACTAATATCTCTATTTAAATGTGACACCAAAAATAAAGAATAACAAACATTCAATAGAAAAATGTAATTCAGTTACCTTGACAACACGGCCTTGTTCTTTAATATGCATGGAATAAAAATTCGATACTACACTTAGGGATCGAGGACGGCAAAACAAAAGCACAACATCCACGAATGATATATCTTCTATCGTCTCCAATCCTAGCTCAACATGCTCGAGTTCATAGGGTTGCGACTGAGTCACCTTTAGTTGCTCAAAATCTACAGGAGTCTGTAAGACAAAAAAAAAAAAAAAAAAAAAACTGACTTAGCTATTGTATTCTATTATTGGTTGCAAGTAAGGAAAAACACAAAGGTAACTACGTACGATTCTGGTACGCATAATCAGCTTCAGAACATTGAATCGATTAGTCTTTCTCAAAAATCGCCACAGTTTATGGAACCAAAGAGCTTCAACCTCATTGAATAAGTCAATTTCCATACGTGTTTTTGACTCGCCTGAAACACTTTTGTTCAACTCGCCTGAATCCCTTCCGCAAGGACTCGATGCATTTGATAAGATAAATAGAATCAAATTAGGGGTATTGATATTTATCTCTTCCAAATCACACTTGGTATATAGCACAAGTTTCCTCAAAGAAGGGCTGGAAACCTCGAGGCTGGCCCGTCGATTGTCAAGACACACAGACAGATTTTCAAGAAAGGGGAAGTTGGATACAAAGTCGGAAAGCCCTTTCGATGTCAGGAAAGGAGACCTAGCTAAATGTAACGTCCTTAACAGTTTACATGAAATCTAGAAACGGAATGCTCAACATACTTGTAAAACAGGTATGTGGCAACATCATGATAACTAGTGACTAGTCCCATACAGACCTAGTCTAAACTCATCAAAATTGAAATCCAAATAAGGGAAAGAAGCGGTTAGAGCACACCATTTTTTTGACAAAGCACTCACTCGAACACGGTCTTTAGAAGAATCCAATCGTAATAGTATGTTATCAATAAGAAATTCAGGAAGCTCTGAAATCCGATCTTCTACTTTTATTAATATTACGTTCTCCTTCTTCATCTCCCAACAAACACTTTAGCTAACAAAATACTTTTTGTTTGTGCTACCTACATAATAATAACAACAAAAACAGAAATGAAGGTTTACAATGCATCTTAGAAGTAATAATCAGCTGTAACATAATATAACACTTGTCAAACAGATATACCGTGTTAGAATGATGAAAACCCCGTGGGTTACAATGCGTTATAGGCAACTATATAATAACCCTATCAATAAACCTTTACAGACCTAAGTCGCGCTTGAGTCAACTAACCTAATCATCTCATCTAATAATATTAATTTTAGACTGAAACATTCACTTTATTATTTTCACACATGTAAAAACAAAGGATACTAAGAGGGTGTTTGTTTCGGCTTATATAGCCGGCTTATGGCTTATTCGGTTTTGGACTTTTGGGTTTATGTTTCATAAGATTAGTTTTTGTGGCTTATTTTGCAACTTTTTGACTTATATAAACTTATTATGACACAATAAATATATATAAGCCGAAAACCCTCAATATAAGCCCATAACCAAATAACCAAAATTGAGCTTATAAAACATAAGCCCATAACCAAATAAGCCATAAGCCGACTACATAACGAAACAAACACTCCCTAAGAACTTTACCAACGGACTACAAAACTATTGAGAATACAAAATAGTAAATTATAAGAAAATACGAAACTCTAAGGGCTAAACAAACTTAGCTAAACAATCGGTAAGACTTTACTAAGCTAACATGCCTCACCTAAGCAAACACAAACCTTGCTTGAAAAGCCAAAGAACAAATTAAAGCAATAAAAAAATAAAAAAGCGAAAACTTAGAAACTAAGTTAATGAATCATCGACTGCCATCTTTTTAATTAATACCAATCGTAAAATCAGTTGCTATTGTTATTGTGAGTTTGTGACCGACCAAAAGTCTTGTGCCATGCAGGAAATATGTATTAAGAAGTTAGCTTACCGCCCAAAAGTATGAATTAGCCCAATGAAAAGAGTCTATAAACCATATACTGTACATACACAAATAATGAATAAATGGGCTTGGCCCAATACAAACTAGACTATTACTAACATGAGTAAGTTGCAAAATTTGTCCCTTGGCCAAATTGCAGGTTTAGTCCTTATTCTTTCGAAAGTGCAATCATCGTCCTTGTAAGGAACTTACAAGTGCATATTTGGTCCATGACTAAAGTTAAATTACTAAACTACCATCTTCGTCTTTCCTTTCACTTTGGTCCACGTGAGGGTAATTTAGTCATTAAACTTTGGTCAGGAACCAATAGTGCACTTGCAAGTTCCTCACAGGGGCGACGAGTGCACTTTCGATCGGATAAGGACTGAACCTGCAATTTGGCCAAACCATAGGAAAGATTTTTGCAATTTACTCCTAATAATATCCTCTAACAGCCTCCCGTAATTGGAGCGAGAGGGCGTGGAAGGCTCAAACTAGTGCGAAACTCATCAAACATTTTATTATAGGACATAATCGGAATTATGGAGTGAGCGGGAATATGCACGAAAAGTTAGGCTAAGCTCAAGGAGGGATGTTACCAAGATTTATTGTTTTATTAGGATATCAAGGTGTAGAGGTCCGAATTCTAGCACTCCAACAAGTTAATTTGAGGTAAAGATAATGCCTAAGTTCTAAAATTTGTATTTTTAAATTACCCACTATTGGGTTATGCTTAAAGATGATAGTTTGAGGTTATAAGTAGGGTTTGTAGACATTTATAAGATTATGTTAAGTTGTGATTTTTTAAAATCACCAAGAACATATGTTAACCATATATAGATGATAAAGAAAGTGATGGGTATCTTGTTATGATGCCATAACACCAATTTATGGTATTAATATTTGAAAAGTAAGTTTATGTTAAAAGTTATCCGTGAAACTAAACACCCATGGCCTAGCTTATTCCAATCGCGAGTTTATGACAATTTTAATCGTTTCCTAAGTGAGCTCCATGATTAATACATGTTCTTAGGTTATAAAAGTTGGCAAAAGTTGATCTCATATTTGTCATAGATCCAATGAAACAATCTTAGCCCTTTCTTCTTCTTTTTTTTTTTTTTTTTAATCAAAACAAAAAAAAAAATAAAAAATAAACTTTCATCCTTTTTTTAAAAATTAAATATCTCGCCAAACGTTAATCGTTACGCGCAAAATCATAGTATCGCGACGAGAATTAAATTATCTTTCTATAAATATGAACTTCTATTACAAATCACATGTGATTTTTCTGGGCGAAAAAAAAAAAAAATAAATAAATAAATAAATAAATAAAAAATCGTCGGAAGTATAGAGAAGTGCATATCTATATATAGATAATTTAATTCTCGTCGCAATTGTGTATTTTTTGTATCCTGAAGATTTACCGTTTGCAAGATATGTTGTTTTTATAAAAAAATGTGAAAAATGGTTTTTTCTTAATTTATATGAAAAATGGATGACTAAGATTGGTTCTTTGTATTTATGACAAATATGAGATCTATATTGATTTCAACTCAATAAAAGTTAGCTGGGAGCATATTCGGGAGCTCGAGAAAGGTTATAAGCCGAGTTAAGGTGAGTAACGTATGTAAGAGTTTGTTTAAACGGGACTTTAGAAGCCCGTAAGATGTACCACATGCTTTTTTGGTGCTTATGTTCATACATGCATAAGTATTATACTCGTGTTACGAGTTCATGTTAAGTAAACGCATATCTATGTCGAATCATATGTCATGAGTAGAAATGAATCACGTGTTATAAGCTTATGAGTGAAATGCCTTAAATGGGTTAATTCAGCCCATAGTGACCCATGTAGTCTTAGTAGCATGTTTTTAGCATATATGATGAATCATTGCTTATTTCAACGTCCTAAGTGGATGACATGATTAAAAGAGAGATAGTTGTGTTTTGAAAATGGAATTAGACATCCTAGGTGGATGACTTGCATATTTATATGATTTATGACCCAAAGATGGGATTAGACGTCCTAGGTAGACGACATGTGCTACATTGTAATCACATGTTCTGAAATGGAACTTAGACATTCTCGGTGGATGAATTGAGCCCTTTAAATGGCCTTACATCCCAAAGTGGGACTTAGACGTCTTATATGGATGACTAGTATGAGTATATGACTCATTAGATGCTAAATGCGAAGTTTAGACATCCTTAGTGGGTGAATAGCGCATCATGTTAATGATATGTCCCTAAAATGGAAGTACATAACTCTTTCAGATTGGAGTGGACAACCATATACTCAGAAAACTGTAAATCAATTCTTTTGGTTGTCAGAAACTATGTTGTATGTCTTGTAACTATGTTGTTCAAGATTATTGACTGTAAGGGCGAGTTCAGCGACCTCCTCCACGTTTACATCAAGCCCCTGTGACTTTGTTGGATGTCTTTGTGACTTTGTTGCATGTCTTGTTAACAAACAAGCTGACAAAATACCAGTTGACATTGTTCATTTGTTATCCAATGATTTTCTATATAATAACAAGAGTAAACTACAAAATACATCCTTGTGGTTTGGTCAATTTCACACGATACATCCCTCCCAAAAAAGTTGCGCCATACACATCCCTCCGTTAGTAAAAGTCAGACACAATACATCCCTCCGTTAAAAAAAGGACTAACGGCACAAACCATTTCTCCGTTATCTCCTAAAGAGATAGAAAATGTTTACACCGTTAGTCCTCTGGGTTAACTCTATTTGCAACCGTTAGTCCTTTTTTACGTTTTCGTCCGTTTTCGTCATTTTTTTAACGTTTTCGTCCACTTTTTTACGTTTTCGTCCATTTTTTTACGTTTACGTCCGCTTTTTTACGTTTTCGTCCGTTTGGTTTCAAGGATTGACTTAATCAGCTGATTCGAATCATTTATAAAAATTCGAAAAAATTTATAAAAATTCGAAAATTTTATATAAATTCGAAAAAATTTATAAAAATTCAAAAAAATTAAAAAAATTCAAAAAATTAATAAAAATTCGAAAAAACTAATATAAATTTGAAAAATTTATAAAAATTCAAAAAATTTATAAAAATTCGAAAAAAATTATAAAAATTCGAAAAATTTATATAAATTTGAAAAAATTTATAAAAATTCGAAAAAACTTATATAAATTCGAAAAATTTATAAGAATTCAAAAAATTTATAAAAATTCGAAAAAACTTATATAAATTCGAAAAATTTATAAAAATTCGAAAAATTTTTTAAATTCGAAATTTTTTTAAATTTTTTAAATTCGAAAAAATTTTTAAATTCGAAATTTTTTTTAAATTCGAAAATTTATTTAAATTTTTTAAATTCGAAAGATTTTTTAAATTTTTTAAATTCGAAATTTTTTTAAAATTCGAAAAAAATTTTAAATTCGAAATTTTTTTTTTTATAAAAATTCGAAAAAATTTTAAAAAATTTTCGAATTTAAAAAATTTAAATTTTTTTTTGGATTTTTATAAATTTTTTGAATTTTTATAAATTTTTTCGAATTTTTATAAATTTTTTGAAATTTTATAAAATTTTCAAATTTATATAAGTTTTTTCGAATTTTAATAAAATTTTTGAATTTTTATAAATTTTTCGAATTTATATAAGTTTTTTCGAATTTTTATAAATTTTTTGAATTTTTATAAATTTTTCGAATTTATATTAATTTTTTGAATTTTTATAAATTTTTTGAATTTTTATAAATTTTTTGAATTTTTATAAATTTTTTCGAATTTATATAAGTTTTTCGAATTTTTATAAATTTTTTCGAATTTTTATAAATGATTCGAGTCAGCTGAATAAGTCAATCCTTGAAACCAAACGGACGAAAACGTAAAAAAGCGGACGTAAACGTAAAAAAATGGACGAAAACGTAAAAAAGTGGACGAAAACGTAATAAAACGGACGAAAACATAAAAAAGGACTAACGGTGCAAATAGAGTTAACCCAGAGGACTAACGGTGTAAACATTTTCTATCTCGTTAGGAGATAACGGAGAAATGGTTTGCGCCGTTAGTCCTTTTTTTAACGGAGGGATGTATTGTGTCTGACTTTTACTAACGGAGGGATGTGTATGGCGCAACTTTTTTGAGAGGGATGTATCGTGTGAAATTGACCAAACCATAGGGATGTATTTTGTAGTTTACTCTAATAACAATAATTGCAAATGAATGAATTAAAAACATTATATTTATCACCTGTTTCCTCTGATATTCTTTTCCCCAGATGTCTCATATCACCTATTTGTATTTACTATTTAGCAAAAAATAAATTGCAAAGTAAAGCAGAAAAAAAAAAAAAACACTTTTCTCAGAAGATACAAGTGGCTATGGAAACGAAACCAACGTTTGCAATACGTTCTTAACAATCAAGCCAACAACAATAATTTGCCAATATAACAGTCAATAAGTTCTTCTCATACACATTTCAACAACAAACACGTGGTGTGTGCTACATAAAAAGCTGATTATAAACAAAAGTCATATGGATGAATTAAAGAAACACAATAAAGGTTTTCAATTGGACTACCACGACCAATATGTTTAAACAAGGACCAATATTGATGTCCCTAGTGCTTAACAGCCCACCATGTTGTGTAGTTATTTAGACCTTGTCATCTAGCCCATTGGATCGATTATTATATTCAAATGTTATAAAATGAGACAATATTAAAAGTAATTAGAGTATAAGAAGAAGACTTACCGTTTACCAGATGAAAGTCTTTGAGAGTGAAGTTTAGGTGAATGAAATAAAAATGGAAGATGGAAATGAAGTTGAAAAGAGTAAAGGCAAGTTGGTTGACTCCAAGTCAATTTATTTGCATTTCTGGTCCCTTGATTTTAGATAATATGCAATCTATTGGATTAAGCTACAATGTCAAATTTCAACTATATTTTGTGAAATATAATAGCACCTGATAACATTAGGGGCAATTTCATATCTCCCCTCCTTTTAGTTGGAAATTTCATATATACCCAAACATGCATTAAAAACATTATACATTATGCATTTAATACTTGCACTTTGGGTATATATGAAATTAATTATGAAAGTAGGGTGATATATGAAATTAATCCATAACATTATAGCTTTTAGAAGTTAAATCTTTCTTGGGTTGCGTGGTTAAATGACCCGTTAACAACGATTTCTATGTAATTTCTTTCTAGTCTAGCTTGTTGCTAGCTCTTTTAATAAAATTTTGCAGTTCAAAAAAATAAAATAAAACACAATATGCATGTATTTTTATTTTTTTTTTGGAAGAAGCAAAGAATTTATTAAGCCACAAAGGCAAGCAAAAACAACAACAAATAATGGTGAAGGAAAGAGAAAGCTGAGGTGGCGGTGGAAGCTGAAATGGTATGAAGGATGGGTATCTAATATAGAGCACCTAAGATAGAAACAGCAAAACAATATGTACTTATATATAGAAAACGCTGAGAAATTCAAATATGGAATGCCACCAACATTTAAAAAGGTAAATACGTTTTAATTACATTTGAAATTTCTAGGAAGGTTCCTTAGAATATACTCTCTCCGTCCTATTTTAATTGTCCAGTGTTGACTTTTAAAGTCTTTTTTGCTTCAACTTTGACCGTAAATATTTTTGCTTGTATTATATAATACTTGATGAAAGTTATATCATTGAAAAGTTCGTTTAAAATCAAATTTATTTATATATTTTATATTAAATGTTATATAATACAAACAAAAATATTTACGGTCAAAGTTGAAGAAAAAGACTTTGAAAGTCAACACTGAACAACTAAAATGGGACGGAGGGAGAATATGGCAAGGAACTGCAAAAGTATAGATACTGCATAAGATTTGTAGAGATATAAAAAAGGAAGTATGTTTTTGTGTGTTTGATGAAGGAAACAGGCGCGAAGTTTCTTTGGTTTTTAAAGACGTTGGTGGGGTCCCTCTCAACGTGTAAAAGACCGAGTAAACCTTTACGCGTTTGGTAGTTGGTCTTTATTTAAATTTAAAAGTGTAACATAATTTATTCAATGATAATGGTCCTTTATTAATAATAGACCAATTGCTTAATGTTTAAAGCACTAAGTATGGTGCACGTAGCTATTGAAATGATGGGCGGTTATTTTTAGTTTATTAGTTTTTCATGTTCTATTTTTGTTGACAATGGCATGACTTTTTATATAGGCAAAAAAACTAATAAATTGAAAATAACCACCCATGATCACAATAGCTACGTGCACCAAAGTACTTTTTGGTGTCGTTGTGTGGTGCCGTGGTTAAAATGCTATCACATCAGCATTTTTTTGTAATAATTTCTGGTGATATGAGACACCTTTTAGCACACACGTGCTTTTCTAAAACAAAAATACAGCACACATTAAAAAAAAAAAAAAAAAAAAAACAAGACCATTTGGGCTGGCAACGACGACGCCACACACGAAAATGCCACAAATGGTGTGGGTCTCGTGTTTTCCCGTCGCGAGTTAAAAACGCAATGTACCTGCTGCTTTTATAAAGAGCTAAGTAAATCAAAGTTAAAATTGTTTTATACCTCAAAAACACATATCAAATTGAATAATTCAAGGGTCATACTTTTCTAAAAGATATCTTCACCAAAAATAATAGGGTAAATTGCAAAAATGGTCCCTAAAGTAGCCCAAATGCGCAAGAATGATACCGAGACAAATTTTGTTGCAAAATATGACATTAATGTTTTTATTTATTTTTTATTTATTTATTTATTTATTTATTATTATTTTTTTTTTGTGTGTGTGCATAACCTACATAAACATAAAAAGATCACATTCACGTAGATTTGTTGCTTTAACATCTATTTCCTGATCAACTGCATCACTATCATCAAATATTTCATGTCTTCATTTTAAGCTTCTTTTTTCTTTTTTGAAAAAAGATCACATTCACGTAGATTTGTTGCTTTAACATCTATTTCCTGATCAACTGCATCACCATCATCAATGAAATAAAGTTTATTAAGATTTTGAAGGCACCCATAATCATGGAATGTGTCTAGTATGTAATTATTTACACTTTTTCTCAATGTTTTAAAAACCGGTTTTTTAGTCGAACCGGCCATGCTTCCGTCACCGGTCGAACCGGCCGAATCGCCCAACAAAAAAAAAAAAAAAAAAAAAAAAAAAGTCAAAACCGGTTGAACCGGACCGGTCGAACCGGAAAAACCGGCCGGTTCGCTACAGTAAACGGGACTTATAAAAAAACCGGCCGGTCCGGTCCGGTTTTTAAAACATTGCTTTTTCTATCAACCTACCAATATTTTTGCTTCACCATTATTTTTTTTGGAGGTTCGAAACATAAATTAAAGAACATAAACCATTATAAAAGAAAAAAACAAGATTCATATACTTAATGTTACATTTCACTTAATTACAAGTACAAAAAACACATATGCAATAATCGTATATCTTCAAAAGTCGCAAATTATCTTCATGTATATTTGTATTCATCCGCTTCTCTGTCTCGAATGATATCATCATTTTCATCAATCTGAAACAACCATGCACAAAAACAATTAAACCATAAACAAATAATAAACGAAAATTAATCATAACAACTATCATAACGCATATGCACAAAAAACAGTTAAACCATAAACAAATAATAAACGAAAATTAATCATAACAACTATCATAACGCATATGCACAATCTTGTATATATCAAACATATTTTTTAACCATACAAAACGATCAAACAAAGATGCACAATTTAAAACATATATGTATAACTCTTTCTTTGATTTTATATCAAACTTAAAACACATATGCATACTCCTTCCATTAATTTTATACCAGCCATAAAACAAGTATACGCTATCTTTTCACTTATTTTAAACCAACTAACAAACACATATGCACTAATCTAAACACATATCTCTTTCATTGATTTTATACCAAACATAAAACACATATGCACACCCTTTTAATTAATTTTTTACAAGCCAAGAACACGTATGCACCATTCTATTGATTGTATATTAACGTTGAAACACATATGCACATACTTCTATGGATAGCAGAAAACACATATATGCATATGAATTTCTTTGATTTTATATGAACCATAAAACACATATACACACCCTTTTAATATATTTTTTTACCAGCCATAAACACGTATGCACCATTCCTTAAAACACACATGCATCATTCTTTAGAATTATTTTATTCGAATTTTTGGCCAACAATACACCAAATAAATCACAACTTCACGTGTCGCTTCATTTCATTCAACAACAAAAATGCATAACCAATTAACCACTACCTTTCTATCTCAATTTATTGTTTTCATTTACACAAACATCAAATTAACAACAGAAAATATTCACCTATGTTATATTTTGACATATAGAGTTAATTCAAATTCATGTTACTACAACAAATAGCACCACAAAGTAAAAAGAGAAAAAAAAAAAATAATAATAATAATAAAAAAAAAAAAAAAAAAAAAAAAAATTCATTCGTATGCAATTGAGTCACCCTCAAAATGTATGAGACAATACACCTTGATTCATTAAACCAATGATCACTACTATACCACTTGTACTGTTAGGCATGTTTATGCAATTGAGTCACCGTCATTACTTTTGAACTTTTAAAAACATGAAGTATGGATTAAGAAAGACGTAGACAAGAAAAAGAGTAAATTGCAAAAATCGTCCTTGTGGTTTGGCCAAATTGCATGTTTGGTACCTGTGATTCATTAAGTGCAAAAATAGTCCGGATTTGGCACTGTTTCATTCACTTTTGGTCCCCCATGTTAAACCGGCGTTAAGTGAGTTTCGTTAACACTTACACGTTAGCTCTTAAGGCTAACAATCGTTGCAGCGCCCGTCCTTTAAACTAACGGCCAAACCACAAGGACTATTTTTGCAATTTACTCTTTTTTTTCTTTTTCTTTTTTATCAAATTTTTTTTTTTCGATTTTTTTTTGATAATTTTTTTCCGAAAAAAATTTACATTTTTCTTTCGAAAATTTTTTTTTTTTGAAAATTTTTATAAAAAAAAAATTTATTCGGAAAAAATCTCAAAAAAAAATTACTCTTTTTTTTCAAAAAAAAAAATCGATTTTTTTATTTTAAAAACTTTTTTATGTAAAAAACATTTCTATATAAAAACTTTTTTATATAAAAACATTTTTATATAAAAAAAGTTATATATAAAAAATTTTATATATGAAAAATATTTTTTATATACGAAAAACATTTTATATACGAAACATTTTTTTTATATGTTTTTATATACGAAAAACGTTTTTTTATATAAAAAAAAAAAAAAAAAAAAAAAAAAAAAAAAAAACACGTGCCAAAAAAAAAAAAGAGTAAATTTCTTTTGAAATTTTTCTCAAATTATTATTTTTTTTTATTTATTATTTTTTTAAAGTTTTCAAAAAAAAAAATGTTTTTCAAATTTTTTTTTCGAAAAAAAAGAGTAAATTTTTTTTGAATTCTTTTTCAAAAAATATTTTTTTTATAAAAATTTTCATTTTTTTTTTTTATAAAAATTTAAAAAAAAAATATTTTTCAATTTTTTTTTTCGATAAAAAAGAGTAAATTTTTTTTGAATTCTTTTTCAAAAAATATTTTTTTATAAAAATTTTCAAAAAAATAAAAAGAGTAAATTTTTTTGAAAAAATTTTCAATTTAAAAAAAAAAGAAAAAAAAAAAGAGTTAATTGCAAAAATAGTCCTTGTGGTTTGGCCGTTAGTTTAAAGGACGGGCGCTTCAACGATTGTTAGACTTAAGGGCTAAGGTGTAAGTACTAATGGAACTCACTTAACGCTGGTTAACATGGGGGACCAAAAGTGAATGAAACAGTGCCAAATCCGGAACATTTTTGCACTTAATGAATCACTGGGTCCGAACGTGCAAGATCTGCTTCTTCGCCTATTTAACATGGTAAACAATATTCATTGACTTTCAATCTCTTATTACTTTATTTATAGATTTTTTTTTTTGAACGGCGCACTTCAAATCACCAAGTTCACCAATTCACCAGTTTATTTGGTTTTGAGGCGCACCCACCACATTCGGCGGGCCTCATCTACCACTTTGCTAGACTATGTTGTCTTAACCGGGCCCACGCTGGACCAGTCGGGACTTCTTAGCGTTCAGCCAGGAAACCGTACTGCCTCCACACAAGTTACCTTGCTGAAGTAACAGCCGGATGAAAACCGGGTCAATGCTCAGATTCGAACTTGCGCTCCCATGGCAAAAAAGTCCAAATCTTCATTGCAAATACCAACTGAGCTAATCTTCATTGCAAATCACCCACTTAATAGGCAACCCCGTGAAACAAATGTTAAGGATGATTGGGTATCTGCAGAATAAGGCATACAATTTTAGGTAATGAAGCATGAAAAAGGATTTTTTTTTTTTTTTTTTTTTTTTTTTTTGTACTTTATTTATAGATAAAACAAAACATTTTCATGCTTCATTACCTAAAATTGTATGCCTTATCTGCAGATACCCAATCATCCTTAACATTTGTTTCACGGGGTTGCCTATTAAGTGGGTGATTGTGATTGCTTAATTTCCATTGCGCCGTAGGTTATATATGTGACTTTTTTTTTTCTCAGTTTATTTTTTCAAAAAAAATTCGTAAAAATATCCAAAAAAATCCACAAGATCGGGTATGTTGGTGCATAAAACTTTTGTGAAAACAGTTTTTCTAATTTTGAGTTTTTATACATACGGAGCAATGTCGAGATTATCAGCTCACAATGTGTATGTGCAGATGCATAATAGAAAAATTTACTGATGCTAAGTTACTTTTAATGGATTTTATACTAGATATGGTGTTTAGATTGACTATATTAGCATCTACTCTAATAAGGTAGATATGGCATTTAAAGTTGAGGACTTCACCCCTCTTTTTATGCTCAAAATTAATAGCTTATTCGAAGATTCTGATTCTTTTTAACAATTCTTTTTCTTTTTCTTTCCAGCTTCTGATTGAGGAGGATGGCAGCATCAATGAATTACAAGAGGATGAAAACAAAGATCAACTTGATGGTCCAAATATACCTGGCGATGCGTGCAAATTGACAACCCATACGGCTGAAGACAAGGAGAATGAAAATTCCTACAAGTATGAGGACGTTTTTGTTATAGATGAGGAAACGGGAGTCGAGTACAATGTGATGGATCTCACTGAAGAAGATAAAAGCACAACAGCGGCAACAAATAATACATTATCGTGTCCTTACCGATTAAATCCCATCCACGAGGCTTCAAAGGATCCTATTGAGACTAGTGGGTAAGCATTGTTTTTTTTACTAGTATATTTTATTACGTATAGTAGGCTATTATATATCTGACTTGATATATGTTTTCATCTTCTGATTTGATTTGATCCAGCGACATGCATCCTGGCATAACAAAGAACTTAATTGATAACGTTCAGTCTGAGTTGAATTCTGGCGCAAAATTGCCGTGTGGGGTATTACAAGTATACACTGATACTAGAACCAAGGTAGATTGTTTATTTTTTAATTGCTGTGAAAACATATATTGCTTAACAAGTTTATCTTTGCTTAACAAGTTTATTTTTGCAGACAACTCGTGGACCTCTTTTCAAATTTAAAGATCACAAAGTTCTGCAACTTCTTTACTGTGTAAATCGTAGTGACAAGTCACATCCATGCTATCTAAAGGTCCAGAATATTAGGTTCCCAATGGATATGCAAAAGGGAAAATTCCCTAAATGCCCCACAAGTACACTAGTGTACACCTTAAATACCCCAAAATTTATTTTTTTCTCCAAATACGCCAAGAGATTGGGTCGCCCAACGTTCTTGGGCGGATCTCCTAAAATTGTGCCAAGTGTCCTTATATATGGCCCCACAAAGTACTAAGATGGTACCAAGTACAACAAGTACTTTCTTGGACGACTGGGACCCACATATCTTGGGTGACTTGGGTTTTTTTGCCATTTTGTAAAAAAGTACATTCTTTTTTTATTATAAAATAGTACATAAGTTTTGGGCGACTGGGTCCCACTATTTCTTATTCTTGGGCGACTTGTCAGGTAGAGGGTACACTTTTATATTACTTTATTGTATTGAAACTTGTGCGATACTTTTTATATACAAAATACACTCAAAAATACAAAATTACTCTTTAATACTTAATATTTTGTATACTTTTTATAGTTTTACTAATATTTTTAGGTTGTATACTAAAAATTAGTTCAGTATACACTCCAGTACTGGTGTCTCTCACTCTCACTTTACACTTTCATTTCCACACACACAAAATACACTCACTGATTTAGGGTTAATCTCCGCACACACACAAAATACACTCACAGATCTAAAGCCCAACTGTAGCAATTAGACACATACAGAGCTGAAGCAACCGCTAACAACCTTGTTTTTCGATTTAGGGTTACGGTAAAATGATTGGATTCGATTTAGGGTTAGGGTTTGCTGTGAAGATGACATAGCTTTTATAAGCTGTGTGCCTGTGAATAATGGAACGAAATAAGATACTCCGTGTTTGCTAATAGGTGATCGTTGCATTACACATAACTATCATTTCTTGTGATAGTTGGTTTACTTTTATTAAGGTTGTCGTTTGGCTAAATTTCATTATTAGTTGATATGTTATGGCCATATTGCCTTAGTTTAATAGCAAAATGATTCATCATTCTCTGTTTCTTTTATTGTTGCAGCATAAGCCAGCATCTTGTGAGATACAAGCACACAAAGGTGACAAAATCAAAATTCATTATCGGGTGAGAATTTTTTTTTTTTTTTTTTTTTTTTTTTTTTTTTTTTTTTTTTTTTTTTTTTTTTTAATTTAAACACTTCCATTAGCATCAAAATAGAATTTACATAGTGGGTGAGAATAGTAGCATTTTTTGTTGTTTATTTCTCCATTTGTCTAGTTTAGGTTGTTCTTTCTTGACTAGTGTAAAAAAATAGTGTCACTTGATCTGATTTGACCTATATTGAAGTTTATCTGTATTGACTCATTTCTCAACTTGTTCTACCTGCCAATATTACTACCTCTAGGTGTCTAATCCGTCGTTGTGTCAATGTCTGAGAAATTGGTTGCAAGTTCATGCCGCATTTGATATGCTACATCCCTATTCCAAATTTATAATCTAGTTATCATGTTGGATTGTGTTGTTAGTACCCAGAATTGGATCATGGATTCAAAACAAGAATGCTGAAGGTGGCAAAATGGTTATCTTGTCAAAAAGTGTAATTTTTTATGTATGGGTCAAAACAGTTCGGGTTGGGTAGACCCAAAAGAATGTTTGTTCAAGTTAATCAGTTGCTCTAAATAATTTGTCATATCAAAATGATTACAGTAAGATCTTATTCTCTAATTTTTAAATAAAGCCATTCAATAGGTTATGTGTATTAACATAACAAGTTAAATGACTTTAAACCTCTATGACCCATTTTTTATAAGCTTTTCATTTATTTATTTGATACGTCACCCGAATTGACCCATTCCTGATGAAAGTTCGAAATTGCTACCTCTATTAGTTAGTTTATTGGCTCTATGTACTTTTTTTGTGTGTAATATTTCATTAAAACAGCCACTACGGTCTGAGGTTTGTTTCGCGCTTATTATTAGAATGATCATGTGCAGGGATGGGTGATGTCAGATTCTCTTCTGAATCCTGGTCGAGCTCGGATATGTGAACAAGTGAAGTAAGGATGATAAATAGTAACTTTTTGCTACTTGAGTCATTCGTTCAGTTTCACTTTGGTCTAACTTAAGCATATGGACGGCCACAAGAGCATCTTACACAAGAACCTACAACTGGTAAAACAATAGTAATGTTTGGAAGTCTCTTTTTCGGATGCATGAATCAAGTCAATGGTTCCTGGTTATGAAAGTTAGAAGTGTTTACTATCGAGGAATAATAATAGCAGGTAAAAAACAAATATCGTTTTTGTTTCGTCCTACTTTATTTTCTTTGTTAGTAGTCATCTAGTTTCTCCAAATATCAGTTTAGGTTGTTCTTTCTTGAGTCTTATATTAATTGGAACTCTTCAGTTAATGACCGGATGTCTTTGGAAGCACATATAGTGCTGATACAATTGTGATATGTGAAGATCATATTTCAATGTAACTCGCAAACAAATAGTACAACATAGACGCCATAGACACAATTCTATGTAGTCATACTTGTTCTTTAGTTTATAATGTTTGACTACTTTTGACCAAAAATGGTTGATTAATTTTGATGTACATGTATGACCTATCAAGGGGTTTGTGATACATGCTCTCCAACTATCATTATAACTACTACTAGTTTAGTTATTTAGTTTTGAAAGTTAAACGCCGTACTTTGTTTTATTTGATAGGATTTCCTCGATGGGATGTTGCTTCACATTTGTTCTGAAAACATTTTATTAGCTGACACCAACTTTCACTTGTCTTGCAGGGAAAACTTACTGATGGCACCGTTTTCGATTCCAGCTTTGAAAGGGGAACCCCATTCGAATTTGAGCTTGGTGGTGGCCAAGTGATTAAAGGTAGAAAAGAACCAACTTCACTTTCTTCTCTCTACTGCAAAGATCCTTAAATAATTGTTCCTAATTTTTTTTGCACCGGCCAAAATTAGTTTTAACTGAAGAGGATACATACAGAGATAAGATGACCCTAAAAACTGTGCATGCACAATTGTAACAATAATTATAACAGATCCAACCCACAACTGAGAGTGTTATCTCAGGTTTTAACACAGATCCATCCTATTGTAACCTTAATAAATAATTAAGTAACAAGCGCATGTACACTGTGTCTGTACTAAGTGTTGTATATTGGAAGTTATGGAAAATCAAAATTCACATAATTTTACAAAACAATTTTCAAGTGCGAGTGTTGGAAACCTTTGTTTTTGTCTTTGCGATCGATCTAAGTGTTGTATCACCACGGTGGTAATCGGCTATTCTATGGGAAACAACTAGGGTAAACGGATCAAGGGGTGATTCCGGGCGACCTTGAACCATAGATGGTCGGTTTACTTAACCCTGTAGAGTTGGGCTCAGATATCGGGCCTCAGATTATTCATCCTGCTTGTGATTAAGACACGGCGGAGGTGGTCTGTACTCCCGATCAGGTTCAAACTACACGGGCAACTGTTTTGACAGCTTGTGATCTTGCGAAGACTTAGTGCATCGGCTGTACACACAATCTTGTAAACTCTTTTGCAAAATTTTGTGAACTTTAATTTTCCACTAACAAAATTGCCCCCCCCCCCCCCCCCCCCCCCCCCCCCCTTCCATCTAACAAACCGATTTGTAGGGGGTCTGTTTTAAAAACAAAATTTGCTTGCAGGAATTCGTCAAACAAATAGTCAGTGTAATATGTTTTAAGTACTGGTGAACATAAAAAATCGTTATTTGATGTTGGGAGCCTATGTTAACGATCTGAGGAGCCATATATTCTGTGTGAGATCCTTTTTGTTGATGTTTCTACCTTGTCTTCTGCATTTTAATATGTAGAATTGTAGATCGGTTTGTATAAAGTGCCTGCGATGGCCCAAGTCACATGTCCCACATCTAAATTCTTTATGTGCTGAATGTTTCTTTTATACATTGAATATACCATCTTCGGAGGCACAATAACAGCAAAAGGTTAGGATGTGAAAGATGAGATCGTCACATTATTTACGTCACTGCTGAAAACAAAAAATGTGCTCTGAAATTGTGTTTTTTCTTTCATACGGGATCGGGTCCTCGTAGAGATAAATTATCAAAGCCAATGTACGCAGATATAAGAGAAGATGGTTTCATATTATCTTTTTTGACTTGCATGATTGACTTTCCGTATGCAAATATATCTTGCTGAATTGGAAAATGACACTCCACATGGTATTGATTAGGTTCTAGGACCAGTTTACAGATTCTGGTGCTTGATGTTACCGCTAGGCCTTGAGGTTAGACTTGGTCATAGTTTAAG
Source organism: Artemisia tridentata subsp. tridentata (assembly GCA_021014915.2). NCBI lineage: Eukaryota > Viridiplantae > Streptophyta > Magnoliopsida > Asterales > Asteraceae > Artemisia > Artemisia tridentata. The sequence goes on from CP139508.1 coordinate 500,974,122, forward strand.
CCCTGAAGTGTTTAGCCGCGTTCATATCTTAAGCATGCTCATCATTGGATGTATTTTGGGGCCGCATCACACATGTGGTTCTGTTGTAACTTGCTCTCATCAGTTAGTTTGTTACAATTTTATTTGAGTACTGCTGGCTGTTTGTATATTGGGATTCTGAGATTATTCTCTATTCTTATTATTGTTGTCATTTTGTTAATTTTTGGCATATTTGTATCTGTGGTTCAGCAGGTATAGCTAAATATTTGGTAACCAACATAATGGTTAAATAACCTTGTCATATTTGAGGTGTTTGATTTTGAGTGTTCCATACTTCAATTGCATGATAGATGTTTGAAAACCGGCTTCTTAATTAGTATATACTCCGTATTAGTAATTGTGTTACTCCTGCATGTTGGTGCTCATTCAAATGTTCTTGTGCTCATTCGAATGTTACAATCATATGCCCTATGGAATCTGGTCTATGCAAAATTGTTTTTCTTGGCTGTTTCATGATTACTTTCCAGATGACACATACTAAAGACTCGAACTGGGCTCCATGTTTTGGGCATTACCAATTTGCTCCGTCTTTGTGTTAAAAGCAGTTTAATCGTGGCATGTTTTCATATGGAATAAAAGATCAGCAGGGAGTAATTTTTTTTCACTCATGTTCACAATTACTATACTTGATATCCATCAAGTAACCAAATAATTATTATGCTGATTAATCAAGGATCCGGATTATGTTTCCCAAAGGTGGTGTTTGATTTAAATTGATAATTTGAGTCTTTGGTGGTTAAAAATTGTAAACAGCAAACAAAAATCCAACGTATACGTAAAAACAACAAAAGTTATACAAAGACTTAGAGAAGACTAGAAGAGCATCTGTATGTCAAGCATCATCTTAATGATTAGATACCAAAATTCTATCCGATAATGACTAATCTATTCAACAACTCAAACATGGTAATGAAAACGAGCATACTTTGATCGAGCCATTGTACGAATCAGGACCAAACCAAACCAGTATCCAAACTACATATACTTTTTATTGCTATATTCATTAAGCAGAACACAAAAAGCGTGGACAAAACCACACCAAATTGACCACTTGAGAAAACAAACAGTTTGAACCGCGGTCGCATTCCCCTGTTGACAGAAGCTTATTGCAGGGATACGCGCGGTTGCATGATCATATGGACAGTCATCACCTTTCATACAAGCGTGACGGGCAAAATGACAGCACGGCTGCACCACCAAGAAACATCAATCACAACAAGCTACAACTTCACCAAGGCTAGAGGTGGCAAGATGGGCGGGTTGGGTAAAGGGTCAAAACAGGCCCAGTTCAGGAAAGATCCCTGCCTCTGTTACAGGAAAAGCAAAGGTCAGCGTTTTAAAAAGTCAATCATTCAATATGATGGAGGTTGTGCAATCCGCAATTCTATCTACTATCATATTAGGCTATAACAGCCCATTTTTTTCTGATTTGTTACAAATTCTATGTGTACTTGCGGTTATATTTATTCACTGAAATTCACCAATATGGTTATCAACATAGTACAATCTTGAAAAAAGGTATATTTTAAACTTAAAGACACTTCACGCTTGCCTTCTGAGTTCAAAATCAAAATCACTATATCCAAAGAAAAGGTACACGAACTCGTAATTCGTGAACTTGATTAAGCAAACATATTTTTTCAATAAGTAGGGCTGCACAACGAGTATCATCATAGTGGAAGTGCAAAACGAATTTCCGTGGGGATATCACTGTAGGAAGTTCAATCATAAAATGATAGAGGTGGCAATTTCAACACAACTACTTTTGAATGCATCGTTTCAAGTTATTGTATCGCTAACGGGTCATAAGGATAAAATCTTTTTAAAGATAAGTAAAAAGAGACGAGGAAAATGGCTCAACCAAATTGGATGTTGACACACTACTTAATAGTAGAAAATTTTAAGCATCTGGAGAGAGTGTTGCAGGACAACGCAACCAGACCTGTAGAATAAAAAAGTACATGTTTGACCCGTTATCCAACCTGCCCATTTGGCCACCTCTTTGTAATACGGCAAAAGTAAACTTTACAATGAAAAACTTAAGCAAAATTGTTGAAAGAATCCAAACCTTCACTGGGTTTACAAGATCCTGATTCCTTGTTTTACTGTTTCTTAAGTTGTTTTCAAACGACAACAAGCGTCCAGAGCGTCGCAGTGATGAGTCAGAACCTATTACAGCAGTCGCTTGCTTTGCAGACTCTCGAGAGTTTCCATGAACAACTATTTCAGAATAATCCACCAAATTTCTTGAGTTCTTATTTACAACTCCCATTGTATCTTTACCAACATCTTCAACTGCAACTGTGGATAAGAGAATCAAATTATTGTCGTTTTCAAGTTGTGATTCAATGGCTAAAAAATCTTCAGGCGTGAAATCCATAAAATCACCTGATATTTCTCCTTCCTCGACATTTTTATCTGTGGGTAAAGGAGGGGAAGAACTCATCATTAAGTCCATCAAATTATCCTCTTCATTGACATCGACGGAGACCGAAGGATCGGTAACCACATTGTGACAAATGTCAGTTGTTTCTCCTACAGTGTTATGATCAGGTTCAGCGAATTCCGGTTGTGTATTAAATAAACATTCTTCTTGGGTATCCAGAACCACACGGGTTTCATCCATAGATGTATCTTCTTGACATAGCGAATCATTAGGCACGATATCAGTGCAATCCAAGGGAACATCATCTTTTGTGATAGGTCCTATATCAGTGTTGCCTCCATCTACATGACAAATAAATAAGGTCAAAATAAGCAAAAGATAGCTTTCCAATGATCACACTTGACAGTGGCAGAAAAGCATGATCCTCTGACAAAGTAATGAAGTAGGAATTACTACAATATATATGTTCCGGGGGATTCTTAAACAAAATATAGCTTTTCAAGGAACACACTAATAAAGAAAATTAACGAAAAAATTGCAGACTTTGTACCAACATACAACATCATTTTTTGCATAATCATGTATATGGTACACGATTCTATAAACGGGCCAGTTAAAAACCTAGAAGATAAAACACTAACGTTTATATATCTACACACGATAACATTACTCAATTAACTTCATTCATTGCATATGAACTTCAAAAACATCATAATCCCCGCAGAGCCGAAAATTCAACAAGGATGAGTGTTGTAAAACAAGGGTTACAAGATGAGTATTCAGGGATTACTTACTAAAAGGTCAATGACCAATTAGACGCCGATTATTCACTACAAGGTCAAAACATGGGGTTAACTCGGTCTAAGGGGTTGTTTTTTTAAGCTTATATGTGGTATTATGAGCTTATTTGATTTCGGCTTATATTTCATAAGCCTCAATTTTCCGGCTTATTTTGAGACTTATGGGCTTATTATATAAGCCTACAAGTCCCAAAAAAGGAAGCCAAAAAACAAATAAGCTCATAAGCCACATATAAGCTTAAACAAACGGCCCCTAAACTCAGTTTGAATGTATTTGAACAATTGAGTTATTGTTTCTAAACATATTTCTATGGTCTTAGTAGCTTATAAGTTTTCGGCTTATATTTCATAAGCTCATTTTGAAACCTTTACGCTTATATCACAAAAAGTGAGCTTATGAAACATAAGCCATAAGTCCACTAATTAAGCTTAAACAAACCCCCCCTTAATGTTTCTAAGGGGGTGTTTGTTTGGGCTTTATATAGTCGGCTTATGGCTTATTTGGTTTTCAGCTTATGTTTCATAAGCTCACTTTTTGTGGCTTATTTTGAAACCTTTCGGACTTTCGGCTTATATAAGCTTATTATGTCATAATAAACTTACATAATCCAAAAAGTTTCAAAATAAGCCACAAAAAGTAAGCTTATGAAACATAAGCCGAAAACCAAATAAGCCATAAGCCGGCTATATAAGCCCAAATAAACACCCCCTAAACATATTTCTATGGACTATGGTCCTATCAAAATGCCATATACTCCCAGCCTAGGCAGATAACTAGCTACACACTAATGCCTACCACCATTGAAAATGATACTATGCTTATTAACCCATCTTACAAAAACTGAGTGTCGCACTTCCTTAAACCCTAAACCAAAAAAAAAAAAAAAAAAAAAAAAAAAAAAAAAAAAAAAAAAAAAAAAAAAAACCATTATAGAGAACCACCTAAAAGATCAAACCCTTAAACCATTTATGATAACAATAAAGATTCATAAATTTATATAAATATACCTGAAAAAGCCTTCTCTTTTGTTTATGACTTTGGGTTATCACTTGTCAACGTGTCTAATTGCTTCAGATCTGTGTGTGAGAGAAAGAGTAACTTGATTGGGTAGAGTAACCCTAAATTAGGAGGAAGGTGTAATTGATTGGGAAGAAGGAGGAAGGTGTAATTGATTGGGAAGAAGCTTACAGCCATGGGATTTATTAAATTAGGAAGAAGCTTAACCCTAAATGTGTTCATCTATGTATTTTCTAATTGCTTCAGATCTGTGAGAGCAAGAAATTTAAGAAGTGTGTTTCATACACTTACCGTGTATTATTTATTTTGAATTAACAATATAAAAATTAAAAATATTAAAAGTAGTATAAATGTATTTCTATACAATAAAAAGTAATATAAAAGTGTACCCTCTACCTGACAAGTCGCCCAAGAATAAAGAATAGTGGGACCCGATCGCCCAAGACGTCTGTACTATTATATAATAAAAAAAGATTATATTTTTTTACAAAAAGACAAAAAAACCCAAGTCGCCCAAGATATGTGGGTCTCAGTCGCCCAAGAAAGTACCTGTTATACTTGGTACCATATTAGTACTATGGAGGTCCATATATAGGGACACTTGGCACAATTTTAGGAGATCCGCCCAAGATATTTGGGCGACCCAATCCCTTGGGGTATTTGGGGGGAAAAATTTTTTGGAGTATTTAGGGTAAACCCCATTGTACCCTTGGGGTATTTCAAGACTTAGCCCTATGCAAAATTCAAAGGATTTACGTGAACTAATTTCTCTTCACCAAGCTGTTTCTCATGTTAGCTTTTTTTTAAAAAGATTTAAGATTGTCAAAAGTTATGATATGCAGGCTTTTGAAAAGCTCCTGTTTCAGTTACTCAATATCAAGATTTTGAAAGCCGGTCATAAGCAATCAAATATATATATCATATAAATGACCTTATAATGTATTAACCTTTTTTTTCGCTAGGGGATTGTCAGCAACCGAGTAGTTGCATACTTCATTGGGACAGTTCACGTGAATATTGGAATGAGTGAAAAAGTGTGGTTCAAGAAGTTTGATGCAGAATGCTGGGTTGGTGAAGTCCTGGTGGTTGGATAGAGTGTATCAAAATTTCTGTTAGTGTCTTTCTTTGCTTATATGTGTATCAATTAGTTACTTATAGCGTGACATTTATTTAGTAAGTTGTTTTATTTCATATAGGGTAAAAATGATGATGCTCTTAAAGCTAAACTGGACCCGATAGAAGTTGAGGTAACTGTTCTACTTGTGAATTTGCTGTGTAAGTTTTTTTTACCTAACTTGAGCGACCTACTAATTATAAATGTAAATATGCATGATATAGTTATAAGACCTGACTTGTTGCAGCTAAAGTCCGCATTTAAGGATAAGAACTATAAGAAGGTGGTTGAGGCACTTGAGGTAAACCAATTTTATAAAGTCCGCACTTGTGACTGTCACCGTATGGAGAAGAGGGCACAAGCCATATAAAATTGGAAATTTTGGTTTGTCAATGTCTTTATAAAATTGGTTGGGTTGACCCATTCCTTTTGTTTTAATCAACTATCTAATTGAAAAATAATGTTAGTTGACGATCTTTCATAGTTCCTTTTAAGTAAAGTGATTTATGAAGAAATGAGAGTAGCTAAGATTTATCATTGCCTCCAATAACATATTTTGTTTTCTGAATCTTAGGGAATATGTAAAGAAGAGGAAGAGGCTAGGAAAATGATGTCCGATTTAGAATCCAAAAGGATTTATAAGCTTTTTGTTGGTGCTTTTCTAATGGAGGTAACAATAGAGCCGAACATGTTACTAGTGACAAAAGAAACGAAGACAGTAGACAAAAGTGTGTCTGCCGTATACGTAGCTGAAGTTTCTTTTAGGATTGGACCGATAATCTCCTGTTTATATGAACATGCATTTGACATCAGACAAGGTAGAGATGGGAAACCACTTAATGTTTTCCTATTCCCCCCTCTTATTGTGCCGTATACATGCTTTGTCATCGAGAACAAGAACTACGAAACAATCACTGAACGTATTATTAGATCTCTGGACAATGCTGGTATTCGATACAAGACCGTAACTCAAGGTACGTAATCTTTATGCTTGTCTATAAACTTATAAGTGGCAAAATAGGCCGGTTACATACCTTGAGTTACGGTCTTGTATCGAATTCCAGCATTGTCCAGAGATCTAACAATACGTTCAGTGATTGTTTGGTAGTTCTTGTTCTCGATGACAAAGCATGTATACGGCACAACAAGAGGGGGGAATAGGAAAACATTAAGTAGTTTCCCATCTCTACCCTGTCTCATGTCAAATGCATGTTCATATACACAGGAGATTATCGGTCCAATCCTAAAAGAAACTTCAGCTACGTATACGGCACACACACTTTTGTCTACTGTCTTCGTTTCTTTTGTCACTAGTAACATGTTCGGCTCTTGTTACCTCCATTAGAAAAGCACCAACAAAAAGCTTATAAATCCTTTTGGATTCTAAATCGGACATCATTTTCCTAGCCTCTTCCTCTTCTTTACATATTCCCTAAGATTCAGAAAACAAAATATGTTATTGGAGGCAATGATAAATCTTAGCTACTCTCATTTCTCCATAAATCACTTTACTTAAAAGGAACTATGAAAGATCGTCAACTAACATTATTTTTCAATCAGATAGTTGATTAAAACAAAAGGAATGGGTCAACCCAACCAATTTTATAAAGACATTGACAAACCAAAATTTCCAATTTTATATGGCTTGTGCCCTCTTCTCCATACGGTGACAGTCACAAGTGCGGACTTTATAAAATTGGTTTACCTCAAGTGCTTCAACCACCTTCTTATAGTTCTTACCTTAAATGCGGACTTTAGCTGCAACAAGTCAGGTCTTATAACTATATCCTGCATATTTACATTTATAATTAGTAGGTGGCTCAAGTTAGGTAAAAAAAACTTACACAGCAAATTCACAAGTAGAACAGTTACCTCAACTTCTATCGGGTCCAGTTTAGCTTTAAGAGCATCATCATTTTTACCCTATATGAAATAAAACAACTTACTAAATAAATGTCACGCTATAAGTAACTGATTGGTACACATATAAGCAAAGAAAGACACTAACAGAAATTTTGATACACTCTATCCAACGGTTCTTAGTTTGAAGATTTGAGAGTCAAGCAATCTTTGGAACTCTCATGTGTTGCAGAGTGATATATTGTTAAGTCTTCTAATGTTTTTTGATGTGGTTGTTCTGTTCTCTTTTTAGAGTTTCAGAGTTATTTTTAGAGGTTTTTTTAAAGGTTTTTGGATTTTTAATTGGTGTTTGGAAGTTGACATTGTCTATAGTTATAATTCAGTAAACCAAAATTCAAATCCTAAACCAAAATTCAACCTCAAAATAATAAACCATCCATAATTATTAGTGCTACAAGACCTTAACCACAATGAGTGTTTTACCAGACCCTAAACCCAAGTAAACAGCCACAACACAAAATAATAAAGACATACACGACTCATTAACTTGACTCGACCAATCAGTGATACCAAACGTCCAAAGTTATTTTTAGTTATTAAAAACGTGAAACCCATTAGATTTACCACCCAATCGAACCAAAAAATGAAAATAACTCGACATACTCGAGATCCAGTGTTTCCTACCTTTAACACTCTCGGATGTGTATAGATATTGGTCAGAATAGATACGGGGTGGCGCGTGGTGATGTTGGAAGGAGGGTTTTGAGCGCGTACAGTAGGGAAAAGGAACAAGGGGTGAAAGAGATGGCGTGGTGGTAGCTTGTGGAGGTGGCCGGAATATGTTGCCGGAGAGGAAGGTATGGAGAGAGAAAGGGGGCGGCTGCTAAATATGAAATGGGAGTGAATAACCCTAATGAGGGTATAATATGTGCTTATATAGCTAAAGGACTAAGTTTGAATGTGAAATGCCCCTCAAGGACTGAAGTTGTAACTTGGGCGTGGGGTGGGAAGTGGCATTTGGCCAACTTCCTATAAAACGTATCCGGGATAGATTTAAGTACCGAGACAGCTTCCCGAGTAATTTTAATGTGTTCCACTGATTTTAGAAAAAAATTTCCACTCAAAACGACTATAAATACGCATGTTCTTGTCCCGAAGTGTCAAAATTAATTTAATTCGCGTTTTTAAACTAATTATTGTGCCAAGCCGCGACGTGCTACATTCTAGGCCTACAATGACTCGATAAAAACATTGGGTAATGACCATGGAAAAATTGCGGGTTGTTATACCTAAGTATACCATTCTATTGCTTCTATCATCCAGCTTTGTTAAGCGTTGTGATGGTACCTTTGCATATGCTATGCAGCCGAAAACTCTTAGATTTTCTAAGTTTGGCTTTCTTCTTTTAATTGCTTCATATGGAGTAATGTCTTCTTTATGCCCTACTTCTTCTTCGTGTAGTGAGACATTTTGATCTTCAACTTCTGTTACAAGTAAGGTTGGTTCTAAGTCCTCCTCGACAAGATTAGATTGCATACTAGTGTTTGTCTTAGAATGACACCTAGTTGAAAAATGTCCCATCTTATTGCATTTGTAACATTTTACATTAGTAAGATCATAGTTTGATCTCCTGAAGTTGTTCTGAGATGTTTCTCCATCTTTTCTTTCTCCTTTAAATTTTTCGTGGTGTTTATCTTGTGAAAATTTATGTTTTCCACTTCCACCTCCTTTAAAATGCTTTCCTCTACCTTCATGTCGTGTGAACATCAATTTCTCTTGATTATCCACTTGTTTTCCTTTCTTAAACTTAATTCTTTCTTCATAAGTCTTAAGTCTCCCTATTGCTTCTTCCATTGTCATTGTACTTAGGTCGGAATATTGTTCTATAGATGCAACTATTTGCAGATACCTATCCGGTACAACATTTAGTAATTTCCTAACTAAGGTCTGATCTTCTATTCTGTGTCCTAGACTAGCGGCTTTGTTTACAAGAGTTGTGAGTTTTCCTGTAAAGGTGTCGATTGTTTCATCTTCATTCATGTGTAACAACTCAAAATCAAATTTTAGTGTTTGTAGTCTCGCTTGTTGAACTCTCTCTTCACCTATGTGTCTAGTTTTTAAAGCATCCCATATGGCTTTCGGGGTTTTGTGCTTTGTTATTTGAAGCAATTGATCTTCGGGTAAGGCTTGGTAAAGGTATGCAATAGCAGTTTTCTCCTTTTTCTTATCGGGTTGAGTCGTATCTAACGGCTCTATTTTTTCCCATAACCCATTTGCTTCTAGAATGATTTGCATTCGAATTGCCTATAATGAGTAATTCGCGGGTTTTAGTATCGGGCATTGGAATTGAGGTGTTGTATTAGTTATACTAACATCCTTCTTTCCATTTTCTCCATCTTCTTTCGTCATATCTCTAGGATATTGACTAAAAAATCTCCTAAACTTCTAACACAGGGTGTGTTAAAAAAATATCTAGCGCGCTTCTATTGTTTTGTGTCTTAAAGACTATCAAAACCTTATAGGATTAGTTTTTAATTCGGAAACTATCCTCGGAGATTATATATTCTAAAAGTGAATAACCTAAGGTTAATTACTCCTTAAAAATTATTCCTAGCAATATAATAAGCAGTGTAATCACTAGGTTATTATATTTTCTAAACTTTGACAAGATACTAACTTAAAATAAATAAGTAACTTATCTAAATAAAACTATACAATATATATTAATAAAAACTAATATATACTATATGAAAAAAATAAAAGTTGAAGGGTGGTTTTGCAAATTTGGTGTTAGCAATCACTTTATGGTTAATATGAAGTGATGGTCATTTGGTTATTAGAATTAGTGTGTTATGTATAATATGTAGTTAACATAGTGGGCTTATAGTATTAGTTTTATTAGTTACAAATGTATAAGTGTAATACATGTATAAGTCCACTAGGAAGTCCAAGAAAAAGCCCACAAGCCAAGTGTTGGCTGTGGCATTCGTATAAACACACACACTCTTTGTTTTAGAAAAGTGCCTCATTTTATTATAAGAAAAAAGAATGTGTGTGTGTGTGTGTAAAAGTCATCCTCTAGTCTTTGTATTATTTTCCTCATTTGAATCTAATCATTCGACTAGCAAATATCCACATATACTCTTCTTGTTCTTAATATGCTTATATGAGTGTCATCAAGCTTTTGTGTGTATGATAAAGAAGGAGATTCGTGGTCTACAAGTGGTATACATGAGCCAATCTTCAAGGTAGAAGGTTTGTATGTTTGGTTTGTTTCAAAAAAAAAATAACCCACTGTTGTGTTTTTTGCTTCTAAAAAACGTGAAGAAGTGTTGTTTTTTCTTGGAATCGAATAGCAAAAATCATTTGCAAGGTTGTGCTTGTTAAAATATTCATGATTTGGCTTTTGTTTAAGTGAGTGTTTCTCATTTACTTGTTGAAAAACTGGGAAATACTGCACATTTTTTGGTGTTCTATACTTTTAGATCGAAAGTATTTTAAGAAAGATTTAGTTGATGTGTTTTTTATAATATCTTGGATTTGATTGGTCAAGTGGTTGAAACGTTGTAAGGAATATTTTCAATTTGGTGAAAAGTTGTCAGCAAGTAGGATAAGTTGCAAGATATCACGTGGGAAGGTACTCAAAAGTCAACAAAAGTGGATAATTGTTGAAAAATCTCGCAATTGGCTTATGTCTCGCAATTGCTGCTGCTTATCGCAATTACTACTGCTTCTGTCTCGCAATTGGACTGCTCTATCGCAATTGCTAGTTGTCTCGCAATTGGCATCGCAATTCAACTGCTGGTCTCGCAATTACACTTTTATCGCAATTGGTGGTTTTTATCGCAATTGTGTCTCGCAATTCCACTTAAGTCTCGCAATTGAGTGCTGTTTCGCAATTCAAAGGCTTTCTCGCAATTCAAGTTAAGTCTCGCAATTGGAGCTGTTCTTTCGGAATTGGTCTCGCAATTCAAGTTTTGTCTCGCAATTGGTGCAATTTTCGGAATTGGCAACTTTAGTCCTTGTACTTTCAGCTGCAATAGAAGATCTTTCGGATTTGACACTTTAGGCCCTCGCAATTGTGATTAAAAGACTTCAAAGTTAGATAACTTTTAAGGATTTGATTCGAACGTAATTTCGTCAACTCGAAAGTGAACTCGGTATTTTTACTCTTGTATAAGAGTGTAAAATACTTCGACAAACGGTTATCTAACCTTTTGTATAAAAGTGTTAGATTTTATATAAATTACCAATTTATATAAATTAGATATATTTCTATCTAAATTGATATTTAGCCATAATTTGTATAAATTTTGGTCAAATTGAAATTTCTATAGAAATTGTCGAAGTTTATCTAAATTGTAATTTACATAACTTTTGTCGAAACAGTAAACTTTTGACTTTGTCTTAATTATACTTGAATCAAGTTTCGTAACGTTATTTAATCTGTTACAACATCAACGATCATCAACAACAAACCAAAGCATCACATCATCAACCAAGTTCTAGTTCAACCTTCAACGACAACAACTTCTATTTTGTTGAAACGATCCTCAATCCACTTTATCATACAATACTGTAAAGATGACTACACAACAAGACATTCATGCCGCAGGTTCAGAAAACCGACCTCCAATGTTAGAAAAAGGTGGTTATCTTCCATGGAAGAGTCGTATGAAAAGATACATGAAAACCAAACCTCTAGGACAAGGTATACTCTTGATCAAATCCATAGAGGAAGGTCCATTCGTGCCTCGCCAGATTCAAGTCACAGCTGGGAATCCTGAGGCATCACCTCCAATTAAAGCAACCTTCCGAACTCAAACGAAAGAGGAATACACATTGGCAGATCAGAAGCAAATTGAAGCAGATGACATGGCAATGCATTTAATCCAACTTGGTTTACCACAAGAAATATTCTGTGCTGTAGACAGTTGTGAAACTGCTTATGCAATGTGGGAACGCGTCAAAAGACTCTGTTATGGTACAGACATTGGTAAACAAGACGTGGAAAACAAGCTTCTGACTGAATGGGAGAAGTTCACATCCACTCCAGCTGAGCAGATTGAATCTTACTACACACGGTTTTGCACTCTAATGAATGAGTTGATCAGACACAATTTGGTTCATAAACAAATTGTTCAGAACATCAAGTTCATCAACAACCTTCCAGAAGAATGGGGACGATACGTTACTATTGTCAACCAAACTCAAAACCTTCACGAGGTGAACTATGATCAGCTCTATGACTTCCTAAAACAAAACCAAAAAGAGGCAAATGAAGTCAGAACAGAGAAACAAGCTAAACAACAAGATCCTCTTGCACTCATAGTCCAAACACCTACACCTGCAACAGTCAATGCACAACCATCATCACCTTCATCCCAACAATTCATGCAACAACAGTATATTCCACAATCACCATTCTACCCACAACAACAACATGAAATCCCACAACAACAATACCCGCAACACCCAGATCAACATGATCAGGATGAGTCAACTGATGCTTTGACTCAAGCTTTTGCCTACCTATCAAAAGCATTCCAAGGACGCTACTCCACACCCACCAACAACAATCAACGAATCTCATCGAACACTCGCAACAAGCAGATTGCACAACCGAGTTTCAACATGGGACAACAAGGACAGATGGTTGGGGGATATGGGAATCAGCAGGGATATGCTCCAAGATATCAGATGGGTAATCAGAATGTAGGGCAGTATGTTGGTAATCAGATGGGTCAGTTTGCAGGGAATCAGATGGGTAATGCTGTTGGTAATCAAAGGGTACAGAATGCTGGGAATCAGTTTGGGAATGTTGCTACTCAGGGAGCTGGGAACAGGAATCAGGGTAATGTGATGAAGTGCTTCAACTGTCAGGGTATTGGTCATATGGCTAGGAACTGTCCAGACAAGCCGAATAAAAGGGATCCAGCTTACTTGCAAAAAGCATTAATGTTGGCAAACAAGGAAACGGCTGGGCTTCAGTTGAGTGCAGAAGAGAATGACTTCATGGCTATTATGGATAATTCAGAAGATCTTGAAGACATCGATGCAAACTGCATTTTTATGGCTAATCTTCAGGAGGCAAAGTACGACACAGACTCAGAAGCACCTCCTGCTTTTGACACTAATGCGGTTTCTGAGGTACAACCATATGCTACATGTCACAATAATGAAATTTTTGATATGTCACCTCAAAATGAACAGCATCCTGAGACTCCTAATCTCATTTATGATACATACTTGGACGAACCAAGTTGTAGTAATACTAATTTGGTAACTCCAGATATGGATCCTAATGAAGAATTCGAGTCACAGCATACTGATAATGATGAGGAAACACGTGCTATGTTTGAATCATTATTGCATAATTGTAGTATTGAAATTGAGAAAGTTAAAACGGTCAATCGCGAGGTTAAGGCCGCGAATGAAAAATTGACCGCTGAGCTTGAGAGTTATAAGGTGAATGCAAGAGCTTATGATTTTCATAACGAAAAACAGTCAGAACTTGAGGTTAGCTTAAGAGATTCTGAGTTAAGAGAGAAACATTTGCAAATAAAATTTGACACTCTCGATGTTAATTTGAATTTGCAAATCAAATCTCTTAACAAAGAAATTTCTGAACTAACCAACCAGCTTTCAAAACAAAAATCAACTTATTCCAATCTTGAAAAAGAAAAGAAGGAGTTGAATGAAAGGTTTTCAAAACGTGAAAAAGATCTTCAAAAAGAGATCACTGACAAAAAGGAAACCATTGCAAAGTTGGAAGATTTACTTGTAAAAACGGGTCATTCTGCACAAACAATTAACTTGTTAATAAACGATCCAAACCCGATTTTACATACATTAAAGAAAACGGCTATCGGTTATGAAAACCCTTATTGTCTCAAGAAAGCTCAGAGTGTACAGAATGTGTTATATGATGGTACTCTTATAAATGATAAACATGATCCTATAGAGGTTCATGATTCTGATGAAACGATTGAGCTTTCAGAAGAGAGTAGAAAGAAAATGAGACAAATGAACCCAGAAATAAAACCCATTGATTATAATGAAGCAAACAAACTTGCTGGGGTTCATCTTGTTCAAAAGAAGTCACCGCTGTTTTTTCAAAAACCAGTGGTTTTCACAAAACAAAAGGCTGTCTCAAAACATCTGTCTAACATCGAACAAATGGCATCTAAAAACACTTGTGAAACAAGTGCAGCTAGACTATATTTGGTTGATCTTAAACAGAGAATTGAAACACTTCAAAGTATTGTGGCATCCAAATTAAACAGTAACAAAAAAGACATATTTTCAAGATTTCAGACTGAACTAAAAGGAATGTTTGAACAAGACATTAATCCACACATTGATGCAATCTATGCGGTTGTTCAAAATGTGGAATACAATCTTTTGAAAGAGTCAGCAGAATTCGTTAAGGACCACAAATCCTTAGTGAATGAAGCAAATGAATACTTGGAACACATAAAAGTTTTGGAAATGCAAAATGACTCTCTCTCTTTCGAAGCTCTATCGACCGATATCATGTCTATTATTTTCCAAACATATTCTGTTGAGGATGATGAAACACTTCGAGCTGAGACTTCTCAAATTGTTGAAAAATATGAAAAGGCACTTTTGAAGCTTGAAAAACAAAATTGCACATATTTTAAACAACTTGATACGAAAAAGGAAGAATGCAAGTATGACAAATTGTCGTATGAGCGTTCTTACAAAAACATGCAAGATCAAATAAATCTTTTGAAGTCTCAGCTTGCAAGTCAAAAAGGGCAGGGTATTGCACCATTAACCCCCTTGCCTAATGAGAAACAAAAAGGGAAAGCTGTTGTCAAGAACACTAATGTGATAGCACCTGGCCTTTATAGGATTAGTCCCACTACTGCGTCTGCCTCTACATCTAAAACATATAGGGCGATAGACAAAAGTATTAAAGATAATCCAAACGAGATTAGGACTGCTAAAACAACATCTCAGGACAACAACATAAATTCTAATGAGTGTGCCTTACCTTCTACAGGATTAGAAAGCAACTCTAGGAGCAGAAGACAGACTAGGAGCAATATCAAGAAACCTAGTGTCCCATCTGTTTCTAAGAATGCAAGCAAGAAAGTAGAAGAACACCCTAGGAATTTACCGCTTCCCAAGAAGAAACATGTATCATCTAGTTGTAATGATAAGACTCCTGTTTCTAATGCATGTAATGATTCTGATTGTTTAATGCAAAAGAAATCTTTTTCTGTAAATGCTTGTGATGATAATGTTTCTAATGATGAGAAAAAGAATGATATGCCTGAACAGAAAAAGGTTCCTTTAGTAACTAAGGCTAAGTCTAGATATATTTGAGGACTTATTGCAAAAGCTAGGAAAACAACTAGCAGCCTATTGCCTAAGGATCACTCTAAGTTTTGTGCATGGAAACCAACGGGTAGAATGTTTGCACCTAAGAATGGCACAGTAGAAATAGTTCCCAATGCATCAACGGAAACCATCTCTAAGTGTACTCCACCTGTTACATCTAACCCCTTGGAACCAAATGTTAAACGGTTTCCATATACAAAATCATCTGTTCTTTGCAGGTCATTGAAATTTGTCTTTGGATCGTCGACTCGGGTTGCTCCAAGCACATGACCGGGAATCTGAAGCTGCTGATCAATTTTGTGTGGCAGTTCATGGGGACTGTACGTTTTGGGAATGATCATGTTGCAGCTATTCTGGGTTATGGAGATCTTCGGTTTGGAAACTACTTAATCACTCGGGTTTACTATGTCGAAGGGTTGGGACACAATCTGTTCTCAGTCGGACAGTTTTGTGATGCAGAGTTAGAGGTTGCTTTTAGGAGAAACACTTGTTTTGTCAGGAATTTGGTGGGGAATGATCTCTTAATTGGGGGTCGTGGCACCAATCTCTATGCAATTGACATAAACCAAATGGCCTCTTCATCTCCTATTTGTCTCATGACCAGGGCAGGTGAAACAAAATCCTGGTTGTGGCATAGACGTTTGTCCCATCTGAACTTTGACACGATCAACAAGCTTGCCAAAGACGACATCGTCTCCGGTCTTCCTAAATTCAAATACACCAAAGAACACCTATGTCCATCATGTGAGCAAGGAAAGAGCAAAAGAGCAACATATAAACCTAAACCCGTACCTAGTTCGGTTGATAGGTTGCATCTGTTGCACATGGACTTATGTGGCCCGATGAGAGTTCAAAGCATAAATGGGAAGAAGTATATTCTTGTAATTGTTGACGACTATTCAAGATATACATGGGTGAAGTTTTTGAGATCAAAAGAAGAAGCACCAAGCACCATCATCACCTTTCTGAAGCGGATTCAAGTTCTACTTCAAGCTCCAGTTAGGATAGTAAGAACGGATAATGGCACGGAATTCGTTAATCAGGAGTTAAGAACATTCTTTGAAGAAACTGGTATTACTCACCAGACATCAGCGGTTAGAACTCCACAGCAGAATGGGGTAGTTGAAAGAAGGAATCGAACCCTTGTTGAAGCTGCTCGCACTATGCTGATTTACTCAAGTGCTCCGTTATTCCTATGGGCTGATGCTGTTTCTACTGCTTGTTTTACTCAAAACCGATCCCTAATCCATCCAAGATTCAATAAAACCCCATACGAACTTGTCAACAACCGAAAACCGGATATTTCTTATCTTCATGTATTTGGCGCTTTATGCTATCCAACAAATGACAGGGAAGATCTGGGAAAGTTGAAGGCCAAGGGTGATATTGGAATCTTCATTGGATATTCTGAAAACTCGAGGGCATTCTGGGTGTATAACAGGAGAACGAAAAAGATCATGGAGACGATGAATGTGAAGTTTGATGAAATTTCACAAATGGCTTCTGAGAGACTCGCTCTAGAACCCGCGCTTAACCCGATGACTTCCGGACATATCAGTTCGGGACTCGCACCTCAAGGAGCTCAATCAATTCATGATGAACAACCCACAACTCAAGAACTGGATAATTTCTTCGAGTTCATGTACGATGAATACTATGGTGGCGCTTCGAAAAATGCATCTAACCAACATTCCGCTGCATCCACTCAACATCAACATCCACCACCTCCACCAAATCCAGATGCATCCACAACATTCGAAGCTGGCGCACCACCTCCCTCACCATCAACATCATCTACATTTACTCCAGCAACTCCATTCATTGAAATTGTTCTACCCATAATTGATGAGCAAGAACAAAATAATGCTGTGTTAGACGATGAAGTCTTTGAAAACCCGTTTGGAACGGAATCTGGTGAATCATCTTCCATATTACATGAACCGTCTAACATACATTCAAACAGTCCAAGGTACCCTTCAACTCTACAGTGGACAAAAGACCATCCGATTGAACAGGTTATTGGTGAACCCTCAAGACCAATTCAGACGAGAAACCCACTTACTGTTAGACTGTATTAGTGGTGGGCTCAAGCCCAACTCTAGAACATTCTGTGCTACCCTATTTATATGTATCATCTATATGTAATATTCACTCATTCAATCAATACAACATCAATATTCTCTCTATCTCAAATATATTATCTTACATGGTATCAAAGACTTAAGATCCTAGTTACCTAACCCTAAACCTAAACTTCCGCCGCTTAATCTTCAGCCGCCGGCTACACAATCCTCAAACTCTAACTACATCACAAGTCACCTTTACTGCTCCAACGTTCTTATTTTGTGTGCTAAGGTCACACGGTTATTTCTTTTTCAAGACGTGCAAGGTCATCGTCTTGGGGTCATCGTGCTAAGGTCACGGTGTGTGTAACTCGTGCTAAGGTCACGAGTGTTTAAATACGTGCTTAGGTCACGTTTATGTGTTCTTTGGTTTTCGATCGACATCAGTTGTGTTCCCTCGTCGCTTCATCTCCTTGTTTGTCGATAGTTGGTTCAAAGTGATAACCAGTCGCTTCTTGTTTCTTTGTTTGGTGTCGATTGTTGGCTCAAGTGATAGCCGGTCACTGTCCTCACTCTTCTTGTCATAAAAGCACCGTTCACGTTCACGATAACAGCTGGGCTTGATGTATCCATCTCCTGTTGTGCAAGTTGATGAATTAGAATAATGTTTTTTTTTGCAAAGGTGAGAAAGAGAATTAAAGGTAGAGGAAAAGTTGTTGGTCTGCCACTTTTGTTGCCATTAATTGAGAATATCAATTATATATTTTGTGCCAGTGATATGTCTTAGAGATAAGTATTTGTTTGAGTAAAGTGATTTAAAGAAAAAGATAATAAAGGGAAGCAGTTATATTGAAAGTGATTGGTGTGAGAAAATGAATATATCTCACATGATAGGCCCATCAGGATTTAACGTTTTTCAGGCACCATCTATTTTTAATAGTGCCACAGCACAACAGTCTTTTTCATTGGGACAGCAAGCTTCAGGTCAACAGGTTCCGGGTTAACAATTTTCGGGTCAACAGCTTTCGGGATTACCACATGTTTTTAGTGCCATGACTCCACAAGATCCTACCATTGGTGCTTGGAATATGGATACAGGTGCGACCTCTCATCTCAATAATTCAGTTGATAGTCTTAGTAAAATTTTTAATACGTGTATGTATCCATCTATCTCGGTTGGTGACGGTCATTCTATACCCGTCACTAATACGGGCCATAGTATTTTGCCAACTCCCTTTAAATCTCTTCACCTAAATAATGTCCTTATTACTCCACACATTGTCAAAAACCTTATTTCTGTTCGTCAGTTTGTTCGTGACAATAATTGCACTATTGAATTTGATGCGTTTGGCTTTTCGGTTAAGGATTTCATGACACGTCGGGTGCTTCTCCGATGTGATAGCACTGGGGATCTTTACCCGGTCACGCCTCCATCTCCGATTCCTCATGTTTTCCTTGTTAGTCAGCATACGTGGCACCAGCGTCTTGGTCATCCCGGAAGTGAAGTGCTACGTCGTCTTGTTTCCAATAATTTTATTTCGTGCAATAAGGAGAAACCTCCTGTGCTTTGTCATGCTTGTCAGCTTGGCAAACACGTGAGGCTTCCATTTGTCCGTTCTAATACTGTCGTTACTTCTTGTTTTGACATTATTCACTCGGATGTGTGGACTTCACCCATACCGAGTCTTTCAGGGTTTAAATACTATGTTTTGTTTTTAGATCACTATTCGCAGTTCGTTTGGGTTTATCCCTTGCTTAATAAATCTGATGTTTTGTCCAAGTTTGTATTGTTTCGTACCTACGTTCGTACTCAATTCAAGTGTGAAATTCGTTCACTTCAGTGTGATCATGGTGGTGAATTCGACAACCATAACCTTCATAAACTTTTTGCTGATAATGGCATTCAGTTTCGTTTTTCATGTCCAAAAACATCCCAACAAAATGGCAAGTCTGAACGCATGGTTCGTACTATCAATAACCTCATTCGAACCTTACTTTTTCAAGCCAACCTTCCCCCTACTTTTTGGGTAGAAGCCCTCAATGTGGCCACTCACCTATTAAACTTCTTACCCTCTACTGCCATTAACAATGAAATACCTTACACACGCTTGTTTGGAACCAACCCTGACTATAGCCTTTTACGTACCTTTGGGTGTTTGTGTTATCCTCACCTTCACACCAACCACAAGCTTGAACCACGCGCTACACCTTCAATCTATTTAGGACAAGCTTCCAATCATCGCGGGTATCGGTGTCTTGATTTAAAAACAAATAAGATCATCATTTCTCGTCATGTTACATTTGATGTGACTGTCTTTCCTTATGGCTCGTCTCAACCCGCTTTACCACCCACCTATACCTTTTTAGACGACATACCCGATATTATGCCACAAACAATTCCCACCAATCCTACCGTGCACATCCCACCTGAACCCATCACTCCAATTCATAACACACCGATACCGCACCACCCTGATATGGCCCAATTATCTACCCCGCCTCAACAACTAACACCAGCCCAAGTTCAAACCACCGACAATCAAGCCCACTCACCGCCCCCATCCACGTCCGTGGCCCAACAACACACGCCTACCCCGACTCAATCAGCTGCAACCCTAAACGAACATGTGACTCAATCACCTATTATAATTCCTGATCCACCTGTAAACCCGAACCCGGTTTCGGTTCACCCCATGGTTACTCGTTTTCGTGTCGGGACTAATCGTCCCACTGAGCGTCTCACTTTACATGTGTCTTCGGTTTCACCCTTACCAAAATCTTATCGTGATGCGTTTAGTGATCCAAACTGGCAAAATGCTATGCGTGATGAATATCATGCACTTATTAAAAACAAAACTTGGACTTTAGTACCTAGACCACCAGATACCAATATTGTGCGTTGTATGTGGCTATTTCGTCACAAGTATATGGCAGATGGCACGCTTAGTCGCTACAAGGCTCGTCTTGTGGCAAATGGTAGTACACAGTTAGAGGGGGTTGATGTTGATGAGACCTTTAGTCCGGTTGTTAAACCGGGTACCATTCGGACTGTTCTTAGTTTAGTTGCTTCTCGACATTGGCCGATTCATCAACTCGATGTTAAGAATGCTTTTTTACATGGTGATCTTTCTGAGACAGTGTATATGCATCAGCCTCCCGGATTTCGGGATTCTGTTCATCCTGATTATGTGTGTTTGTTACAGAGGTCTCTCTACGGGCTTAAACAGGCCCCACGCGCTTGGTTTAAGCGTTTTGCATCTTACATTACACGGATTGGCTTTTCTCATAGTCGTTGTGACTCATCTTTATTTATTTACAGACAGGGGCCTGATACTGCTTACTTGTTGTTATATGTTGATGATATTGTTCTCACGGCTTGTTCTGAGAGTTTGTTGCAGCGGATTAATGGCTCCTTGCATCAGGAGTTTGCTATGACAGATCTGGGTCCACTTAATTATTTTTTGGGTATCTCTGTTACACGTGATTCTTCAGGGTTATTTTTATCTCAGAAGAAATATGCTATTGAGATTTTGGAGAGAGCACATATGGTTAATTGTAACCCTTGTAGGACTCCTGTTTCTATTGAGTCTAAACTGGGGGTTGATGGTGATCCGGTTTCTGATGCGACTTTATATCGGAGCCTTGCGGGTTCTCTTCAGTATCTTACATTTACTAGACCTGATATATCTTATGCAGTTCAGCAGGTCTGTCTTTATATGCATGATCCTAGGGAGCCTCATTTCTCTGCTCTTAAACGGATCTTGAGGTATGTTCAGGGTACTCTGGATTATGGCCTGCAGTTATTCTCTTCATCTACTACAGATTTGGTTGCCTATTCTGATGCGGATTGGGCTGGTTGCCCTACTACACGGAGATCGACTTCAGGTTATTGTGTATTTCTTGGCAACAACTTACTCTCTTGGTCCTCTAAGCGTCAGCCGACGCTCTCTCGTTCTAGTGCAGAGGCGGAATATCGTGGTGTTGCCAATGCTGTTGCTGAGACTTGTTGGTTACGCAATTTACTGCGTGAGTTGCATACTCCTTTATTTTCCGCTACGCTTGTTTATTGTGATAATGTCAGTGCTGTTTATTTGTCCGGCAATCCAGTTCAGCATCAGCGTACCAAGCACATTGAGATTGATATTCATTTTGTTCGTGATTTGGTTGCTGCGGGTCAAGTTCGAGTGCTTCATGTGCCTTCTCGTTATCAGTTTGCAGATATTTTCACAAAGGGATTGTCGTCCGCATTATTTGAAGAATTTCGCTCCAGTTTGAGCGTACGGTGTCCTCCCGCTCCAACTGCGGGGGAGTGTTAGACTGTATTAGTGGTGGGCTCAAGCCCAACTCTAGAACATTCTATGCTACCCTATTTATATGTATCATCTATATGTAATATTCACTCATTCAATCAATACAACATCAATATTCTCTCTATCTCAAATATATTATCTTACAAAAACAACTTCATACCGATTGCGACATGTGCATCTATGTCTGCTCAGTCAGTCTCATAGAACCTAAGAACATTCGGGAAGAAATGGCAGATAATGCCTGGATTGAAGCGATGCAGGAAGAACTTCTTCAATTTCAAATCCATGACACCTGGGATTTAGTTCCAAGACCAATTGACAAATTAGTCATTGATCTTAAGTGGTTATGGAAAAACAAAAAGGATGAAGAAATGACTGTGATTCGCAACAAGGCTCGTCTGGTGGCAAAGGGATACAGACAAGAAGAAGGGATAGATTTTGAAGAGTCATTCGCACCGGTTGCAAGGCTTGAAGCAGTCAGGATTTTCTTAGCTTATGCCGCTCACAAGAACATCACGGTTTATCAGATGGACATCAAGACAACATTCTTGAATGGAACTCTGAAAGAAGAAGTGTATGTGAGTCAACCAGATGGTTTCGTTGACAAATATCATCCGGAATACGTCTACAGGCTAAAGAAGGCAATCTATGGTTTGAAACAAGCCCCACGGGCGTGGTATGACGAGTTATCATCTTTCTTGTTGTCAAATAATTTCACCAAAGGAACAATTGATCCAACCTTGTTTACAAGAAAATACAAAAATGACATTTTGATTGTTCAGATTTATGTGGACGACATAATATTTGGGTCCACTAATCCGACACATTCAAAACATTTTGAAAATCTCATGAAAAGCAAATTCGAAATGTCCATGATGGGTGAATTAAAATTCTTTTTAGGCTTACAAATTCATCAATCCCCACGTGGAATTTTTCTTAATCAGGCTAAATACACAATTGAGATTTTGAAAAAACATGGAATGGACAATTGTGACTCTGTTGGTACTCCAATGGTCACTTCACCAAAAATTGGCGCTGACCTATATGGGAAACCCATGGATCCGAAGAAATATCGGAGCATGATTGGTTCTCTCATGTACTTAACTGCAAGCCGAACAGATATTCATTTTGCTGTTTGCTTACTTGCACGGTTTCAGGCAAGGCCTACCGAACTTCACCTCCAAGAGGTTAAACGGATCATTCGATACCTTCGAAGAACCATTAACATGGGTCTTTGGTATCCGAAGGATTCGGAGTTTACACTAATAGCATTTTCAGATGCAGATCATGCTGGATGCCAAGTAACAGCGAAAAGTACATCAGGCGGAGCGCAATTTCTGGGAGAAAAGCTAGTAGGCTGGTCGTCAAGAAAACAAGATTGCACTGCTTTATCAACAGCTGAAGCCGAGTATGTGTCTCTATCTGCGTGTTGTGCTCAAGTCCTTTGGATGAGAACACAACTCACGGATTATGGTTTCTCTTTCAACCGCATACCTTTGTATTGCGATTCAAAAAGTGCCATAGCCATCTCGTGCAACCCAGTGCAACACTCAAAGACCAAGCATATTAGAGTCCGCTACCACTTCATAAAAGAGCACGTTGAAGAGGGTACTGTTGAATTGTTTTTCGTTAAGACTGAATACCAGCTCGCCGATCTATTTACTAAGGCCCTCCCAAAAGAGCGGTTTGAAAACTTAGTTCGTCGAATTGGAATGCGAAGCCTAACTCCAGGAGAGTGAGAAAGTCTTCTCGAATCTTATTGATTTACTTCATAAAGCTTCGCATGTAAATATATATGTGTAAATATGTTTGTAAATAGTTATGTATATATTTTTGGTAAATATATATATACTTTTTCAAAAACAAAAATATAAAAATAGAAAACTTCAAAAAGACATAAAAAATATAAAACAACAAAAACCAAAAATATTCTTCTCACGACATGTCTCTTGTCTAATCAATATTCTGTACGTATCTAGATATGTCATTCAACAATGATACGGACATGTACAGATGCTTGAGCGAGAGTTATTTTTTATGTTTTTCTAGAACATGTCGTTTCTCAAATTTTTCTTCATTATGGCTTTCGTGCATTTCAGTACGGAACCCGTTCTTAAACGTGAAATCTTTTAAATGTAGCTCGGGTATGCCGGAAAAGGTTTCAAATAAACGCTACATTGAATGACTTCTGATTATTTCCGATCAGGACTCGCAATGTTAATGGCGAAAAGCAAATACCTTGAGCACTTAATCAAAATGATTTCTAAGAGATTTTTTCAAAGTCTTTAAAATGCATTTTGTGCTCAAGATCACTCCCTCTAACACCCTTAACTGCTTTTAAACTCAATTGTTTAAATAAAATGCTCTGATTAAGGGGGAGTATAAAAAGAAAAAATGTTTCATTTTTCATGCTAAAATCAGTCCGTCTCTCCACAAAAAGTTTCATTTTAATCAACTGTTTTCAAAAATACCACTTCATGCTATTTTTGAGGGGGAGATTAAGTGTTTAAATATATGGGGGAGAGGACGTGATTAAAATGTGATCTAAAAGAAGTTTTGTCGTTTGAATCTCAAAACAAGTTCTTCAAAAAGACTCAGCATGAACCCTCGAATTGACGAAACTAAAATGTCCGTTCTCGAAAAGACATGTCCTGGACGGGTAATAATTTCAAGCTGGTTTACCAGTGATGCAAGCGTGTCTCGCAAAGGACTTGTCTGAGTAGAATGTACCAATTCGAGAGATGATCTTTGAATATGACCGGGACGGGTAATAATTTCAAACTAGTCTAACTAGTGATGTAAGCGTGTCTCGCGAAGGTCATGTTCATTGAAAATCAATCATTTCAAATGTGCGAACTCTACCCAACATGTGCAATTTATTTCAAAAATGCATGAGCACATGTGATGGGGGAGTGTTTCAAAAATGTAAAACTCTCAATGTGAACAAAATATGTTTTCTCACAAACATGTTGAGAGATTTTCACAAGGTTTAATGGCATGTGACAAATAATCTAGGATAATCATGGAGTAATAAGGTGATTATGGTTAGGTTATGTCCAATGATCCGCCAGAACCGGAGGGATCTACCCAAGGACTATTCCATTAGCTTAGCATTAGAAGTCCTTAGGAAAGATTGAAAAAAGGAGTATAATGAGAAAGGAGAAAGGAGAAAGAAGGGGTTGAAGAATGAAAAAGAAAAGTTTTTGTAAGGGTGAAAAGAAATAGCCCTCCATGAAAACTTAGGTCAGAAACCGGGTCAATACATTTGCTATCGGTATTCACTAAGGTGATACTGGTATTGAAGACAAGACGTCATGGACCCAGTGACGCATTTGCACCACCCCTCCTATCCACTCAGATATCTCTCAAAAGATATTTGTTTCATTTCTCACGGAGAACACTACATAATCTATCGACCTCTCATTCCGAGATGTGTTGATATTGAAAAGGTGGCACTCTGCTCCATGCCTCCGACGACTAAAACCAAAACGCACATTATTGAGTCTAGAGACATGAGATTCATCAAAGATCTCTTAGGAACACTTCCTATGCAATACACTTGTGTTCACTCAAAAGGATACAAGTTGTATGAGTCTTAATGAGATCAAAGGATCTTGCCTCACGACATGATGGCCGAAGGACGAATTATTGCTAACTGTTTTATGCAGGTACCGACGAAAGTCTATCAACCATCATCATCTGCTATGACGACGCATCCGGTCAGAAGAAGTAGATCAAGGCAAGAACGACCAAAAAACGATCTTTGAAGATCACAGTGCATGAAGGAACATCAAATGAAGAATATTATACATTGACACACAAAGTTCAAGATGTCAAATGCAAAAGACCAATCACGGGAGCATCATTGAAATGACCATCCCTTAGGGGGAGATTGTTAGCAATCACTTTATGGTTAATATGAAGTGATGGTCATTTGGTTATTAGAATTAGTGTGTTATGTATAATATGTAGCTAACATAGTGGGCTTATAGTATTAGTTTTATTAGTTACAAATGTATAAGTGTAATACATGTATAAGTCCACTAGGAAGTCCAAGAAAAAGCCCACAAGCCAAGTGTTGGCTGTGGCATTCGTATAAACACACACACTCTTTGTTTTAGAAAAGTGCCTCATTTTATTATAAGAAAAAAGAGTGTGTGTGTGTGTAAAAGTCATCCTCTAGTCTTTGTATTATTTTCCTCATTTGAATCTAATCATTCGACTAGCAAATATCCACATATACTCTTCTTGTTCTTAATATGCTTATATGAGTGTCATCAAGCTTTTGTGTGTATGATAAAGAAGGAAAGTCGTGGTCTACATTTGGAACCTGGGGGGGGGGGGTTATAATAAACCCGGTGCCCTTTTGTTGGTTCGGAGTGTTGCCCTGGCACTTTAGTTGCGCCTCTCTTTGTTTATCTCTTGTGTATCTCAGAAGAGATAATAATCGTCTCTCTTTTGTTGAGACAAAAAAACTGCTCCTTTGATGGTTGACCGCCGAGTGTTTTGGCTTTGGTTAACCTTCTTCTTCTCCACGGTTGGTGTGTTCTTTTCTCGAACGCCCGTGATCCCTTTGATGCGAAAATGTGTTTTCGTTCACTTGTTGGGACTCTACTGCCGTGTATCAATTTGAATCAAGTGGTGATTCAATTACGGGTGCTTGGTTTGATTCTACAAAAGAATAGGTGTGTTTGTTCCTTGTATTTCTGAATCAATAATTTGCCCTTTTGATGACTTTGTGTTTATCGAATTTGGTATATGGTTTTCTTTGTTTTTGAATCGATTCAATACCGGTTATGTTTAAACCGTGTACAATCTTGATTCCTTGGGCTCTGTTCTGTTTCGGTATGTATTTCGACTGGGTTTTTTTTGCAAAAAAGATAAAAGAGGAACCTTTTTGATGCCGGTAAAATAATCACTTTTGTGATAGATACCTTGGTGACGAAAGATGGATTCTCTTGATGAAAAAACACAATAAAAATGATTTATGATTATTGTGGTCCGACTGATTTTGCAAAAAATTTTTTTACCGAGACACAGGATGTGTATCGATTCGAGAACAGAGTATAAAAGACCTTGGTATATGATGATTTGGTTAAAAATTACCAAACCTGCTCTGATACCAATTGTTGGCCTCAATCGTTGGATCTATGGTCTTAACGAGGTCAAAATTTACCAAGACACAAATACAGGATATAATCTTTACTAGAAATAAAAGTTATATAAATCTGTCATCTGTCATCATTGTATTCGAATACATATGCTATCTATATATACATAGTGAAAAGACACGAATGAAATGTTGTGTTGGTTCGTTTGTACCAACAGTCGTGTCCCTTAGTGATAACTGCCTATAACTGTTTTCTAAAGTCGTGTCCCTTAGTGATAACTGCCTATAACTGTTTTCTAAACTAACTTTGTAACTGCTTTACAGCAGATTGGGATTAACCCAATAACAATCAGTAATAAAACCAAAGTTTCCCAAATATATAGCCACAACTCGGTTATCAGATTCTTAACCATCACTATAAATTCAAATTTACCAGTACTTTAATTTACTTCCATCGTCACTGAACGATTCCTCAATTCAAAGGATCACACAAATACGCAATCTCAACATTTGCAGACCTTTGACGGTTTCATTCTTTTCTTCTTCCTGGAAACTGTTCAGATAATTAACAAGAATTCAAAGAAGTAAAAGAACATGTTATATTCATGCATACAAAATTAGCTGATAAAAGAACAATAGTGTACGGACCTTCTTCCTTTATGAAGGTTAGCGTTTGTAATTTATTATGGTCAGGCAATTCTGGCATCATTGAGTTCCAACTGAAGTAGGTTTCGGCTTTGGAAGGAAAAGACCACTCGATTTGAATATTTGTTTGGCCTTTATCTTCTTGTTGAAGTAGCTTCGCAGATATAAACTGTAAAAAATAAATAAAATAACAAGACAACTTAATTTATTTTAAACTAATATATTTATTTAACTGTGACCAAGAAAAAAGAATATCATGTTGCGATTAACATGATATGTCATGTTCCTCAATCATTAAAAAAACATCTTTTAGAAAAAGAAGAAGTAGAAGTGCATGTAACTCTCACTACCTTCAAGAAATGGCTCCGCTTTTTATCACTCATAAAAGAAAAGTTTGATGTCAAACTTAGGGATCGAGGACGGCAACACCAAAGTATACCGTCCAAGACCGTCAATACTTTTTCCAGCCACAGTTTTAGCTCAACATGCTCGAGTTCATAAGGTAGCAACCGAGTCACCTTAAGCTGATTAAAATCTACAGAAATCTTCAAAGCACACATGAAGTTAACTTAATTTTTTGGTTATAATATCATTGCTTTCGAGCATGTATAAACACAAAAAGGAACAAATTTGGAAACTACCTTTCCGAGAAAAGAGTTATCAAGCTTCAAAACTTTGAATCTATTTGCCCTTTCCAAAAACCGCCTCAAGTTCTTGAACCAAATAGTGTCGACGTCATTGATAATGTGACATTCCATACATGCATTTAACTCGCCCGGATCAAATATTTTTGACTTACATGGATTGAGAAAACTCCTTTCATTTGCGTAACTAAATAAGATCAGATTAGGTGTATTGATATCAATCTCTTCCAGATCACACTTGTCATATAGCACAAATTTCCTCAAGGAAGGACTAGAAACCACAAGGATGTTCCGTAGATCGACAAGATACAAAGACAAATTTTCAAGGATGGGGAAGTTGGATAAAAATTCAGAAAACCCTATTGACGTCGGGAAAAATGACCCATCTAAATGTAACGTCCTTAACTGTTTGCATGAACCCAAGTTCACTGATGTTGCACCTTTGCAGGATCTTATAGAAAGATGACAATCATATAGATTTGGAGCTTCAATATCTATTCTCTCAACTCCATTTAACTCGTTATCAATAAACCGAATTTTTCTAAGATTCTGAAGCCGCCCATAAAAAGAGAACTTCTTAATACCATAGCAATGTTCAACAATTAGTTTCTCAAGAAGAGGACAACTAGAGGTCAAATTCTTAACCACAAGTGGATCTAAAGTGACTTTATTAAGCCGCAACACCTTCAATGAATTTAAGTTGGCATCATCTACCATCAAAGACGAAGGTAAAACATGTTGAGACAATGTCAAAGATGTTAATGATGAGACATGTGATGAGGCTCTAATAGGAAGACGGTACTTTTGTAGATGTGGATATACGGTTATATCAATATCCAACACCTTTAGGCCTTTCTCAAGAATTAATTCAAGGCATTTGTTAATAATGCCCACTTCCGCATCATCTTTGAACAATGTACAGAGTTTGAACGTGTGGACATTCTTCAGATTTTGCTGGCAACAAAATCTGGAAACGGAATGCTCAACATACTTGTAAAATAGATACCTAGCAACATGATTATAAATAGTCCCATACATACCTTTGGCAAACTCATCAAAACTGAAATCAAAAAAAGGGAAAGAAGCGGTTAGAGCACACCATCTTTTAGACAAAACACTCACTCGAACACGGTCTTTAGAAGAAACCAATCGTAATAGTATGTTTTCAACAATAAGTTCAGGAAGCTCTGAAATCCGATCTTCTTTTATTATTACGTTCTTCTTCTTCATCTCCCCGCAAACACTTTAGCTAACAAAATATTTTTTGTATGTGCTACCTACATAATAATAACAACAAAAACAGAAGTGAATGTTTGTCACCGCATCTTAGAAGTAATAATAATCAGCTGTAACCAACAGATCGACTTAAGGCTTTACTAATACGATATAACATGCCTCACCTAAACAAACACACATAAATATCTAGTTAACAATTAGAAAAACCTTGCATGAAAATCCAAAGAACAATAAGTATTGAATAAATTAGCCAATAAAATAAGAAATCATAAACTAGAAACTAAGTTAATGAAATCGTCGACTGCCCTCATACTAATCGTAAAATTGGTTACATTGTTAGCTCACTGCCCAAAAGTATGAAGTAGAAGCCCATTAAGCAATATTAATCAACATATAATTAAATTTACTATTTTGCCATCAACTTGAATTAATTATTAGCCAATATTTGACATTCTTTTTTATATATCAAGTCTATGTTTGGCGCAGAGCTTTTTGGAGCTTTTTGAGGTGATGAGCGGTGAGCAATGATCTTTTTGATTTTTAGTGTTCGTTTGGCAAAAGAGCGGTGAACCACAGCTCACTGCTACTTTTGCCAAAAATAGCCTAAACCGGGCCCATAAAAAGTAAGTGTTGACATTTTCTATCTTTTTAGATAGAAACTGGTTAGTTATACTCATAATTAAGCGTGGGCAAAATTTAAAAAGTTCAATGGCGGCTCTATGCAAAACACGGCGCATTTCTGAAAACTTCATAGCACAACATTAGCTCCAATTGGCGAGGACATTCTGAGGACTTCGACTAGGACAAGTCCCTTCTTTTATAATAATCTATAGAAAGAGAACTGTATATCTAAACTAATAGGTGTGCTTACAATATTCACGCAATATTATTTACCTCAATCATTAATTTGTGGTTAGCGGGACGGTGTCCGCCTATTTTGGCAGAGTTTGTTGTTTCTGCTCCTCTCACGCCCCTACTTAAACCAGATAACGGGATTCGACATATTGCAGTAGGTACTATATGGAGACGTTTGGTTTCCAAGGTTGCTATGAAAGGTGTGGGTAAAGAAATGTCAAAGTACCTTAGTGATTTTCAGTTTGGATTCGGAGTGCCGAGTAGTGCTGAGGCTGTTTTACATAGCGTCAATAGGGTGTTGAGTGAATATCACAATGATGGGTCTCTTGTAATGCTTACTGTGGACTTCTCGAATGCATTTAACCTTATGGATAGATTGGCATTACTCCATGAGGTTAGGGTGAGGTGTCCCTCTATATCTTTGTGGGTTGATTTCTTATATGGGCAGGCAGCAAGATTGTATACAGGAGACACACATATATGGTCTGCCACTGGAGTGCAGCAAGGCGACCCATTGGGACCTCTTCTTTTTACTATGGTATTGCACCGACTAGTACATAATGTTGGGTTTTATATTGAGTTGATAAGTACAAAACAATATTAAGAAGAATGAAGCAATTACGAAACTACAAGGGCTTGAATAATAATGAATAAAGTTAGTAGTTTTTGTAAACCCTAGATGTCTATATTATATAAAGAGACACATGGTATAGGTTTTATGTGTTTCAAGATGTAAACACCGGTAAACGTGTGTGTGTGTGTGTATAGGTGTGGGTTTATAGAAACGCCTTGAGTGGTTTGTGTTTGTTAAGCCTCAAAGATCTTATAATTCCTGTTAGATTAGTAACCGTACTACACTTGATCAAGTAGTATTGGGGCTTATTGTGTTTGTAATTGTATTGTTATAAAGATGATGATGAAGAAAACCTTGTTACAATAACAATTGTTCTTTGATTTATTCCG
Organism: Artemisia tridentata subsp. tridentata; assembly: GCA_021014915.2. Lineage (NCBI taxonomy): Eukaryota > Viridiplantae > Streptophyta > Magnoliopsida > Asterales > Asteraceae > Artemisia > Artemisia tridentata. Next base: position 501,005,535 of record CP139508.1, read on the forward strand.
CTGCATATTATTGTTTTGTTATTGTTATTCCTAGAGCTGAAAACAATCTAAGGAGTTCTATCAAACTCCTCAATTGGTATCAGAGCTCAGGGAGCTCATGATTTAGGGATTTAACAAGGTTTTATTGTCGATGAAGCTGCTTTGGATAATGGTATTATCGATTTTTAGGGTTTCTATATAAAAGTCGTATAGGGTTTATTTAATAACCTTAATATTAATCGCTATTAGTTGTATGCTACTGCTATATGTGATGCATCATGTTTCTGCTAAATTAGCAACAGGTTAGTGACAATAAAAAGTGTCACTAAAAGCGTCATCTGGATACTTTTTGGATTGAAGTTACACGATGATATTCAAGATCCTGCTACTATGATTACGATTTAAATATTAGGGTTTGTGTAAAACCCAAGATGCTTGATTATCTGTTTATTGTATTATAACCCTAATAAGTTGCTGTCATGATTACATCAATCATTGTTTTTGAATGGTTAATGATCGCTCATACTGGTTTGGCTTAAAACGATCAAACCCTAACTCTATTTAGGATTTGATATCTTATTGTTCCAGTTAGGATTTGAAAGGTTTATGTGTTTTTTCAAGCTACTGCGATCAGTATGGGTGCCTGGAGCAGAAGTAAGGTTGTGTTTTATAAAGTTACTGGTTACATGTTTATGCAGCTACTCTTTATCTCAGTTGATGCTGCTATGACTACAAGTTCATTTTTAATACTGCTTCAAGTTAGTACTTTTGAGATAATTTTAATACTGCTGGTCACTTATTCATTAGTACTGCTCGTTGATTGATTTGTACAGCTGCCTTCGAAAGTTAATACTGCTGCTTGTATTTGGTTAGTACTGATGGTGGTTTTTAGTATGGATAAGTATTAGGAAATTAATTTAAGTATTTGGATAAAGGATGTTAAGCATTTATTATTTGTAATTAATTTAAGTACTTGGTACGTTTGTTTTCATTTATAATATATTGTGTCCTATATTTGCATGTTTAAATCCGTCAATAAATTAGTTATTCTAAATCATCCGTTATCAATTAATGACATGGGAATATCATTAAACTAAGACAAATCTGAGTTTTTGTATAATATACTTGAAAGTATATTGATGCGTTGACATACCAAATCCGCATGATATTCAATGAATTGAATACAAGACTTATCCCAAACTACATGATTTTACTTTATGGATATTGTTATTAAGTAAATCATGAATAATTATCCTCAGACTTGAGATACCAGATAATGTCTTTCGTCATGTGATGTAAAAATGCAGAATTTATAATACACCCTCTTCGCTTTTTAAGTATTTATTTATTTATTTATTTATTTATTTTTTTTGGAGCTAAAATTATGAAATACACTTATTGTCTTTTTATATTGCCGACGGAGCTGAGAGAACCAATGGTGACATGGCATACATTCTAAACCGTTGGATCATGTAAAAATTCAATCTCAACCGTCTAAATTAGTTTCATGCTTATCAAGAACATTTTAATAGAAGATCTGTAAATATTTTGCCCATGAAAAACACATGGGATAAAAAAATAAAACCTACATACATATTTTTAAGGAATATCTTCAGCTAATTTATATATTAGGGTATTTAGTGGGACTTTCATTTCAGAACCATCTTATCTGCGAGAACTGACAGAACCACCAAAAACATACATGCACGCCTTCAATTATTGTATTTTTGCACATATGTTCTAAAAACAACATATATGCTTTAAAAAAACATGGTTGTTCTAAAGAATTTGATAAGAAATTGGAAATATAAAATTTTCTTTGAAGGTGTGCATGTATGTTTTTATAAGGCATGCAACGACAATATTGCAGCCGTGTGTAAGGTTTTTGTGAAAAAAAGGATGAGTTCATGATGATATTGAAGAACATAGGTGGATACTTACGATTATTGATGATTTACGTGTATTTTTATTTTATTTTAAAAGACGTGCATGTATGTTTTTGGTGGTTCTGTCAGTTCTCGCAGATAAGATGGTTCTGAAATGAAAGTCCCCCAGGGTATTTAAAATAAATTCTTTAACCTCATATTAAATTCGTGTTCAAAAAAAAAAAAAATGTAAATTAGCGGATCGAGTTCACTACACCAAACTTTCATAATTTCCATGTTTTTGAGTATTTACTACTATTTTAAAGATATTTTACATGCAATATTATATATATTAACTCGATCAAGTTGTTTATTTAGTGAATGACAATATATTTTTTTATAAAATTTTCACCTAATTTATATGGTACGAAGTACAAACATTATTAAATACAACGTCAAAAAGCGTTATAATTTTTTACCTACATCCTTAGACAATTTTGTTCATGAGTTTTTTTCGTGTTTAAAATGATCAAATTGGGGAATTATTAGAGCTCAATAGTTCGTTGATGATAATAAGGGTTTTTTTTTTTTTTTTTTTTTTTTTTTTTTTATTTTTTATTTTTAATTTTATTTATTACTTATGGTTAAATTTGAAATTTTTAAAGTTGGGTTTTCATTGCACATTGTGGAAGATTGTTAGTCATGTTCACCATTAAAAAATAAAAAATATCAATATTTACGGAGCTGAGAGAAATAACGGTGACATGGCATCCATTCTAAACCGTTGGATCATGTAAAAATTCAATCTCAACCGTCTAAATTAGTTTCATGCTTATCAAGAACATTTTAAAAGAAAATCTGTAAATATTTTGCCTATGAAAAACACTTGGGATAAAAAAAAATACAACCTACATACCTATTTGGGTCAAATGAGTAACGAAACAAAATTTTAATTATATAGGAAACTGGTCACAAGTTGTAAGTTGCCCAAACTGTGTTTTTTTTACTCCATACAACCTTAAAAAATTCACCTTCGGCCTCATAAGAAGGTGTGAGATACGTTGAATAGTATCGGTCGGGTACCAAATCAATCTTTTAGGGTTTGGGCTTGACGAACCCGGATTGGACCCAAAGTTGGGCTCCGACAATCCCGCTTATTGTTATGTATATATAATGTGCACACCTGATATGGCATCTAGGCTGTGATGAATGCAAGCAACGTTGACTAAGGTTGCGTGCGTCCGTGTCTTGGCTAGGTAAACTGTTGTGTTTGCAGCCATGCCGGATGTCCATCTTTTTTTTATTATTAAACTTTATTATGAGCCTCATTGTTGCTGTCAATTTGATATGCTAGGGTCATGGGTTGTGGATAACCTTTTGTTCGTGATGTATTCCTTTTCGGCATGGCAAATAAATTAGGCTATGATGAACTGAATTTTGAGCCTTTTAATCAACATCTTATACATGTATTCCTTAAATGTACTTTGGTTATGATGTTTGGTTTGATGATGGCTTGTTTATGGTGAGTTATGGTATGCTGTTATGATGCTTGGTACAACTTATTATAATTTCCTGCTGGTATTTTTTCCATTCAACGGTGTCGATTTTTAAAGGGTGCCGAATCTACCTGTATCTTGGCAGGGCAACACCACGAAAGTGGTGTTTGCAGCTATGGCGGGTCGAAGGCGCGTTCTACACACAGTGCTGAAATGCGTGTGTTTGGGTCCTAAAATAAGGGCTGAAACGTGTGCGTTTTGTTGTTGAAATGGGGGCTGCAATAGGTGAGTTTTGGTTGCTGAATTTGAAGCTGTGGTGAGAAGTGAGTAGGGTGTGGTTGCAGCCGTGGGGTGTATGGGGAGGCGGTTTTATGGGATTCAATACCATTCTCACGTATAAGATTTGCGATTTTGGTTTTTGTTGCGAAATTCAGTAGTTTGAGTTGACATTATTGTGCATTATATCTTTATATAATCAAAAAATTTAGTGGGATGGTTTGTTTGTAATGAATAGCATAATGTTTCTGTTTGGGTCTATTTGGGTCAAATGAGTAATGAAACAAAATTTTAATTATATAGGAAACTGGTCACAAGTTGTAAGTTGGCCAAATTGAAAATTATAACCAAATTGGTGCCAAATCTTCTTAATTGTCAATGTGATGAAAAGTGAATGCACTGAAGTATTTAACAAGATCGGATCAATATTTCATAGATCCAGATAATTTAGTGAAGATGCTCTGTGGTTTTTTAAGGTATAATCAAAATCAGTTGGTGTTTATTTTATTTACTTATTTATTTTTTGCACCTACACATACAGTTATTTTACAGGTGTGTTTGGGATTGATTTTTCTTAACTGCTTAAGAAAGCTGATTTTCATATATGTTTGATGTAGATATTGCTAATCTAAGTTGTTTTCTGGTAAATTGAATGATGCTCATTATGTGATTGATGAAATGCTAAGTGCATAAGAAACAACAAACATGAATTGAAAAATCATTGAGTTGCTTAAAGAAGGTTATGTTTAGGTTGTATGTTCATAAATCATTTGATTGTAATAATAGTGCTGCAGATAGGATTAAATATTTTTAGGCAAGCTCAAGCATGTAACTGTGTATTTGTTCTAGGTTGTAGCCGTGATGCCATAGGCACATCGTTTTTTGTTTTTAAATGGTCCTTTAGATTAACGTAATTTGTTTTCTCAGGGTCCATTGGATCACCATGTAATGTATTAGTTTTGTGAAATTTGGTTGTATGTGATTGTGGGTATTCAAACTTTAATGAACAATAATTTTTTGTTCCTTTTTAGGTGGAACACTCTTGGCTAAAAAGCGAAAATCTGAACCTGGAAATATGGATCTACAAAAGATGCCTAAAACCTGAGCTTTCCATGGTTTACAGTACTTAAAAGCGAGTGGCTTGCACCTAACACCAACGTAAACAAGGTATGACAGATTCCATGATTGCATTGTCTGATTTTAAGTGTTATGTCTACAGGTGAAGAAACGGGCTGGTCGGGCGTGTTGGGATTCGGTGAAAACGGGTATTCTTAATTTGGGTTCACAAGAATTGAGTAGGTTTATTTGTACCGGCAACACTTTCCTTTCCGTTTCTATATATTGATAATAATTTAAAGCTAACAAACAATATTACAAGGCTAGATTGTTACACATAATATCTAAATAATATTCTAAATAAACTGATTTAATTTACAGTAAGTAGTTTCATAATAAAGACTCGAACCTGCTTTTACATGGTCTCGATGCTCATTCTCTGGTGACATGATTTCAGGTTAACGAGTCTGTTACCAAGTTCGAAAGCCGAGTGCCTCTTTTTGTGAGGCATGTCTCAACTACAAACAAAAGCCTGTCTACAAAGGCATTTGAGGTCAAGAATGCAGGTGTGTTGGAAACCACCTCTAGCCAGCATAAAATGCATACACCAACCTAGATCCAACTACCAAAGGACTTTATACAAAAACTGCATATGAGGTCAACTTCACAGGTGTGGTGGAAAGCGTCTTCTTTTATCTTCTTGAAATTTTTAGAAGTGATATCAGGATGATTACTATTATCCATATTCTCTTTCACAGTATACTGATATGGTGATGAAAACAGGTGGGGAAAAGCAGAGTAGATCTGAAAAGAAAAGACATGAAATGAAGCAATGTTGAAGCTAGGCATGAAAGTTGTTATTGGCGTTACGAGACTCACCATTAAAAGAACCAAAGAATGTAAGTAACTTAAACACTTTCTTTTAATGTATAATTAATTGCTCAAATATATGATGTTATGCATTCTTTTGTGTGTGCGGGATTTGGATTATTCTTGATTTTTATGCAATTGAAAGTTTAGGAGGTTCTCAAATGGCCCACTATGAGTCTTTTTTTACTTTATAGAGATCAAGTTTGCTTATAATCGACTTAAATTCAGCTTTTGAAGTAACCGTCTTAGTAGTTCCTAATTTAACCTATGAACAGTAAAATCAGTTAATTTGATTTAGGATCCCTAATTTAAGGAAGTTTTTAAACTTACCTTTCGTTTCTTGGGTTGGATAAAGCTTACCTTGCTTATTATTTTTGGTAGCTTATCTTGCTGATGCAAAATGGGTCAGGATGGGTGTCCGAATAAAGATAAGTAATGCATTTTTTTTGGATCCTTAATGCCGTTCTTTATTGGTTAATTTGGTTGTTGTGATCAGGGGAGAAAGAATACTATGAAAAACAATTTGTATTGTGTTGAAATTTAATTCAAACTACTAAATTGCTTTTATGTGCAATACAAAGCATAACTATCAACAGTATGCATAAGATGAAAAACATGTGTGTGTGTTTTTGTTTATACCTGTTATATTTTCAACATTATATTGTGAATCATGATGAAAAAACTTTGTATTGCAGCCTTGCAGTTATCATTAGAGCATGTGTGTAGATGTTTTGCAGTTGTGAATGTGGCTGCAAGTGATAAGCTTAGAAGCTAATGGAAGTCGATTTTTAAATTTCCAGTGTACCAGTAAGGCAACAAATAAGGTAATCTAAGAGGCCCTTACCATGTCTCTAAATTAGAATATAGACCACTATTGTTGTTGTTGTTGTTGTTGTTTTTTTTTTTTTTTTTTTTTTTTTTTTTTTTTTTTTTTTTTTTCTCTTCAGGTTAATCAAAATACAAATGCAAGCTGAAGTGCTTGCAGACCATAGGCCGAAGCTTGCAGAGAAGAAAGGCAAGCGGGAGGCGAAGAAGTGACAGTTATCACAAATGCCTAATGAGGCTATCAAGTTCTATATAGCAGAATTAAAAGTGCAGCTGCCACTTTATTAACCGTTTAATAAGGTTCGTTGGTTGTATCATTTTTTACCAGCTATGTAAATATCTAATGTATTTCTGGAAATAAAGATGGGTCTTCACATAACGAATGATTTATAAAAGAACGGTTGAATAGTTTCTGAGTTATGCATTTATGAGTTACTTGATGTTGGGATGGTTTATGAGTTCCTTTAGTTTATAACAGAACGTTGGATGATGTGTCGTTTTGGGTATCCACATCTCTGAATGTGATTGCAGCCATGATGAATGTTACATACTATTCGAACATTCGCAAACCTGAGCCTTACTTTTGACTGTCAAACATACAAATGCTCCAGTATTTGATATAAACTTGCTCACTCTGGGAGAATTGCGGTTTTGCCACAACCCTCCCGCGGCAACGCGCAGGTTACCCCACTCGTTTAAAACATTCACTTAAGTTTAATGCCAAATTTTTGTTTGGTTATGGACATTTAAAAATTTTGTAACACCCCCAAATTTGTTTTGTGGCAGCGGAAGATTTATTTGGGTGTTACTGTGAGGATCGAATACAAAATCATAGAAAAACAGCCTGAGACGGCATTTTTAATTTTACATAGGTCCATAATACAAATTCAGTTACAAAGCGTTACATCAGAGTGCTAAGGTTTCTCTAAAGAAACATCAATTTAACTGAATTACAACTTTATTTTACACCATTTATTTAAGATAGGGTGCGCCTGCTCCATGCCTTGCCTTGCTCCTTTTTAGTTCCCTGAGATACATGCTTAAAAGTCAACATAATGTTGAGTGAAATCATGGAGTTTGTAGTTTAAATATCAGTTCAATCACAAGTAAGATTGTATTGGAGATACAATCAGTTTAAAAATTGATATTGCAGTTCATATATTGCCCTAAGTCTCATGACACGCAAACGTTAACAAAGTACCGCATAAACGGAGGTGTCCACCAAATTAATGATGAAAGTTTTGCCCTCGTGTAATAGGTGATTTTGCCAATTCCTATTTCTCTCAAATATAATGCATCGCGACTAATACGACTAGCAAAAAGCATTCCGTCACAGTATTAGTGGGATAGGTCGTCAACCTCTAATAGATCTATTCATTATATTCGCGTTCACCGCAGTGATTAATGGCTCATGATAAAGGGTCTTATGGCAATATGGTGTACTTAGGCATATATCAAGTCAGGTAGCATACAGAAAAATACTTGTGATTTATTTATAGCATGTATCCCCCTCACGGAGTTTAAAAAGTATAAAGAGTTTAAAAGTGAGGCCATGACTCACCTTATGCGTTCCTGGTGATGGTAAAAATAAACTCAGAGGTGATTATAACAACTTCGATATAGAACCTGGTAAATATATATAAATAACTGAGAATCTGACTAATTTCTAGTGGTGTGTGTGTATGAATGGTGGATGATGATTATACAACGATTCAATCGTTGAAGGTGAAAGTGTTATATGATTATGGTACTCGTACTCTCGTAAGATCATATCTTCCCAATGTAAATGAAATATAATCATGAAATATTTCTATCGCTAATAACTAATATGCAATTATAATGCGAATATGCATATGAAGTAAAGATATGGTGCAAAAATGAAAAATAAGATAAGAATGACAAGTTATAATAGTGGGTCCTTATATTTTCTACCCTAACCGTGGTTTGCGTTACATCGTTAGTCCTTGTCCAGTCCATAGTCCAATAATAGTCCTATAATTGTCCAGATGTCCATATAAGGCTTGGAGTTCAATGGTATGTCAAATTAAGTCCTTTACAACTGTTTTCACAGTTTCAGTCCCTTAGTTTCTAGGTTTGGCAGTTTTAGTCCTTTTCGGTTAAGTCGCGTTACATTTTTAGTCCTTTTTGTATAAAAATGACGGGAAAAATATTCTGAAAATTTTTATAACTTTATTAAGTTTATTTTAACTTATTTCAATTTATTATTTCAGAAAATAAGTTATTTTTGCATTATTGGGCCATTTAACGCTTTGGAACATGGCCCGTTAAGAGTTTTAGAGGCGAGGGCGTGCAAACTGTTTTGGGCTTAGATTTGGGCTATTTTTATGATTCTAAAAATATATTATACGGTCCTGTTGGACCTTGCCATCGAAATTTCTTGTTGGGCTTTGATTTGGCCCAACCGAAGGTTTAATAATTTCGGAAAATATTTGGAATTTAGAACTATGTTGCTGCTATGATTCTAGTAGTATTTAACTGCTTAAATGAACTTATGAAAATAACATTAAAACACGAGTTTTGTAGTTTGTTAAGTGGTCATTTGATTTATGTGAAAACATATGAATGTTATGTGCAAAAGTTCGAAGATCTAATTACCTTGTGTAGCCGGGTCACCTAGTTTAGATTTGCAAATGTTAGTATATTTTTCTAAGTCTTTTCGCTTAGTCGAGTAGCAGTTCAAAAGGATTTATTTTAAGTGTCGAGATGGGGTTATGAGGGGGATCTTAGAAAATGGAAAAGGTTATTTCTCATGTGTATTGTCGAGTTGAGTAAAAATATATAGATGTTATGTTTGTGGATCCGAAGTAAACAAGTCACTAATTGACTATGTCGAAGGGTTCATTTTAGTTGGCATACTTAGTTAGATTTTCTTTTGTCTTCTACATGGTCCGATCGAGTAAGAGTTAAGATGGTTCATTTTTAAAGTCGAAACTTGTGTGTTTTCAAAAGTTATCTAAGTGAAAAGTGTCGGTGGTTACATGGTATATTAAGTCGTGTATCGAAAAAATATGGTCGTTGAATTATTTAGCGAGATATGAAGTTATTTTGGAGGCCACCTTGGGACTGTTTTCATCCGCATAATTAAGTAGCATGTTTTATTTATAGCGTAGTATATATAGATTTGCATGGAATGATTGTGTACATATTCGAGTATAATGATGCGTGTATATTAATGACAAGTTACCATGTTCGATCTAGTGTTTACCAAAATAATGCATGTTGTGCTCATGTGATAAATGTGAGAAAGGTTAGTGACTGTATGGTATGTTTGAAATAAAATGGACACATTTCGAATGTAACATGGGTTATGCATGCAAGTGAGTATGTGAGATATATATTTAAAAGGGGATGAGAAAACTTACAACACCTTTGAGAAAGGTGGTGGAGAGAATATTGGCTGTTCGAATGGGGCACAAGGAAAACAGTGAGATTGAAAAGGTTTGTAGGCTTTGACTCCCAACACTTGCTTCCAAAGTTCTTCGACAGAAAGTTTACTTGTGGTGTTTAAGGAATGTATTGATTTTGATAGAAGGTGATGGGTGATAGAGACTATAAAGGATCGAAGGAAGTGGTTTATATAGGAAAAATATCTCACTTGCATTGACTATTTGACTAATGATTGATGTCACTGTTATCTATGGGACACTTGTGTGATGATATGCTAGTTTAAGTGTGAAATGTGTGTGGTTGGTTGTGATTTTGGCTGCTAGTTTCTTGTATGTTTCTTGTTCATTCGGTTCCTTCACATTTTATCACAAGTTTGAGTGGTTTAGCTACAATTCACGTTCCTTGTTTATTTTGCATATGGAGTATCATACTTACTTGATAATATAATTAGTAGGTTGTGGGAAATTGTTGTAGTATGATAACGTTTTGTGTAGAGGTCTTTAGTGATATGTTTGGTTCGAAATGGGGACAACCAAAACAAGTTTCATCATGGTGCTATTACTTGATATCTCTAGTTGGGTTTTTGGTATCACAGTAGTTAGTTAAGTGGTACTTTTGAATGTGTAATAATAAACGAAAGTCGTGCTTGATATTAATAATAATGTCGGGTTTTTGGAAAGTGGGTAACGAGCGGTTGATAAGAGCAAAGCAAGAAAAATGTAATGAGATAAGTATTGTGGTGATTGGGCATGTGAAGTTTGAGTTGGTTTTTATTGGTTAAAATGTATAACTGTTATATTCGACATTTTAAAAACACGATCGGGTTTTTGGAGGCATTAATGATCGGATGAAAGAAAGAAAACAAAGAAGTGAAGATAATATCATTTGGTGTGTTGGGTGGGCTGTGATATCCGAATGGGGTTGTGTGATGTTCACTTGAGTTGGCTAGCTCGATGGGCTATTGATAATAGGGTTGAGGGGTTGTTGTTGGGCCGAGCAATTAAGTCCATTCGGTTGGTAATTTAGTGTAGGGTTAGAACTTAAGATTAGTGTTTGTATTTACATTTTGGTTAAGTATATTAGGTGAGAAATGGTTTTGTATTGAATGTGTTATAGACATGTTAATTCTTGTTGTGATTATTGTCTCGTGTTGTTGATCGTAAAAATGTGTTGTTGGGTCGGAGAGATTATCTCTAGTGTCGGTGTGTTCAATATATACATATATATAATGCATTACTATTAACAACAATAGTGGAAAGTTTAAATTTCTAGCAAAAATAGGCGTTAGGAAATAGTAATACGAGATTATTATTAATCATTAAGATTGATTACAAGGGTTTTTCACAGGATCTTACACATTTAAAAATTTTGAAAATTGCATATTTAAAAAAACATTTATCATATATGTACGTATGTATTTGATGCGTGGGTTTTGCAACCTTACAACAGGTTTTACCTCTCGAGGGATCTCAAGAGGCTTACAACCCCACCAGGCAGTGTACCTGACCGATGTAGTATAGTGTAGTGGTAAGTACGGGGGATTGATCGTTCTCCACAGGGAATAGTGTTCGTTAGGTGTGAAAGGCTACTCTAATTAGGTCTAAGGGTTGAGGAAGATTCTTTTTATGTTTTTATATTTTATGAAAGCAAGTAAAATCTCGGGTTTGAAAGAGTGGGCGGAATTAGTTGCTAGTCAACTAACCCCAAATTACTACGAATGCAAATAAAATAAATAACTGAAAATAAAATGTGGTGAGAAACTTATGTGTAGAGAAATGTGTTTACTTAGATTTCCTTACTCCCTAACTATCTTTTACCGGTTAATTAGTGTGTATTAGTCGCGTGGATGACGGGTGTATTCCTTAATACCATTCGTGGGGTGGCGTACTTACTTCCCCAACTCTACAAGCTCCTACTTCACTCCTATGTCGAGCCGGCTAGGAAGCTCCTAACATGGGATCACTAGAATTCGCTTGTGCATTAAATACAACCATAAAAACCTGTAGTACGCATTTGGTTCATGTTTCTTAAGACGTTCAAGCAAGTTACCGAATAGGAAGTTAGCCAGTTTTCTTAAGCCTAACATAGATAAACAATCATCCAATACAACTAACAACACACTAATAACCAATAATCAAAAGCTAGGTTTCATTAGATCTAAGCAAACACAAGATAAATTTAGCCTAACATGTTAAACAAAAGACAAGAATAAGATAGAATCAAACAACACATAGACATATTGAATGATTAATTGATAACTTATCTTTCAATGAAACATGGAAGATCTCAAGGCAAAAAGCCCTGAAAAAGTAGCTAAAATCGTCTTAGGGTTTTATCCCAAAATTCCACACACTAAGCTCCCCCTAATGACAAAAAATTAGAAAACTATATATAGACTTTGACATCTGACGGCGTCACCTTATGGATTGTGACGCCGTCACCTCGCCGCTTTTAGGGTTCCCGGATGACCATCCTGACGCCGTCCCTCTTTAGCTCTTCCAAAATCCATTCTGGCTTATCAAGGCTTGACGCCGTCGAACCTATAACGTGACGCCGTCCCCTTATGATTTAAGCCGTGACGCCCTCGATCAAGTTAAAGCGTGACGCCGTCAGAATTCACATGCTATTTTCACTGGCCCGTCATGAGTAAATTTCACGTCCAACTTTTCTTGCCAATGCATGACGCCGTCTGGGGTAAGATGTGACGCCGTCAAAGGTGACTTTGAGCCGATTTTTGAGACTTTGCCGTTTTCTTCACTTTAATGCTCCAAAAACGTCCAAAATGCCTCCTTTTCCAGATTTCTCCTCAAAAGTACCTAAAATGACAAAAGGAACGATTTAGGGCAATATTTGATCAAATAAATACGATTTAAGGCTTAAATGACCCCTTAAAAGCGGTACACTTTTCGCTTCATCAAATACCCTTACACTTGAGATTTGCTTGTCCTCAAGCAAATGCGCTTTTATTCTAATCAAAATACAAGTTAGGGGTCATTTAATGCTAACACAAAAGTAATTACAACAAATAATCGTTCCACTTCAATCATAATAAGCACGGAGATTACATACTAGCACCTCACAAGTAGTGTTTAGATACTCACATCTCTCAAGTGTCATCAAACTAAATCTCATAAATGAAAACGGAAAATATCTCTCACTACCTGTCATAGCAAATAGATTACCATAGGCTTGGGAAAGGATCGAAAACCTCCTCCACTAGGCGTAAGCACCAAAGATAAACTATCAAAGAGGGCTTTTAAATGGGTTATAATGTTAGGTGTAGGGAAAAGGAAAACACGGTTTTGTTGGATAAAGGATATTTTACTGGTGGCTAGTTAAAGATCTTGATCAATTACATGTACTATACAACGTTGCTAAGCCAAGACTAGACTCGATCTTAAGCTAGAAACAAAATAACAAAATAACAAAAACATAAAAATAAACATAAAATGAAACGGGATGGTAGTCCGTATGTTTTTTTCTATTTTTCTTTTTCTCATTTTTTTGTACTTTTCTTGATTTTTTTTTTTTTTTTTTTTTTTTTTTTTTTTTTTTTTTTTTTTTTTTTGTTCATACACTTTTACCCTACCATCCAAAATAATACATCATAGGGGTATTGCATCCCCTTACACTTGAACTTTTACATAACTTTACAATTAACTAATCTACTGACTCGAATTAAGATAATTGAAAAACTTGGAGTACTTTTAAAACATTTAGCACATATGGGGGTAATAAATGATGTTCTTCCCCATTACTCCATTATACTAGTACTTTACCCATGAGTCCCAATCGTCCCAAAACAATATGTACAAGGATATGACTCGACTTAGCAACCATGTAATCAACTAGATAATTAACTTGGGTTTAAACAAATGTTGTAACAATAATGCACTAAAAATGAGTGCATACAAGGTAGGCTAAGGCGATTTGGGTGTACATTTTAGTGGGGTGTAACAAATTCTTCCTTTAAGTAAAATGCTTAAAGGTCGAAACGAAAAGATAGGCTCTGAGGGGTGTACTAGGGGTATCGTGTACTAAAAATGAGTACAACGCAAAGGGTGTGGGAGAATTACTTGACTAATGTAGCCAATGTAATTATAACAAAAACACAGGTGTAAAACAATGGGTTAATCCTAATGCCTCTTATCATGTAGTAAATCTAACTACACGAATGTAGTCTCACTTGTGGCCTTGGAATGGTCCTAACGCAAGTTCTAGAATCTAAGTGCTACCGGTACACACATCATAGCATAAATGCTTTTCCTACCAATTCTAGGGGCGAACCTCACATATTTGGGGTGGAAAATTTTTTAGTGGTACGGTTTTTTGTGCTAGTCATATAACTCCTATCCGTGAGACGCTCATTAAGATCAAAGTTTCACTCCTATATGTTGTAAAAAATTTTAAATTTGGCACTAAAATTACCTTAACAAGTATTTATCTTAGTTTTATTACACATCTACTATTAAACAAACAAAAATCAAGCGCAATTGTATTTTCTAAAATCGTACTTTTACCCTCCCTTACACTTAAGATGAACATTGTCCCCAATGTTCAAATAACAAGATGTAAAAGTAAAAAGTAAAAGAATGAAATCAAATACTCCCCTGATTCGTTCGGTGGATAGTGAAATTACACGGTTAGATCTTCCTCCAAAGAGAATGTTGAAGCTCCATGACTAATGCATCGCCATAAGCTTGATTCCATAAACATCTCCTTGTCCAAAATAACCTGTTAAACCTGAGAAAACAAACACTAAAACCTGCATAACATCGGCGGGATAAAATCTATATATAAGGATATAATGCTTGTGGACTGATAATTTTGCAGATTCCTGGAGATTATAAGTTGGAGATTTAATAAAAACTTTTTATGAAAACAAAACTTTCAAAAATTTCTGGAAATTAAATCTGACGCCGTCAGGTTATAACCCCTGACGCCGTCAGAAATGACCTGACAAAAATTTTCATTTTAAGTTTCCGGAAAATTTCTGGAAAAACCTTTACCTTACTTCCTGGAAATCCTGCAAAACATCATTATGACTCGATACAAGCATTTGACTCAAACAAACACTAATATGTATGCTAATTTATTATTATTACGATTCATGTTAATTTGTGTTCTAATAAACCGATTTAGATTTCCCTTACACTTATCTTTTGCAAAATACCTTTATATGTAGTTAAGACGAAGTTAAAAACAACATAAAGCATTTTCACAAATTAGTTTTTAACATGAATCAATAATAATAAAAATTAAACACACATACGGAAACAAATAAAAACAAACAAACAAATAAATAAACACACAAAGCAAATAAAGCAAATAAAGCTTGGGTTGCCTCCCAAGAAGCGCTTTTCTTTATTAACGAGTCTTGTAGCTAGACTCAAAGTCACGTACATTACGTGACTCCATCATCGGTCACGGTTCCTAGGCCATTCTCCTTCCCGGTTTTATATTCCGGTCCTAATTTCAAACAATCCTTGTAGAAACCGAATATCCTTTCCATAACATAGTCTACTCCTTTACTTCTATCCTTATCATTCCTATAGTAGACCGCTTGTTTAAGCTCCTTCTCAACATTTGACAAGTGTTGGAATTGTTCTATCTTATATGGCATTTGGTAGCTTACTTCATCGGTCTCATCCTTAAATCTAACTATCCCTAAGGAAGGTTCATAAGTCATTCTAGAGACCTCAACAAATGGTTTTCCAAAAACCACTTGAGTCAAGGATGCATCGACTATTGGACGGATATCTTCTACAATTACAAAGTCGGTGACATAGGTGAAGTTTCCTACATAAACCGGTAATCCCTTAACTCTTCCCGTGAAGTTACTCATCCAACCCTTGTTAGGGAACATCCTATACCCAAGTTGATTTTTCATTATCAAGTTGTAGTGGGCTCTAGTCATGATGTTTATGGGCGATCTAAGGTCGATGTAAGCTTTCCACACATGTAGATGTCCGATGTTGCATGGTATGTTGAGATTAGAAGGGTCGCCTATTTCAATGATTGGTTTACCTAGGAAGTATGGTGTCTCGGGGTCATCGAATAAGTTTGTATGATATGCGCGCTCTTCCTTAGTGGGTAGCCTATTGAAGTAGTCCTCATCATCATCTACTTCTTCAATCTCACTTGTCTTAACTTTCTTATCAACCTCGACTTTCTTATCCTCATCCTTAGGTTCACTATTATCCTCATTCCTATCAATTGGTTTAATAGTGACAATGTTGACAAAGTGGACGTGTTTGGATGAAGAGGGGTCTTTTACTTGGGGTCCGCTATTTGTGTTCCTAGCGTCCTTATGTGGAGGTGATAACACTTGGTTATGGAGAGCTTTCAACAAGTTGTCAATTTTATTGGTCATCTCCGTTTGTTGTTGATTGAATTCGGATTCAAACTTGGCTAAACGAGCTTCTTGAGATGCCATAAATTGAGACATCAATCCTTCAAAGTTATCGGTACTACCATTGCCAGAAGGATTGTTGTTGAAAGTACGGTTCGAGTTGGAACCGCTTGATTGGAAACGATTAGGTGGGTTGGAAGAATTGGGTTGTTGTGTGTTTTGGTTTTGTTTCCACCTAAGGTTCGGGTGATTTTTCCATGAGGGGTTGTATGTATCACCGTAATGGTTTGGCTCGGGTTTGAAAGTGTACCACTTATCTCCCGCTCCGTCGGTACGCGATGATGCGTAGTCCACAAAAGCTTGTTCGGGGAGTTCCATGCAATCACGAGTGTCGTGGGGACCACTACATAACTCACATGAAGAAGTGATTTTGTTCACTTGGCTTGAAGGTTTAGGAGCCTCGTAGGATTTCATGAGAAACTTGACTTGGTCTTCAAGTTCTATGATCCTACGGTCGGAAGTGCTTGAATTATTCGAAGGCAAAGATATTGCCTTGACCGTTTTATTCAAATCACGGGGATCACTCCAACTTTCGTTGTCATAAAGAGCAAGATCCTCTAGGAGAGCCCATGATTGTTCCGCACTTAGATCACGTAGCTTGCCACCGGCCGATTGGTCAATGGTTTGCCTCGTGGAGAGATTGATATGGTCATAGAAGATTTGGACTTGGAGCCACAGTTCTATGCCATGGTGAGGGACTTTTTGGAGTAAGTCCTTGAATCGAGTCCATGCCTCGTAGAGAGTTTCGCCTTGACGTTGTTGGAACATCAAGATATCATTCCTTAGCTTGGTAGTTCTTCCCGGTGGGAAAAACTGAGCAAGGAAACGAGTGGTGAGATCATCCCAAGAGGTGATGGATCCTGCGGGTTGACGTTCTAGCCACTGACTAGCTTGGTCCCGCAGAGAGAATTGGAAGAGACGCAATCGGGTCGTCTCTCGAGTGGCAACATCAAGGTCTATAGAATCAACGATTTTAAGAAAGTCCTTGAGATGTTGATTAGGATCTTCAGAACGAAGTCCATGGAATGCGCATCCGCTTTGCACCAACCGGATGGTGTCGGATCGCAAGGGTGTGATATTGGCTCCTTGAGTGAGCTCAATGGTGTTTCGATAGCCATGGTGGCTAGGACGGGAATACTCTCCTAAAGTACGGGCTCTAGGAGGTGGTTGTGGTTGTTGTGGTGGTGGGTTGTGTGGGTTAAGGATATTACCATCTTCCATGATGTCGGACGGTAATGGTTACGAACAAAGACACGAAGAAAATAGATAGACTAAAGAAATCCTAGAAAAATAAAATAAAAATCTCACTAGAAAGGAATCTAGTGAGTAGACCTAATAGAAATAAAAATTCAACCTAAACAATAACTATTCCCCGGCAGCGGCGCCAAAAACTTGATTCGTGGGTTTTGCAACCTTACAACAGGTTTTACCTCTCGAGGGATCTCAAGAGGCTTACAACCCCACCAGGCAGTGTACCTGACCGATGTAGTATAGTGTAGTGGTAAGTACGGGGGATTGATCGTTCTCCACAGGGAATAGTGTTCGTTAGGTGTGAAAGGCTACTCTAATTAGGTCTAAGGGTTGAGGAAGATTCTTTTTATGTTTTTATATTTTATGAAAGCAAGTAAAATCTCGGGTTTGAAAGAGTGGGCGGAATTAGTTGCTAGTCAACTAACCCCAAATTACTACGAATGCAAATAAAATAAATAACTGAAAATAAAATGTGGTGAGAAACTTATGTGTAGAGAAATGTGTTTACTTAGATTTCCTTACTCCCTAACTATCTTTTACCGGTTAATTAGTGTGTATTAGTCGCGTGGATGACGGGTGTATTCCTTAATACCATTCGTGGGGTGGCGTACTTACTTCCCCAACTCTACAAGCTCCTACTTCACTCCTATGTCGAGCCGGCTAGGAAGCTCCTAACATGGGATCACTAGAATTCGCTTGTGCATTAAATACAACCATAAAAACCTTTAGTATGCATTTGGTTCATGTTTCTTAAGACGTTCAAGCAAGTTACCGAATAGGAAGTTAGCCAGTTTTCTTAAGCCTAACATAGATAAACAATCATCCAATACAACTAACAACACACTAATAACCAATAATCAAAAGCTAGGTTTCATTAGATCTAAGCAAACACAAGATAAATTTAGCCTAACATGTTAAACAAAAGACAAGAATAAGATAGAATCAAACAACACATAGACATATTGAATGATTAATTGATAACTTATCTTTCAATGAAACATGGAAGATCTCAAGGCAAAAAGCCCTGAAAAAGTAGCTAAAATCGTCTTAGGGTTTTATCCCAAAATTCCACACACTAAGCTCCCCCTAATGACAAAAAATTAGAAAACTATATATAGACTTTGACATCTGACGACGTCACCTTATGGATTGTGACGCCGTCACCTCGCCGCTTTTAGGGTTCCCGGATGACCATCCTGACGCCGTCCCTCTTTAGCTCTTCCAAAATCCATTCTGGCTTATCAAGGCTTGACGCCGTCGAACCTATAGCGTGACGCCGTCCCCTTATGATTTAAGCCGTGACGCCCTCGATCAAGTTAAAGCGTGACGCCGTCAGAATTCACATGCTATTTTCACTGGCCCGTCATGAGTAAATTTCACGTCCAACTTTTCTTGCCAATGCATGACGCCGTCTGGGGTAAGATGTGACGCCGTCAAAGGTGACTTTGAGCCGATTTTTGAGACTTTGCCGTTTTCTTCACTTTAATGCTCCAAAAACGTCCAAAATGCCTCCTTTTCCAGATTTCTCCTCAAAAGTACCTAAAATGACAAAAGGAACGATTTAGGGCAATATTTGATCAAATAAATACGATTTAAGGCTTAAATGACCCCTTAAAAGCGGTACACTTTTCGCTTCATCAGTATTTTAGTACAAGTTTAGTGAAATCTTAATAATTTTGCTAAAATTCGATTGAGAAGAATCGCACTTGTCAAAGTACAAAGATTCTCATGTGATTTATATAGCATGAAAATGTGTAATTTTTGAATACTGGAATTTATATAAGCAATACTATACATATTATTAATCATATATTGCAAAAACTAATTTATACTTCTTTATGTGTACAAGTTATATAATATTTTGACGAATATTATACAACATTGACTGATTAGCAAGTACCTTTCACTAGGGATGAGCATATCCAACCGAATCCCGAAACCGTCCCGATCTCGTCCCGAAACCGTACCGAGTCCCGATATACGGTACAGTACCGGGACTACTAAATGTGGCAAAAAAAATTCGGGACATTTCGGGTTCGGGACGGGAATTATTCGGGAAATCCCGATTTGGTACCGAAATTAGAATAGTCCATGTTTTTTAATGAATTGTGTTATCCAAACACCCATTTGTTCCATCCAACAAGCAAACCAAAGGTAAAAAAAAAAAAAAAAAAAACCCTATTGTTATTAACAAATAACCACCAAAGTTCTTTCACAAAATCTCTCAAAAAATTAAACCATAATTTATTATCAATCACACAAGTCATCTCAATCTTTATCATTGGAAATGTATGGAGGTATGTTAGTAACACCAATCGTTCATTATTTTATTGTGCCATGTAGTTTTCATCTTGGATGTTCGGGTTGTCTTGAGTCTGTTATACGTCCAGTTCAGTTTAAATAATGATTCTTGGTCTGGCTACAACTTGTGTGACAAAGTATGATCGTTGTATAATTAAAACTAACGTTACGAGGCAAACTATAAAACAATTATTGTGGATGCATAATACGCACATACATCACATACAAGCGTGCATATAAATATGAGAATGTACTGTATATGTTTTTATGTGTTTTTATGCATGTATTTTTTTCTGTTTAATAAGTTTCAACTTTCAACTTTGTTTTTTTTCACTGCTAGAGTCCAAGAAACCAGAAGCATAGTTATATATAGTCTCTGATTTTTGACGATTTTCGTTTGAATCCAAATGAATAAATTGAGGTTTCTAAAATCTGAGATTCAAAAGAAATGAGAAGCCAAATGAATGTAGTCAAAGGAGCATGTATTTTCAAGATAAAAACCGGCTAAGAAATATGTCGGGTTGCTTATGCATTTATGTGCAGTTTATGATTGTCATCAGAGTTTATTGCTCTGTGTAAAATTATTTTACCAGTTTTATCTAAACTAAAACGAGAATATCCAGATACGTACCGATTTTCCGGCACCGAATCCCGGAACCGGTACCGGTACCGAATCCCGGAACCGGTACCGGTACCGAAATCCCGTTCGGTACGGTACCGGGATACACTTTTCATGCTCGGGAAAAATTCGGGAGCATCAATTCGGGACGGGATTGGTCCCGAGCTCATCCCTACCTTTCACCGCCAATCATCACAATCTTGTAAACTACTGACTACCATTTTCAAATCGTCATTGCATCGTGATACATAGATACTTGATATTTTAATACTATGAAATACTGTGCCATAAATTATTCTCAAAATTCTCGTGATGTGTAAGGTCATTCTCACGAAAAGCATATCTATTGTTTGTCAAAAATTTTGATTACATTTTCGCCGCAACACGAATACCAAGGAGAATTACAAGGACCATTGCCATAACTTTCTTTGAAGGAAAAAACGAGTCAGCAAACATTTGACAATGGGGAACGGTCTAGAACAAACTAGGCGCCTGGAATCATCTCGCCTCTCAACATTTCACAATGAACATCCTGGATCTCACGAAAGTAATCTTAACCCACTTATATAATCTCCAACCACCCTAGCTTCCTCATCATCACAAGAGAAACAAACAAGCAAGCAATCAAACGCATTTTTGTCCCACAAAACAAATTCTCTGTTATATTTTTTAGTCTGTGTTTAAAAAGATGTCAGGAAAAGGTGAAGGACCAGCTATTGGTATTGATCTAGGAACAACATATTCGTGTGTTGGTGTCTGGCAACATGATCGTGTAGAGATCATTGCTAATGATCAAGGGAATAGAACCACACCTTCTTATGTTGCTTTTACTGACACTGAGAGGCTCATTGGTGATGCTGCTAAGAATCAAGTCGCCATGAATCCAACAAACACTGTTTTTGGTATGTTCTCTCTCTATCTAGTACTTCATACGTATTTAGTTTTTATAGTATTTTTTTTGTAAAAGGATTGCTTACATTGGTGCTAGTTACCATTATATTTGTAGCACTTTCCTAGGATTTCTAGCTGGGTTTTGTAGTTTAAAATTGAAGGGACGTTTGCAGTTTGCTTATAAGAATTATTATATAAAAATGGACTTATTTGTGTGTATTTACGGTTTCTGTTTGTTGGGTTTTGTAAAAGATCCTTGTCTTTAGTTAGGTTTGAGCCACTTGTATCTAGCTGTGGAATGATGACTATGCATGAAGATGTATCTGCAAGGGACTTTTTTCATGTTATGTTATCAATTTGCTGGATTTTGATTGATCATTAATTCTAAGTGTGTCTTTGTAATGTGATTTTTTCGCAGATGCTAAGCGATTAATTGGTAGGAGGTTTTCTGATCCATCAGTGCAAAGCGACATGAAGCACTGGCCTTTTAAAGTCGTCCCTGGCCCCGGCGACAAACCTATGATTGTGGTGAATTACAAAAACGAAGAGAAACAATTCTCTGCTGAAGAAATCTCTTCCATGGTTTTAGTCAAAATGAAGGAAATTGCTGAGGCCTATCTTGGTACAACCATAAAAAATGCTGTGGTCACTGTCCCTGCGTACTTCAATGACTCTCAGCGTCAAGCCACAAAAGATGCTGGTGCCATCTCTGGTCTTAATGTCATGAGAATCATCAACGAGCCGACGGCAGCTGCCATTGCTTATGGGCTTGACAAGAAGGCTTCAAGTGTTGGTGAGAAGAACGTGCTGATTTTTGACTTGGGTGGCGGTACTTTTGATGTTTCTTTGCTTACTATTGAAGAGGGTATCTTTGAAGTGAAGTCGACTGCTGGAGATACGCATTTGGGTGGCGAAGATTTTGATAACAGGATGGTTAATCACTTTGTTCAGGAGTTTAAGAGAAAGAACAAGAAGGATATCAGTGGGAATCCAAGAGCTTTGAGGAGACTGAGGACTGCTTGTGAAAGAGCAAAGAGGACTCTTTCATCAACTGCACAAACCACCATTGAGATTGATTCTCTTTACGAAGGAATTGATTTCTACTCAACTATCACTCGTGCAAGGTTTGAGGAGTTGTGCATGGATTTGTTCAGGAAATGTATGGAGCCAGTCGAGAAGTGTTTAAGAGATGCGAAGATGGATAAAAGCAGTGTTCATGACGTGGTTCTTGTTGGTGGCTCTACTCGAATTCCCAAAGTTCAGCAATTATTACAAGATTTCTTCAACGGCAAAGAACTGTGTAAGAGCATCAACCCTGACGAAGCCGTGGCATATGGTGCAGCTGTCCAAGCCGCCATTTTGAGTGGTGAAGGGAACCAAAAGGTTCAAGATTTGCTTTTGCTGGATGTGACGCCTTTGTCTCTAGGACTTGAGACAGCTGGTGGAGTTATGACAGTGTTGATACCAAGGAACACGACCATTCCCACCAAGAAAGAGCAGGTGTTCTCAACCTACTCGGATAATCAACCAGGGGTTTTGATCCAAGTTTACGAGGGTGAAAGAACACGCACCAAAGACAACAATCTTTTGGGGAAGTTTGAGTTATCTGGAATCCCACCGGCTCCTCGTGGAGTACCACAGATCAATGTCTGTTTTGACATTGATGCTAATGGGATCCTGAATGTGTCTGCAGAAGACAAAACCACAGGTCAGAAGAACAAGATCACGATTACAAATGACAAGGGAAGGTTGTCTAAAGAGGAGATAGAGAAGATGGTGCAGGAGGCAGAAAAATACAAGGCGGAGGACGAAGAACACAAGAAGAAGGTTGAAGCAAAGAACGCATTGGAGAACTATGCCTATAACATGAGGAACACGATCAAGGATGAGAAGATAAGCTCCAAGCTGCCTGCAGATGACAAGAAGAAGGTGGAGGATGCGGTGGAAGAGGCGATCAAGTGGTTGGACGGGAATCAGCTGGCTGAGGTTGAAGAGTTTGAGGACAAGATGAAAGAGCTAGAAGGAGTTTGCAATCCAATTATTGCTAAGATGTATCAGGGCGGGGCTGGGCCTGATATGGGTGGAGGCATGGGCGCCGATGGGCCTGCGGCTGGTGGTGCAAGTGGCGGTGCTGGTCCTAAGATTGAAGAGGTGGATTAAGGTGCTCCATATGTGTAGTTGTCATTGAAAATGCTTGTTTCTGTCTTGTAGTTGGTCTAATGATGTGTATGTCAATTGAAAGCTGAATATGTTTACTTCCTTTGAGATGATGTTACTTTTTTTTTCAAGATATGAGGAAAGTCCTTTTTTTTTGTGAGAACTCTTTCAGATTTTTGTGTATCAGAAACATCATTATAACGTCAGAATTAAATATCCACAAGGAAACTAACTCATAAAAGTTACTGTTTAGAACTGAAATGCCAACTTTCCGAGCGTTGCCAGCGATTGTGCAAAACTTGAAGCATAAGGGATATATTGTGTATGAAAAGTGCGGTAACAGTTGAACAAAGAAACTCAAGAACACAAGAATATGGTACTGAATTAAATGAATTGCACATCTAAATCAATGCATTGATGAATGAGTACAGAAACCCTGTTGAGGATAGTCAATAACTGAATTAGCTGCCTAAATTAACTATAAACTACCAACAAGCTACTCCGCTTGACTTCCCACAGCCTCTGAAGTTTACATCTACTTCACAAATCCACAATTTCTTTTTGCTAATCATGGTGCCCGACCAAAAAATTTTAAATCAACAAATTTGAACAACTTAAGTCATAGTATTTTGTTGATGTTATGAGGCATAGACAAGATTGAAGCTTACTTCTATCATTGCAATTTTAGTTATAGTATTTTTTGATCTCGATCTGACGACTTACTTCGATCCATAAACTCGATTTTCGCCAGCAAAAACATGATATTCGTCCTCCATAATCTGATTTCGTCATCAATAATCTGATTATTATCCATATGTAACTAATTGATTGTTAGTTGGCAATTTCGAAATGAAATTCGAGGGAAAAAAAAAAAAAAAAATTGATCCCTAATTTTGAAAAAGTATGATGACGAGGACTTATGATGCAATCAACAATTAATGAATGTTTCTTCAAGTCGATTCGATGATTGATTTTGATTTTGTATTCCAAATTGTCTTTTATATTGCCGACGGAGTCGAGAGAAACAATGGTGACATGACATACATTCTAAACCGTTGGATCATGTAAAAATCAATCTCAGCCGTCTAAATTAGTTTCATGCTTATCAAGAACATTTTAATAGAAGATCTGTAAATATTTTGCCTATGAAAACCACATGGGATAAAAAATACAACCTACATACATATTTTTAAGGAATATCTTCAGCTAATTTATATATCATGGTATTTAAAATAAATTCTTTAACCTCATATTAAATTCGTGCTCAAAAAAAAAAAAAAAAAACCTCATATGTAAATTAGTGGATCGAGTTCACTACACCAAACTTTCATAATTTACATGTTTGAGTATTTACTACTATTTTAAAGATATTTTACATGCAATATATATATATATATATATATATATATATATATATATATATATATATATATATATATATATATATATATATATATATATATATATAGTGTTGTATTCTATGCAGTACCAATATTAGATACAGTACTTTACAGTACCATTAAAATGAATCTAGGCCATTGGATGAGTTTAATCAATGGTTAGGATTAAAAGTGCCAAAATTGTAATTAAACAAAAGATGAAGGTTTCTTTTTTAATTACACAAAAGGCTAAAAGGGCATTATGGAAATTTTACTTTTAACTATTTCAAAAACCGTCCCTGGCTACTATATAACAGAACATATACTCCATCCTAGGGTTTTCTTCAAACCCTCTCCATTTCTCAGCCGCCACCCCCACTGTTCCGGCCTCCACCTGCCGCCGTTCCTCACCGTAGCCGTATACCACCGACGTAGAAGGCGATAGGAAGTTGTCAGTTGCTTTGGGGTTCGATTCGACTCGAGTATCACATGTCGTCACTACCATCATCTTCTTCCCCTTTTTCTTGCCGTTGGTAAGTGTTAACACCACCACCACCTATTGCCTTTAAAACCGAGTATTATGTATATATATGTTTTAAGTTTTGTTAGGTTATTGAGATTCTTTTAATTTATTCATAATATTTGTGGGTAGTCATATAAATTTAGTTTATTTTGATTGTGATTTCTTTGTTTAGAAGCCAAAGATGGAGCGACTTGGTGAAATGGGTTTGATAGGCGAAGACTTTGAAGGAAATCTTGGAAGGGTTAGAGGAGATGGATCTGAAAGCAGGTCTGGTGGAAGTGATAATTTAGAAGGTGCATCTGGTGATGAACAAGATGTTCCTGTTGGCCCTTCTTCGAGTTCTTGTAGGCGACAGAAATATCATCGGCATACTCCCTATCAAATTCAAGAACTTGAAGCGTAATAATCCTTTTAGTTATTGTTTTTTTAACATTAAAATTAAAGTTTGTTGGTATGTTAATTAAATGTTAATGTTTTTTTGTAACAGTTCGGTTAAAGATAATCCTTTATCAATATCGAAAGATAGAGCCCAGCTATGCAATTCGTTTATGTCACTTTAGCAGTTTGTTTTTCTTACTTGTTTTAAAAATGAGGCATTTTAGATTGCGCATACATGTTTAGATTGTGCATATGTGTTTGTTAATTGGTTTAAAATCAATTAAAATGAATGTGCATATATGTTTTAACGTTGATATAAAATCAAGAAAAAATGTATGCATATATGTTTTAAATTGTGCATATGTGTTTAGATTGTGAATATATACATCTTAGTTGTTTATGATAAAAAAAATAACAATTGTTTTTAATTTCAGGTATGAACATGTTTGATAAAGATGACGACCATGACTAGTTTAAGGAGTGCACATGTGTCTTCAACTAGTACATACTTTCTAAAGAGAAGTTGATTATCATAAAAATGTAAAGACACAATTGCGGAATGAGACACAAGAGCACATTGAAGGCGTGCATATATGTTTGACTTCTAAAAATGTTGATAACAATTAGTGTGCACATATGTCCGTTTGCGTTAATTGTATTTCAATCGATATCGAATTTTGTGTTTAACATTTATGTTCGTGGTTTGTTATAAATTTACATTATATAAAACAACACATATGCACCTTACTATTGAAAAACATGCATGTTGTCAACATTATTTCAAAACAATTGTACACAAGAAACATATGTAAATTTACAATATTTAAAAAAAAAAAAAAAAAAAAACACATATGCACTTCATTTTTCTGAAAACATGTATGCTGAAAAAAAATTAAAAAAAATTCCGAAAATTAAGAGAATTTAAAAACATTTTTTAATTTAAAAAAATTCAAAAAGAAACCAAAAATGTCTTTGACTATTATGCCCTTTTCAATTAAATAAAAATATTTATTAATACTAAATTCCTATTGGTCTAAATCAGTACTGTAAAGTACTGCGTCTAATATTGGTACTGCATAGAACGCGCCCCTATATATATATATATATATATATATATATATATATATTATATATATATATATATATATATATATTATTATATATATATATATATATATATATATATATATATATGTGTAACTTTCAAACGAGAACCATTTTATCCACAAGAACTGAGAGAACCATCAAAAACATACATGCACGCCTTCAATAATTGTATTTTTGCACATATGTTTTCAAAACAACACATATGTTTTAAAAAAAACATAGTTGTTCTAAAGAAGTTGATAAGAAATTCGAAGTACAAAAATTTTCTTTGAAGGTGTGCATGTATGTTCTTATAAGACGTGCAACGACAATATTGCGGCCGTATGTAAGGTTTTTGTGAAAAAAGAAGATGAGTTCATAATGATATTGAAGAACATAGGTGGATGTTTACGATTATTGATAATTTGCATGCATTTTTATTTTATTTTAAAAGGCGTGCATGTATGTTTTTGGTGGTTCTCTCAGTTCTTGCGGATAAAATGGTTCTCGTTTGAAAGTCCCCCTATATATATATATATATATATATTAACTTGAGCAAGTTGTTTATTTAGTGAATGAAAATATATTTTTTATAAAATTTTCACCTAATTTAAATGGTACGAAGTACAAATATTACTAAATACAAGGTCAAAAAACGTTATAATTTTTTACCTACATCCTTAGACAATTTTGTTCATGAGTTTTTTTCGTGTTTAAAATGATCAAATTAAGGATTTATTAGAGCTCAATAGTTCGTTGATGATAATAACGTATTTTTATTATTATTACAGTATTTTTTTTTATTACTTATGGTTTAATTTGAAATTTTTGAAGTTGGGTTTTCAACTTTTCATTGCACATTGTGGAAGATTGTTAGTATGAGACTCATGTTCACCATTTTTTTAAAATTTTTTTTATCAATATTTACGGAGCTGAGAGAAAGAATTGTGACATGACATCCATTCTAAACCGTTGGATCATGTAATAATTCAATCTCAACCGTCTAAATTAGTTTCATGCTTATCAAGAACATTTTAAGAGAAGATCTGTAAATAAGCTAATTTATATATTAATGTATTTAATATAAATTCATAACCTCATATTAAATTCGTGTGAAAAAAAAAAAAAAAAAAAAAAAAAAAAAAAAAAAAAAAAAAACTCATTTGCAAATTAGCGGATCGATTTCTACACCAAAATTTCATAATTTACTTGTTTGAGTATTTACTACAATTTTAAAGATATTTTACATGCAAGATTATATATATTAACTCGAGCAAGTTGTTTATTTTGTACCTACATCCTTAGAAAATTTTGTTCATGAGTTTTTTTTTTCGTGTTTAAAATGATTAAATTGGGGATTTATTAGAGCTCAATAGTTCGTTGATGATAATAAGATATTTTTTTTTATTACTTATGGTTTAATTTGAAAATTTTGAAGTTGGGTTTTCATTGCACATTGTGGAAGATTGTTATGTTCACCATTTTTTTAAAATTTTTTTATCAATATTTACGGAGCTGAGAGAAACAATGGTGACATGACATACATTCTAAACCATTGGGTCATATAAAAATTCAATCTCAACCGTCTAAATTAGTTTCATGCTTATCAAGAACATTTTAAGAGAAGATCTGTAAGTATTTTGCCTATGAAAAACACATGGGATAAAAAATACAACCTACATACCTATTTTTAAGGAATATCTTCGACTAATTTATATATTAGGGCATTTAAAATAAATTATTAACCTCATAATTAATTTGTGTTCAAAAAAAAAAAAAAAAAAAAAAAAAAAAAAAAAAAAAAAAAAAAAACTCATATGTATATTAGCGGATCGATTTCACTACACCAAACTTTCAAAATTTACATGTTTGAGTATTAAATACTATTTTAAAGATATTTTACATGCAAGATTATATATATTAACTCGAGCAAGTTGTTTATTTAGTGAATGACAATATATTTTTTATAAAATTTTCACCTAATTTATATGGTACGAAGTACAAACATTATTAAATACAACGTCAATAAGCGTTATAATTTTTTTACCTACATCCTTAGACAATTTTGGTCATGATTTTTTTTTCGTGTTTAAAATGATCAAATTGGGGATTTATTAGAGCTCAATAGTTCGTTGATGATAATAGGGTTTTTTTTTTTTTACTTACGGTTTAATTTGAAAGTTTTGAAGATGGGTTTTCATTGCACATTGTGGAAGATTGTTAGTATGAAACTCATGTTCACCATTTTAAAAAATAAAATAAAATTTATCAATATTTACGGAGCTGAGAGAAACAATGGTGACATGGCATACATTCTAAACCGTTGGATAATGTAAAAATTCAATCTCAACCGTCTAAATTAGTTTCATGCTTATCAAGAACATTTTAAGAGAAGATTTGTAAATATTATGCCTATGAAAAACACATGGGATAAAAAATACAACCTACATACCTATTTTTAAGGAGTATCTTCAGCTAATTTATATATTAGGGTATTTAAAATAAATTATTAACCTCATATTAAATTCGTGTTCAAAAAAAAAAAAAAAAAAATGTAAATTAGCGGAGCGATTTCACTACACCAAACTTTCATAATTTACATGTTTGAGTATTTACTACTATTTTAAAGATATTTTACATGCAAGATTATATATATTAACTCGAGCAAGTTGTTTATTTAGTGAATGAAAATATATTTTTTATAAAATTTTCACCTAATTATGGTACGAAGTACAAACATTATTAAATACAACGTCAAGAAGGGTTATAATTTTTTACCTACATCCTTAGACAATTTTGTTCATGTGTTTTTTTCGTGTTTAAAATGATCAAATTGGGGATTTATTAGAGCTCAATAGTTTGTTGATGATAATAAGGTATTTTTATTATTATTATTTTTATATTACTTATGGTTTAATTTGAAATTTTTGAAGTTGGGTTTTCATTGCACATTGTGGAAGATTGTTAGGGGGAGGGAGTGGTCACCAGTTTACCAACTTTTGCCAAATTGCCACATCATCATCTACCAATCACAACCTTCCAACTTAAGGTTTACCAAACTTTACCAAAATGGTGGCGGCGGTCATCAAAGTTTACCATATCCAAATTTTCCACATCACATTTTTTTTTAATAAATATAATCCAACAAAAAATATATAAAATTAAAACACAACATTTTATTAATAACAAAAAAAAAAAAAAAAAAAAAAAAAACATTACATAATACTTAAAAATAAACAAACCATTACATAATACTTAAAAAAAAAAGCATTAATCGTCATTGAGGTATGGCAAGTCTTGAGCGGCCACGTGCTCCGTGAGATCATACCGAAGACGATGATGGACGTGTTCGTCTAGTAACTCGCCTAGGACATTATCATCAAACACTGGCTGTACCGGCTCATCCATTATATGAACCGGTGAGATTGCTCGCCCGTCGCCTTTTATGATCATATTATGCAAAATAATGCAAGCGTGAACAATTTTCCCTATTTTTTGTTTGGTCATAGGCCGGAGAGGTCACTTGAGAATTTTCCATTTTCCTTTGAGAACACCAAAGGCTCGCTCGACATCCTTTCTTGCCCCCTCTTGTAACTTCTTGAACTTCTTTTCCTTTGGGTCGGTCGGATATGGGTAAGCTTTAAATAACGTTGACCACTTAGGATAAATTCCATCCGTAAGATAGTATCCACGTTTATAAAAGCGTTCACCAATATAAAATGAGCTATTCGCCGCCGTTCCATTTCGCTCAGTAAGATACAAATCAGACTGATTCAACACGTTGATGTCGTTGTTCGACCCCGGTGGACCAAAAAAAGCATGTCAAATCCATAAATCTTGTGAAGCGGTAACCTCAAGCATAATAGTCGGAACACCATGGTCACCTCTCGTGTATTGCCCTCTCAAATGTCTTGGACAATTTAACCATTCAACGTGCGTACAATCGATGCTACCAAGCATCCCGGGTATGTGATGTCGAGTCTCATGAGCCTGGAAAATGCATGTTATGTCGTGTGCCGTCGGCCTACGTAGATACTCTTGACCGTACAACTGAATGATGGCGTCACAAAAAAAAGGAAAAAAATGATGATATTTGAATGTATATATTGTTTTGTGATTTTTAGTAAAAAATTGTGATATTTGAATGTATATATTGTTGGAGTGTTGTATATATAGTTGGAATGAAGAAAAAAAAAATGATTTTTTTTTTTTTTTTTTTTAATTAAGAGGCCAAACGGCCACATTTTTTAAATTTTGACCGTTACTCATTTGAAAACACCCGGCAAATGTAGCCGAAAATCCCATCTTCCTAGCCTTTGCCGAATTTCGCCGAACACCGGCATTGGTTTTGCCGAATCTTACCGAGTTTTGCCGAGCATATGCCGACTCCACTCCCTCCCCTCTTAGTATGAGACTCATGTTCACCATTTTTTATTTAATTTTTTTTATCAATATTTATGGAGCTGAGAGAATGGTGACATGACATCCATTCTAAACCGTTGGATCATGTAAAAATTCAATCTCAACCGTCTAAATTAGTTTCATGCTTATTAAGAATATTTTAAGAGAAGATCTGTAAATATTTTGCCTATGAAAGACACATGGGATAAAAAAATACAACCTACATACCTATTTGTAAGGAATATCTTAAGCTAATTTATATATTAGGGTATTTAATATAAATTCATAACCTCATATTAAATTCGTGTTAAAAAAAAAAAAAAGAAAAAAAAAAAAAAAAAAAAAAAAAAGGAACAACTCATATGCAAATTAGCAGATCGATTTCACTTTACCAAACTTTCATAATTTACATGTTTGAGTATTTACTACTATTTTAAAGATATTTTACATGCAAGAATATATATATTAACTCGAGCAAGTTGTTTATTTAGTGAATGACAATATATTTTTTATAAAATTTTCACCTAATTTATATGGTACGAAATACAAACATTATCAAATACAACGTCAAGAAGCATTATAATTTTTTACCTACATCCTTAGACAATTTTGTTCATGAGTTTTTTTCGTGTTTGAAATGATCAAATTGGGGACTTATTTGAGCTCAATAGTTCGTTGATGGTAATAAGGGTTTTTTTTTTTTTTTTTTTTTTTTTTTTTTTTTTTTTTTTTTTTTTATTGTAATTTGAAATTTTTGAAGTTTGGTCTTCATTGCACATTGTGGAAGATTGTTAGTATGAGACTCATGTTCACCATTTTTTTTTTTAATTTTTTTAATCTATATTATTGATTCCGGATTATGATTCGCGAGTCGTTATATGTGGTTTTGAGTGTGGGTTTTGTTCATTCACATATGAAGAGAATCAAAACACATGTCTAAAGAATAGGTGTTTCAGGAGTCTTTGTTTTGATAGTTATAGTTTTGAAGTGTAAAGAGTGGTCTAATATATTTTTTATCAATGATTGAATCACATACACAAGTGCCATATCTTTTTTCCTCTATATATTTAAACGTTTCGTCACCTATGCAAACGTCATAAGAAAAAGTGTACCCGGGCAACATACGGGTATTGCACTTGTTTAACGTGACCGCACATGAAACATAGTGATATTAACCTTAGACTTATATAGAATTGTAAAATCAAGAGGGGTGATCATAATCTGTGTGATAATAGGTAAATCGGTCCTTCCAAAACCGAGCCATTCGTGAATTGGTCCTTGAGGAGTCGATCCAAAATGAACCCAGACTACCAGGTATTCTACCTGAGAGATTACTTAACTGATAATTTATCTAAAACCAGGGAATGAAAATGCTTATATAATGAGTAACAACGAAATGGAAAACAGAGCTGGACCATTGATTTCGACCAAAAAATCATAAACCAACAGTCATTATCTTTACTTTGTTCCTCGACCAGAGTCACTAATCACTATATTAGATTTCATCTAATTGTCAATGGAGACCTCCATAACAAACGAACACTACATTAAACCTTCATGTTGCAACAGTTAAAACAGCTCATTCTTCACAATCCTCTTGTAAGCCGGTCAAAAAAGAGAACCTATAAAAAAACTGCAGACTTTATGGTCGGCTTTCTCAAGCATCGATATCTGTCTATGCTACAAAATAGGTTTGGCATTTGCTACCTTCTCTAGTTACCACTTGAACGGTTTTGTCCATTGACTTTCAGGAACTGGAACTTGCAACTTCTCTGGTTCATTGCCGGGGGTAATGGCAGTTCCTTCAGAATCGGGAGCAGTTTTAATCTCAGGAGTAGACGAAAGTTCAGTGTGTTTCTTATCTTTTTTCGCTGCTTCTTTCTTTCTTGGCCTCGTAAATATGTATGCTGCCAAATAACAAAATAAAGGTTAGCTCGCCATGAATACATGATTTTTTAAAATCAGTGGGACTTCTTATTCGGAAGCTTAGATCATATGGAAATTGCAAGAGTTAGTTCATGCTTATACCTTTTCAGACTTACGAATCCTATATTTATTTCGGTTTTCAGTTGACTAGTTTAACTGGTATCACCACAGAGCTTGCAAATGAGCTGACACAAATTAGAAGCTAGAAAACTACGGAGTATAATTGCAATTTTACAGTCGAAATATAGAGCATCCTTCTACCATGGTTGACAAGTAGTTAGTGCAATATTACATAGCGAGTACTGTATATATGTCCTCCATATACGACCATTTACTGTATCTACCTAACTATCAAGTTTGTATAGCAATGCAGAGATACCAATGAACGTTTGCAACTCTGCATACTAGGATCACGGTTAAAACATCTTAATATCTGAAGATTGCAATACTACATTCTATTTAAAGCACGCGTCTCCAACTAAGAACATTACAAGATACTAATTACAGCATTTCCAAATACGTATTTGATCTCTCCATTGCCATGTTAGATTTCAAATTACTAAATCCTGGAATGATTAACGAGGCATATACCTATCTGTCTATCTCCATCGAACTTGAACTCAAATGTGACTTGGAATTCTCTTGCCTAATGTACTTTGAAACGCATCACATGTAACACAATTAGAAGGGTGTTTGGCATTGTGTTTCACAAGTAATTGTAGAAACTACTATTACACTTTTCCATTGCAGATTATCAGTTTCTACTGTTTAGCTGTCGTGAAACTAACTATTCAGGGATCAAAATTGATACAATATTATCCAAATCCAAACACTATATCTAGTGGCACAATCTGTTGCGAGATTCCAAAAATCTTATTCCGCATTCAATTTGCAATGTCAAAAACCAATAACCATAATAAGGGGGTATTATTATTATTATTATTATTATTATTATTATTATTATTATTATTATTATTATTATATTTAGCTTATTTGATGGGTTTATGAGCTTTATCAAAAATTTATTAAGCTCATAAGCTCTTTCTGTATGGCTTATGAGCTTAACCATTTTAGCTTATAAACTTATAGTAGCTAAAAGTTCAGCTAATGAGCTCATAAGCCATTAAAAAAAATAAGCCTACGAGCTTATCAAAATTTCGATAATGCCCATCAGCCCATCAAATAACCTTAAACAAACACACCCTTATTTGATGGGCTTATAAGCTTTATCGAAATTTACATAAGCTCGTAAACTCATTTTTTATGGCTTGTCAGCTTATCCCTTTTAGGTTATAAACTTCTTATAAGCTAAAAGTTCAGCTAATGAGCTCAAAACCCAAATTTTCAACTAGCTCATAAGCCCATCTTTGATGGGCTTACGAGCTTATCGAAATTTTAATAAGCTCATAGACTCATTTTTATACGGCTGATGAGCTTATCCCTTTTAGCATATGAACTTATATAGAATATAAGTTCTAAGCTAATAAGCTCATAAGCCATACAAAAATGAGTTTACAAGCTTATCAAAATTTCGATAAAGCTCATAAGCCCATCAAATAAGGGGGTCTTTGTCTAAGCTTATCTGATGGGCTTATGAGCTTGTTGAAAATTTGGGTTTTGAGATCATTAGCTGAACTTTTAGCTTATAAGAAGTTTATAACCTAAAAAGGATAAGCTCACAAGCCATAAAAAATGGGTTTACGAGCTGATCAAAATTTCGATAAAGCTCATAAGCCCACCAAATAAGCTAATATAAAAACACCCACTTAATTCTTTATTAGCACTAAACATTAAAATCAAACATAAAAGAGAGAGATATGAAACAAAACCTCCAAGAGCAAGGTTTGAGATTAGAAGAATACGCCACACGAATTTATACCCACGTACTACACTTTCTTTCGGTGGCTGCGCCGCCGGCGGAGCTGACGATGATGATGGCGGCGGCGGTTTTCCCATTTATATCTAGGCGGCAGCAGTGACGACTATGACGATGATTCTATGTCTGTATATGAGCCTGGCCCATGATGGTGTTTATTGTTGGGCTTATTGGACTTATGAAACCAATTTGATTTTACATTATGGGCCTAAATCCATAGTTTTAGGGGTGTTCATCGGTTCGGTTATTGAGTTATTTGGTTTATTCGGTTCGTTTATTTTGGTTAAAAAGTTTTTGGGTCATACCGAAAACCGAATCGAACTAAAATTCACTGAACCAAACTGAAAACCGAATTTGAATTCGGTTCGGTTTTCGGGTCGAATAACCCAAATTACACCATTGTATAATTTTTTTTTAATTTAGTTATCTATATTTTTGGAGAATAAAAAATTATTTCAAGCATTAAAAGTGTTTTTTTATATTATGATAAAATTTTAATGGTCTTTTTGTATATATAAATATATAAAAAGTATATATATTTATGTAAATTCGGTTTTCGGTTCAGATAGCCAAAATCATATCCAAACCGAAAACCGAATTTTTAGTTTGGTACGGTTCGGTTCGATTTTGGAAAATTCGGATCGGTTCGATTTCGGTTTTCAGTTTATTCGATTATTACCCAAACAATGCATACCCCTAGTTTAAAATATCGTTTAGTTTATTCAGTTCGATTTCAATTTTGAATTCGTGTGGATATTACCTCATTTGTGAATACCCCTAAGTTTATGAGTTTTTTTCTTTTAAATAAAAAAAAAATAAAAACATAATGATATTGGTAAGGTGTCTTACAAGTCTAGGAAAAGACCTGTGTGTCAAATCTTGCTAAGTAAACATTTTGAGATAATTGAAGAAAAGTCCAAAAGTGATCATGGAAAAGTCAGTCTCATTTCATGCAACTAGGGGTGGAAATTGAATCGTGTTCGGGTTGACCAATTCGGGTTCGCGAGATTATCGAGTTGGTATAATTTCCACCCAAACATGACTCGTTTATTAATCGGGTCGAGAAACTCAACCCTAATACAGACATGTATAACACATGCGACCCGTTTGTGACCCATCTAACCTGATGAAGTATATAGGTCAAGCGATAAAGAAGGTTGGTAATTTTTTGATTCAACTAGTTTAAATTAAAACATGATATAAGAATTTAAAAAATGATAAAAATAACATATAAATAATTATATACAACAATTTCAATAATATCCAAGTTATAATCGTAATTCAGTGCCATATTAGAGAAATGATACATTCACTTCAAAAAGAATCTTCCACCAAATTAGATTTCACCAATAAAAATCATCATAATCACTTCTCTCTCTTCTTTTTTCAATTTCCATCTTCCTATAAATACAGACACGTCCTTTTGTGGAAAAAAAATGTGGATGTAGCATTCCTCTTCATATGAAGTACATAACAAAATAAGTTTAAATCCATATTTAACATTGGTTATATATTTTATTTTTGAAGGCTTATATACTTGAACGGATTTTTAAAGTTGACTTGTTATTATACTTACTCAACCCAAACACGATCCATTTAATAAACGGGTTAGACGGATTGACATATTTTTTACCCAAACCTGTTTAACTTCATGTCGGGTTCGTGTCGATTATCATGTCGTCGTGTCCGGCATTGCCGCCCCTACGTGTAACATAGCGAAAGTGCTTGACTTAGGTAATCTGAATAAAGACACTCGTTTACTAAAAACATCAAAACTATATTCCATTTTTTTCAGATGAAACTTGAGCTCATAACGACTTGGTTGGGAAGCATTTTACGGGTACTACTAGGCTATAATCAGACTTTAATTAGTTTTAGTAACTATATAATAGACACGGTGTATCAAATGAATTTGTTGCACTCATATAGCCATATATCTAAATATGTATTTAAGTGTAAAACTAAAGTGTGTAAAAAGCTCAAACATACAAGTGTACGAAAATAATGATAAGAGTTGTGTAAGGCTGGTCAGCAAGAGGCAGGTGAGCCTCTCACCATGCAACCAACTCACGCAACATCACCTTGCCCAGCTGCTCCTCTCACGCGCGAGGTTACACTCCCAAGAAGACTTAAGGTGAACGGCTCACCTTAGTGTATCATTCATGTTTTATTATTTTTTATTTTGTATGTGAGTGTGTGTGGGTATTTAGTGAGGTATATTTGTATAAAATGGGTATTTTAGGGAAAGGTGAAGTTAAGGTGACTTTGCCCACACTAAAGTTAGGAGAAGTGAGAGGAGAGAGAAAGCTGAGGTGGCGCTGAGATGTAAAGTGAGAATGCTAATACTTTGCCATCCAGCCAAATGAATATTTGATTAAAATACTTTTAACTAACTTTCAGAAAATTACAAAAACGGAAACACTGTAGTTGTCAACTTGAACATGTGTAGAGACATGTAAGAACGAATTGTACTTATGTTTTTTAACTAACTTTCAGAAAATGAGATTGGGACAAAATAATTCTATCTTTTTCAGTGACAATACTTTTTCATTTTAACGAAATGAATCAATGATAAATGAAATCATGTCGACTGCTTTAACAGTTAGTATATTATAGCTAGCTAGGAGACGCGAAGCGTGTCACGTGTGTGATCGATGACCAACGTCTTTATGATAAGTGTAGGGTTCTATTCACGTTCTTAATTCAGTTTTCTTTGCAGCTATCCGATAATTAGCATTTAGCCATAGCAAGTTCATGATTTTACAGGTAACGGTTGAATATGATAAAAAAATTAGCAAATTAAGTCACTGAGCATGTAACAAAAATATATGATCTTCCTGGAAAATTTAGTCCGCTTGAGTGATCAGTTCACACTTGGCAATATGTCAAGATGTACGGAGTGTACACCCATCAGGTCCATGACTACCCTGACTCTAATAGTGGTTGGGAATAACTCATCAAAAGGTTTAATCATTCACAGAGTTACTACTGCTAGTACTTTGATTAGTACTGTTGGAGCAGAGTTACTACTGCTAGTACTTTGTTAGTACTGCTGGAGCAGAGTTACTACTGCTAATACTAAGTTAGTACTGCTAGAGCAAGTTACTAAGTTAGTACTGCTGGGATAAGTATGTAACTACTTTGACCTATTCAAGTGGCAGTTAAAACTACATTTATGACCATGTTTAATTGGTCATGTAACCACTATTGGCTATAATGGGGATAATTATGAGGCGATTAATAGGCCGATTAATCCTCATAATTCCATTTGACTAGCTATGAGTATTCTCCTATAAATAGGAAGATCAAATCATGCATGAGTACAACGAATACAGAGAACATAAACACTTGAAAGCAAAAGGGTTATTGATTGGTGCCTAAATCATTAACATACATTTGGTCTTATCCCAAGTAGATATTCATTATACCCAAGCATTAGGGTCGAATAGTTTACTTTGGAAAGTGATAACACGATTCCAAGTGATATCTGGTAATCATTATTGGTACATAGTTAGGTCATTGATTATCTTCACCCTGTTCTGGGCCAACCACCAACCAACAATCAAAGTAAACTATTTTGTGATAATCAATGGCTACTGCTGCTATGAAACACATGGCTTCAAACTTTGCCAAGCTTGATAAGTTTGAAGGGGTGGACTTCAGGAGATGGCAGAAGAAGATGCACTTCTTGCTTTCAAGCATGAGTGTGGTGTATGTTCTAAGCACTCCTATTCCTGATGATGGGGATAATGCTACTGTGGAACAAATGAGGAAGAGGAGCAAATGGGAGAATAATGATTATATTTGCAGAGGTTTAATCCTCAATGGTATGCCTGATTCTCTCTTTGATATTTATCAGAATGTTGAATCTTCCAAAGAACTATGGGATTCCTTGGATGCCAAATATATGGCTGAGGATGCATCAAGTAAGAAGTTTCTTGTAAGTAATTTCACAAATTACAAAATGACTGATTCAAGACCAGTTATGGAACAATACAATGAACTTCTTGGTATACTTGGAAGGTTTACACAACATAAAATTAACATGGATGAGGCTATTTTAGTATCTTGTATCATTGACAAACTACCTCCTTCTTGAAAAGATTTCAAGCATACCTTGAAACATAAGAAGGAAGAACTGACTCTTGTTCAGTTGGGCAGTCATCTGCGTATTGAGGAATCCCTCAGGGCGCAGGACAGTGACAAGCCAAAGAGTAGCAATGCTACTGTTGCATCTGTTGTCAATATGGTGGAACATAACAACTCCACCAAGTAAAATGACAACAAGGGAAATTGTAAACATCATGATAACACAAGAGCTGACCCTAACAAGAAGGCAACACCTACTTGTTGGAAATGTGGCAAAACTGGTCACATTAAAAGGGACTGCAAAGGTGTTAAGGTTGGTGGTAAAGCCAATGGTTCAGGCACTAGTGGTTTAGGGAGTGGTGGTTCTGTCAACTCACTTAAAGGTCAGAATATGTTTAATAAATCCTTTCAGATTTAATATGTTACATATGTATATGAATCTAACTATGTGTAGGATGATGATGTTGCGTGGTGGGTTGACTCTGGAGCAACTGTTCATGTGTGCAAAGATAGACGCTGGTTCAAGACTTACGAGTCACTGAATGATGGTTCTATTCTTCACATGAGAAATGAGTCAACAGCTCTGGTGCATAGTCGTGGTTGTGTAGATCTTAGTTTTAGTTCTGGAAAGATAGTAACTTTGTTTAATGTTATTCACGTTCCTGATATAAGGAAAAACTTGGTTTCAAGCAATGTTTTGAAACGCTCAAGGCGCACTAAGGCGCAAAGGGCTTATGGAGCCTTGAGGCGAGGCGCAGATCAAGGCGCGGGCTTCATGAATATGAGGCGCAGTGAATTGAATAAAATTTTAAAAGTTTTACGCTTCAATTTATGTATTAATGATGACTTAAATAACAGTAAAATACTTTGTATATCAAAACAAATCTCAGATTCAAACCCAAAATATCAACCAATGTATCAAGATGATGGCATGATAACATTTCATTATTTGATGCTCGAAATTGAAGGAGAGTTCTGTATGTATAGACACTTGAATTGAAGGATAAAACTCTCAAATTATCTGATTTAGTTAGTTTCTAGGTAAGGTTTCACTAACATATGAGGTCGATGAATGTTAAATTTGAAAAAAAAAAGGTTCAAAACTCGTCACCTCTCCTAGGCGCGCCTAGGCGCAAGGCTCTAAAGCCCAAGGCGCCGCGCCTTTTGTGAGCCTTATGCATGTGTGGAGCCTTGATCCAAAAAAATCCCTAGAGCTTGAGGGTTGAGTCGAGGCGCGCCTATGCGTGCCTTAGGCGCGCTTTTTAAAACTATGGTTTCAAGTAGCGTTTTGAATAATCATGGTTTTAAACAAGTTATTGAATCTGATAAGTTTGTTTTGTCTAAACATGGTGTGTTTATTGGTTTTGGCTATTTGTGTAATCAAATGTTTAGGCTTAATATTGTCACTGATATTGTTAATTCAGCCTTTATGTCAACCTCTAAACTGAACGACTCTACCCTCTGGCATGCTAGACTTGGCCATGTACACTATAAAAGGATGCAAGATATGTCTAAGGATGTGTTAATCCCAGCATTTGACATGGACACTGGAAAGTGTAAGACTTGCATGTTGACCAAAATAACTAAGAAACCTTTTTAGGGTGTAAAACGTGAGACTGAGCTCTTGGAGCTAATACACAGTGACCTGTGTGATTTGCATGCCACTGCCTCTTTGGGGAATAAGAAGTACTTTGTGACATTTATTGATGATGCTTTTAGGTTTTGTTATGTCTATATGTTACATACTAAGGATGAAGCATTAGATAAATTCAAAGTATTTAAAACTGAAGTTGAGTTGCAACTTGGGTCCCTGATCAAAAGATTAAGGACTGATAGGGGAGGTGAGTACATGGATACTCTGTATTTTCAGTCTGTTGGTATAATCCATGAAACGAATGCTCCCTATACTCCTCAGCAAAATGGTATATCTGAAAGGAAAAACAGAGTGCTGAAGGAGATGGTTAATTCCATGTTGTCCTATTCAAGGCTGAGTCAAGGGTTCTAGGGTGAAGCTATGTTAACAGCTTGCTATTTATTAAATAGGGTTCCCAACAAAAGGAACAAGGTTACCCCTTATGAACTCTGGACTAAAAGAAAACCCAACCTGAATTATCTCAGGGTATGGGGTTGTAGAGCTGTTGTAAGACTCCCTGATCCAAAGCAGAAAACTCTGGGTGAAAGAGGCATTGAATGCATCTTTGTTGGATATGCTGAGCATTCCAAGGCATATAGGTTCTATGTTGTTGAACCTAATGAGTCTGTTTCAATTAACTCAATAATTGAATCAAGGGATGTAATCTTTGATGAGAATAGGTTCTCATCAGTCCCTAGACCAAGTCAAAGGATTCCAAATGGAACTGATGACATTGGTGTATCAGAGGTTTCTGATGAGGTCCCTAATGAGGTTGTGGTTCAACAACCTGAACCTGAGCTCAGAAATTGCAAAAGGATAAGGACTCCAAAGTCATTTGGACCTGAGTTTCAATTATATCTAATTGAAGGAACAAGGGATGAGGTCTCCGACCAACACTCCCATTGCTTTAATGTTGAGGATGACCTCAAAACATTTGAAGAAGCAATGAAGTCCCAGGATGTTGCTTTCTGGAAAGAAGCAATAAATGATGTGATGGACTCTATCATGGGCAACAACACTTGGGTGTTGGCTGATCTACCACCTAGTTGCAAACCTTTGGGTTGCAAATGGATTTTCAAAAGAAAAATGAAGGTAGATGGAATTATTGAAAAGTTCAAGGCTAGACTAGTCATTCAGGGCTTTAAACAAAAGTCAGGGATAGACTATTTGGATACTTATGCCCCTGTGGCATTTATCAGTACCATAAGATTGCTGATTGCTTTGGAATCAATTCACAATCTGATTATTCATCAGATGGATGTGAAGACAGCTTTTTTGAATGGTAAATTGGATGAGGAGGTTTATATGAACCAACCTCAGGGCTTCATCTTGCCTGGCAATGAAAACAAGGTGTGTAAACTGATTAAGTCTCTTTATAGACTAAAACAGGCACCTAAGCAATGGCATAAAAAATTTGATGAAGTGGTTTTGTCTAGTGGTTATTTACTTAACTAGTCTGATAAATGTGTATATAGCAAATTTGATGAATCTGGTAAAGGAGTCATCATTTGTCTATATGTTGATGACATGCTGATCTTTGGCACTGACCAAAATCAGGTTGACCTGACAAAGGAATTTCACTACAAAAAAACAGGCTTTCAGAGACTGAAAAATCAGTCTCCGATACACCATGATCAGTTACGAATGGTCTATCAAGGACTGTTTTTGCTAGTCACTAATCAGTTACAACAGCTTAGTTACGGAAAGTGACGTTATCAACTGAAATTCAGTCCTTGTTGTATCGAACCAACGAGAACCAGAGATCAGTCTCCAAAATAAAAAGTCAGTCCTTATTTCTATGGGTTGGTATCATGTTATTTCAGTCTCCAATGCATATTATCGGCGACTGAAAAGTCAGTCGCCAATACTATGTTAGATCAGTTACTAACACATGGATTTAGGGACTGAAAATTAGTCCATAAACATTGTTTATAGTCCCTAATACGTTTCGTTGTTTTGTAGATTACCGTACCAAATCAGTCTCTAATAATAGGATTTAAAAACTGAACGTTTTTAGTCCATAAATTGCTTCTATTAAAGACTAAAATTTAGTCTCGAATCAGTATCTGATAAACAGATTTAAGGATTGATTATGAGTCGCAAAAAACAGATGAATTAGTCCTTAATTTGTTTTTCTAATGACTGAAAATTAGTTTCAAAATATATGTTAATCGATACAAAATAACATTCAAATAAGTCTCTAATATGATGGCGCCGTTCCATTATATTTCTATTATAAACTAAAAGTTAATGGCAAATACAATTTAATTCAGTCCCCATTCACAATGCATACATGACCCCTTACAATAGTATATAAAACTCAAAACCATAAACAATAATAATAACAATATTTCTTTAAATCATAATAATCACCAATCCAAATAACAAGAGTTTACAATTCAATATGTTTGGAAATAAAACCAAATTCAATAGAAATAAATTTGAACGTCATATATATCACTATCAGCGAATGGATCATCGTTACCATCACCTTCAGTAGTGTTTGGTGAGTCTATTGTGCTCTCGAAGTTTGGAAATTTTTGGCTCAAGAATTTTGCCAATTTGGTGAGTCTTGGTAACCCAGCTACTCCTGCTAATAGAAGTCCATAATGTGGTACATGTCGCAATCCATCTTTCAGCTCAAACCGTGTATGTGAACCAGGAAATTACAGAATATATGTAACTATTACTCTGGAAATGAGCATATATGAAGTTTAAAAGAGCTGGTACCTTAAAATCCAACCGGTTGTTTTTTACTTCCACATCAAAGTGAAGAATCTTTACATTTGGATATATGGTGGCTAGTTCTGATAGGTTTTCCATGTGTGCTGGCGGAGGTCTCCCTGAAATGGTCTGCGTATACACAATAACTATCAGTTCTTCATCTCTAGTTACAAGTCAAGAAATTTTGTATGAAAATTATTAGTTGTGCTTTACAGGACACATGAAGATATAAAGTTCTAAAAAACAATTAATTACCCGTGCAAATAAGATGGATATGTGATCCGATTCAATTTCAAGAATCATTTCATAATGATATCAATTCAGGCTTTAACAAAGATCAACTAATATACATGGTAAACTGGATGGTAAAGAAACACTACCGGGCTTGGTGCAACTGAGATTGTTAAAAATCTGAAGCCATGCATATCCTTTGGTTCCAACCAAAACACAGCCGATGGTGGTGGTTGTTCTGTCTGACTTCCTGGTTCTATCTACAGACATGACAGTACGTTAAGATATATTATCATTGAATCAGTTCATGACAAATGACACTTCCAACATGGGCAATTATAATTTATAAATTTGGAAATACTTACTAATTGCTTAAATCAAATAAATATAATATACAGAGGTGGCACAACAGGTGGGCTGGGTAGTTTGGTTACGGATCAAAACAGGTTCGGGTTGAAACATGTCATTCTTAGTACTGGTTGAAGGTCAGGTTGGGTTTACCTCAACACTTTCTTGTTATTTTTTAGGATTTTTTATAAATCTGTTAAATGTAATGATTCCGAAAGGTTGTATGCAGTAAAATATGAACTATTGGCTTCTTTCAACCTGTTTGACTCATTTATACAGTTCCCGCCTCCCTTTATATCCTTATAGATCTGTCATAAATGGGTCACATTCAATTTCTAAAAGAAAACAAGAAACAGTCGGAAGATGTCAGATAAGCTTTGGTACTTGCCTTGGTGCTGGTCCTGAAGGAATCTGAGCAATCTTTGATGTGACTTCTACAACCCTTTTGTTAAGAGGTAAATCGGACGTAGAAGTTCCTTTTTCAGGCCAAAGATGAAGTCTAATCCCATAACAGGGAAGCAGATTTGTCACTAGAACAAAGTTGTTTCTTCCATTTGACCCCTGATTATCAAAATAGTTGGGAATTGGGTTAGCATGCTGAGTAAAGAACAGCTTGTAGAAGAATAATACTGGACTGACTACTTAAGGGTTGGAATGGCATAAAATCAAACGATACCAACACAGTGTCTGATATATTAGGAAAATAAAAGTA
Source organism: Artemisia tridentata subsp. tridentata (assembly GCA_021014915.2). Lineage (NCBI taxonomy): Eukaryota > Viridiplantae > Streptophyta > Magnoliopsida > Asterales > Asteraceae > Artemisia > Artemisia tridentata. The sequence continues at coordinate 501,050,247 of CP139508.1, forward strand.
ATGACTAACCAGTTCTTTTAAGTCCAACCACCTTCTTCTGCCATCCATTGCTAAAATAGTAACGGTTGGCGTCTTGATGTAAAGATCTCTTTCAAGTCCCTCATCGCTCCAACGAAGTTTACTGGGACATGCAGTCATGGCTTTCAAATGAGGCCCTGAATGGCCAACAAATGATTTCTCAGGCACTTTTTCCAATGTATTAAATAAAAGAGAGAAGTGTTGATCAATGTACCAGCAAATTTTCTCTCTTTCGGCACAGGAAGATGTGGTGACTACTGATGTAAATCCAATTGCCTCGACAAACTTCTTGGCATTCCACTACGAAGCATTCTTGTAAGTACTGCTAGTCTTTTCCTTGAGCCGGAAATGGGATGACTAGTTTCAGGGTCTACCAAACTAAGAAGAGTATGTGAAACCTGGAACTCGGTTAGTAGATCAGACATCTACAGTAAAAAAAACTTAGAAGGTTACAAAGAGGTAAAACTCAATTGGACCATGACTTGATTACACCATAAGATGACCTGATGCTCCATGGAGAGCCACACATTCTTCATCCCCATGCTACTAATCATAAAACCATGGGTAGATGCGACGATACCATCAATAGATTCTAGTCTTGACCTTACCTACATTAAGAAACCTAAGAAGTCAATCAGGCTGCGAGTCCAGTCCTCAATATCAATAGTATATGCGAAAAACCAAAAACATTAAGGTAGATACACCAAAGACACGGAAATAATAGCTAACTGTTTAAATTGCAACCTACGCCACAATTCATCTCATGGCTGTTTGACAATCAATACCAGACACTAAAATATGTTCATAACGAAGTTCAAAACTGATATCACTTGTATCAAAACAAATAAAAAAAATATGCCGAAACAAATCATCACCTGGTAATCATTACCAGCACCGGAAATGGAGATCACAATCACTCGTGATAGTTTAGGACTGGACAAGTGAGTTCCTGTTCTAGAGGTTTGGACCTCGTAACCCTTTCTCCATTGCTGATTTATGTACTCGTAATAGTGACCCAATGATGGCTGCAATGCCACAGGAGGTGACCTGGAACAACATTATATTAAAAAAAAATAATTGGTCTCAGATACGTTTTTATTTAGACAATCCAGAGAACTCACTGATGCGGAGTTGACAGCGTAATGACAGTTTCAACGGCCGACTTTCTCAAATTAGGGTGCACAACCGCAGCTCTAGCAACAAAGCCACCCATAGAGTGCCCAACCAATATGACAGTATTAGGAAGACTACCAGATTCAACAGCACCTTCTTTTGCTCAAGCATCCCGAGATTCTTTATATTGATCCAGGATCTACAAGCAAAAGCACAAGCTTAGCACTAATTTTGGAAAGAGCATTGCAGCATATTTCTAAATCTGCTTACTGATTACTAAAATGATGTTGCCTCAATCCTGACAGTAAATAAGATATTAAAGTCCATACCCTGTCAATGGCATATACAACATATTCTGTGTGTTCTTCGAGTATCTGGCCATCCATTGCAGAATGTTCGCCTTCAAGGTCCACCGCAAACCAGTCAAGCCTGCTAGTATATTGGTTCAAAAGTGGAATATCGGTCTTATCCATCTCTAATCCCTCCTCAAACATTAAAGAAGTTTCTTGGTACAACATAGGCTCAGGTGGGCCACCTTCATAAGCCCTGTCAGATTCTGCCGCTAAGGACCTAACCTGTGAGAAATAGTTCAAAGTAAAAAACCCGTATCAGATATGTCTGGAAATATAATGAAAACCGAAACTTATTGGATAAAACATAAAATCACCTGCTTGTAGCTACCTCCATTTCCTGGGATAAAAAGCACAGGATTGAAGTAATGTAGTATGTACCGTGCTGGAATTTGACTCAAGGTTATCGACTGTGCCCATCCTTGTAAAAATACGATCGACCACCCATATGCTTGCAAAGCGAGCAGGAATGTAGCAACCAATTTGAGCAAGGATGATGATTAGACATATTTGTTGAAGGTATGTGCTTTTTACACTCCTGAACGAAACAGTATACATGAGCCATAAAATTTCTTTGAGAGCCTCATTCTAAATCCAAAATATGACAGTGCCCGGTACAGAAAACGGGTAGGAGGAACAGGATAGCATATGCATGAAACTAAAGATTTAACCTTGATCTATAAAGTACATCTTTCAGAGTCTATGCAGCAAAAGATTTATACCAACTACTCCAATAATCAATTTTTATTATATAAGTACCCGAATTGAAGCATCATAGAGAGCTCTTGCAGCAGCTATGCTAGCAACGCCACCACCAATAACAATAACAGAATCAAGACTTTTATTCAATAATCAGTATTTTATTACCTAACAATACAAAAAAACATATAATTAAACACAACAATAATTAGATTCAACAATTTTATTCAATAATCAAGACTTTATTACCTAACAATACAAAAAAACATATAATTAACCACAACTTATTTCAGAATCAAACCTAACAACAACATTAATGAGATATATTAAACAGGTTAACTGAACAACAATATCAATTGCAGCAATTTGGTACCTCCGAATTAGCTTAGTCTGTTGTTGGCTTGGTTGTGTGACGAAGGTGGCCTGTGACTGCAATGGGGTGCGACAGTGGCTAAGTGGTGGTAAGCGGCGGTGATGGTTAGAGGGTTAGGGTTTGTGGAAGTGATGGGGGAAAAAGTTTAGGGTTTTTTTTAAAGAAATGAAAACCGAGGAGGGAAATAACGCGCCTAAAAACATCCAAGTTTTTTCCTTTCATTTCAAAGAACCGCCTATAATATTTTCGTTTCATCAAATAAATAATTATTTAGTACGGTTTTTTTAAAACCTTACAAAATAAATTAATTTTGGTACAGTTTCAAAATAAATCGTAGCAAATAAAAGTGTTTTGGTACGGTTTTATAAATAACCGTAGCAATTAATGATTTATTGGTACGGTTTTTTTATAAACCGTACCAAATAACGTTTTTCTTGGATTTTGATACGGTTTTTGTTATAACCGTACCAAAATGGCGTACCAAAAAATAGTTTGTGTAGTAGTGAACAAAGCATTGAAATTTGTTAATGTAGCTACAAGCGATAAATTAACGGAAATGGATTGGGCCAAAAGCATTGAAATTTGTGAATTAGTTACTCGTGATAATAGGTAAAAGTCAATAGCTATGATGTCCATGTATTAGGGACTGAGTCGTGATTGAAATTCAGTCACTAACAAATTTCCCTCCAAACCTTTTTTTTATTGCGCAGACATATTTGTAACTGAATTTTAGTCTTAGGTATGATGTCCATGTAATAGGGACTCAGCTGTGACTGAAATTCAGTCACTACAAATTTTCCCTACAAACCTTTTTATTGTGTAGACATATTTGTAACTGAATTTTAATCTTAAATATGTTGCCCATGTATAAGAGGTTTATGTGGGACTAAAATTCAGTCATAAATAATTTTCTCTCAAAAGTTTTTTTATTTTGCATACGTATTTGTAACTGAACTTTAGTCTTAGCTATGATGTCCATGTATTAGGGACTGAGTTGTGATTCAAATTCAGTCACTAACAAATTTCCCTCAAAACTTTTTTTATTGCGCAAACATATTTGTAACTGAATTTTAGTCTTAGGTATGATGTCCATGTAATAGGGACGCAGCTGTGACTGAAATTCAGTCACTAAAAAATTTCCCTCCAAACTTTTTTATTCTGTAGACATATTTGTAACTGAAACTTAGTCTTAGCTATGATCACCATGTATTAGGGACCGAACTATGACTATAATTCAGTCACTAACAAATTTTCCGTCGAAATTTTTTAATGCGCAAATATATTTGTAACTGAAATTTAGTCTTAGATATGATGTACATGTACTAGGGACTGAATTGTCACCCTTATTCTGTCACTAACAAATTTGCCTCCAATTTTTTTCCCCGTACAAGCATATTAGTAACTGAAATTTAGTCTCAGATATGGGGTCACTGAAGCGAGGACTGATTTTTAGTCGCCGCAATCAGTCAATAAAAGGTCAGTCCTTAAAAGTATCAGTAACTGATATTTCAGTTACCGATGCTATGTATCAGCGACTGATATATCAGTCCCTAGAAATTCAGTCTTTGAAAGCCTTTTTTTTGTAGTGTTTTTGCCATCAAGGTTCTCTATGAAGGACATGGGGGAGGCTGATGTTATCCTTGGTATAAGGATCAAACATGAGAGTAAGGGAATTTCTATCACTTAGTCTCATTATATTGATAAGGTATTGAGAAAATTCAACCACTCTGATTGTACTCCAGTGAGTACACCTATGGATACAACTGAGAAGCTGATGCCTAATACTGGCAAAGCTGTATCTCAACTTGAGTATTCTAGGGTGATTGGCTGCCTAATGTATGCCATGACTTGTACAAGACCTGATATTGCATTTGAAGTGGGAAAACTGAGCAGGTATATTAATAATCCTAGTGCTCAACACTGGCAAGAAATTCAGAGGGTACTGAAGTATTTGAAGAGAACTATGGATTATAGTCTCTCATATACTGGTTATCCTTCAGTATTAGAAGGATACACTGATGCAAGTTGGATCAGTAACACTGAAGACAATTCGTCTACCAGTGGCTGGGTATTCCTACTTGGTGGAGGTGCAATTTCTTGGGCATCAAAGAAGCAAACTTGCATCACCAGTTTAACAATAAAATCTGAATTTGTAGCTTTAGCAGCTGCTGGTAAAGAGGTTAAATGGCTGAAAAACTTGCTTCTTGAGATTTCATTGTGGCCTAAAGCTATAGCACCTATTTCTATCCGTTGTGATAGTGCAGCTACATTGGCAAAGGCTTATAGCCAGATGTACAATGGAAAGTCTAGACACTTAGGTGTCAGGCATAGCATCATTCGTGAGCTTATCATGAATGGGGTGGTATCTATAGAGTTTGTTAGATCTCAACAAAATTTAGCTGATCACTTGACAAAGGGTTTGGCTAGAGACTTGGTCATAAACTCTACTAAAGGGATGGGTTTAAGGTCCAACTTAGTCACTGAATGCTAAGACACCCAACTCCCTCCTGAGGAAACTTGGGAGCTGGGTTCAATGTGGAAAGCTGAAAATTCAGTGGAGTGGAGCACATGTTTTACAATCATCCCAAGGTTGTGCTCGAAACCTGCTGGAAAGGAGGATGAAGTCTTTACTTCTTAATGGTTAATTTCTTTAAAAAAGTGCTAAGTAGGAGCATGAATAAAGAGAAACCACCTATGTAAATGTTGAAGTTTTGTTGCTTCAGGGAGCTTTAGACTTTTGGCTTTTACAACATTTATGAATTGGATATGGACACATGGCTTGTATAGCGTCAGGAGCGTTTTAGGGTTTGAAAACTTGTGTGTATTTTATCTTCAGGTATTCAAATGGGTTGAAGGGTTCAATTCTTAGAACACCCTGATTCTCAAATATTTGAACGTTTAATGTACTAAGATGGAAATTCAATCCTCAGGATATTTTCGTTTATGCACATGTTTTGTTTAATATTTAATTTTTCATGCAAAGGAAGTGAACTAAATTTGGGGAGGTTTGTTGGAAAATTTAGTGCACTTGAAGGATCAGTTCACACCTGGCAATGGGTCAGGTGGTACGGAGTGTACACCCATTAGGTCCATGACTACCCTATCTCTGATAGTGGTTGGGAGTAACTCCTCAGAAGGTTTAATCCTTCACAGAGTTACTACTGCTAGTACTTTGATTAGTACTGCTGGAGCAGAGTTACTACTGCTAGTACTTTGTTAGTACTGCTGGAACAGAGTTACTACTGCTAGTACTAAGTTAGTACTGCTAGTACTAAGTTAGTACTGCTAGAGCAAGTTACTAAGTTAGTACTACTGGCATAAGTATGTAACTACTTTGACCTATTCAAGTGGCAGTTAAAACTGCCTTTATGACCGCGTTTAATTGGTCATGTAACCACTATTGGCTATAATGGGGATAATTATGAGACGATTAATGGGCCGATTAATCCTCATAATTCCATTTGACTAACTATGAGTATTCTCCTATAAATAGTAAGATCAAATCATGCATGAGTACGACGAATACAGAGAACAGAAACACTTGAAAGCAAAAGGGTTATTGATTGGCGCCTAAATCATTAACATACATTTGGTCTTATCCCAAGTATATATTCGTGATACCCAGGCATTAGGGTCGAATAGTTTACTTTGGAAAGTGATAACATGATTCCAAGTGATATCTGGTAACCATTATTGGTACGTAGTTAGATCATTGATTATCTTCACCCTGTTCTGGGCCAACCACCAACCAACACTTCCAAGCATGTATAAGAAATATAACTAAATAAAAACAAGCTTATAATTAACTTGATCAATCTATTAATAGTTTTATTATCATAATCATACAAAACATATGCTTCACACACACTAAATAATTTCATTATTCCAATTTTGGAATTATTATCAAATCTCTCAAAGTCCTAATCACACAATTATGCTCTAACTAAACCCTATCTTATCTAAATTGGACAAAAATTTATTACAATTCTGAATAGCTAGTTAATTATCGCTCACATGCAAAAACATGTATGAAACCAATTAAAATGGAAACAAAAATAATGCAGATTATTCGATAAGAAATTAGGTTATTGATGAGCATAGCCACAAGAGAGTGCCATCAACAGGATCGCGGCTTCCTTCTCGTCTTGTGGAAACGCACCATGAATTGCCAAGTTTTTTCTTAAGCTGACTAGGAATTCTTCGACGCAATTCTTTCTTGTTGGAGGCGATGAAGATGGCGATAGATTTGTGCTTATTTGGTTGGAGTATTGTTTTTTCTTGTACTTGGTAACATGCCCAATATTTGTTTTTTTATGATCTTTATGCAGAACTCTTTTAGCTTTTAGTGATGTTGGTTTATCACTGAAAACATTTTTGTTGGTTTCTCCAGCTGCTTCTGCTGCGGCAGCTGCCATTGCTTTCCGTGCTTTCCGCTGCCGGATTCCACATGCATTGCAGAGTGACTAAACAAGAAAGATCATGGAAATTTAGTTACATGATCAAATAATAACAGAAAAAGTTGATAAATGGGCTCTTTGTATTTATATTCTCCTTGGTGTTTGGCAATTGAAATTTTTTAAAATAAGGAGTCTTGCGTGATCATAGATAAAATGTTCTAGTATATGATTAAGAATTTGAATATACCTTAGGACCTCGAGGACCACTTCGCCATAGAGGAGTCTTGGTGGTGTTACAATCCGAACAAACCCTAATTTGGATGTTGTTGTTTGAAGAAGTACTATTGATTGAGCTTGAGTTGGTAGTCTCTTCCATTGGAGATGATAATGGTTCTTTATGATCTTCAACCTCTAGTTCCGTAGTGGTTGATCTTAAAGTGTTTAACTTCAGTGAATCAGTTTTCTTCATCTTAAGCATTACTCTCATCTTTGACGACATCCACTTCACTTGATTTCCATCATTCATATGATTATAACTTTCACTCTTCCATAACGAAAATTTGAGCCCACCGTCACTCCTGGCTCCTTCATCTTTGTTCTCTACACGATGATCACCATATGCTCGTGATCCACTATTATCATCCTACATATATAGAAATAAGAAAGAAACGATCAACAAAACATTGAACATAAAAATTTATAGATGATTCATATTGCACAAAAAGCCAATAAATTAAAATCACTCTTTAGTTCAAGAATAGATTGATCAAGAAACGTTAAACTAAAAAATATTCGATCTTGATCTAAGAATTGCGCAAAAATCCAAGAAAAGCCTTTTTCTATTTCAAGGAAAAATAAGCTAATTTCCGTTACCTCATTTTGTGTTGGATGTGTTTCCCTATTAAAAGTCTCATCTTGATCATGGGTAGTAATAGGGTTGAAAAAAAGATGGCAAGTGGGAGAATCTGAAGAGGTTGAAGCTTGCGACTTAGGGCTCAAGAATTGGTGCTCGGTTTGGTGATCACTAGGGCTAAAGAAATTGTGTTCAATGTACTGATCATTAGATGGCGAAGTAAAATAAATGGGAGTCATTTGTATCGATCAAAACGTACAAAAGGAACACACCAAGTGTCAAGTATCGTACTCCACTTTGCAGAAAGAGCAAGTGAATAGCAAGCAAATGGGGCTCAATTCAGAGTATTTGCTTGTAGCTGTTTAGGGAATTCACATATTCAAGAAACATGAATATATACATGTAAGATATATATATAATCAGTATATATGTAGGTCTTTTGTTTGTGTGTTTCATATCAACCAATGAAGAAGTTTAATGGCAAAAAAGAAGCCACACAACCCTAATATATATTGACAAACCCTATCTGCAAAATGCTAAATTCTGGGCCAGTTGAAAAATCATGAAAAAACATTATTTGTTTGACAAGATAAAGTTGGAGCCACACAAATATGTATCATTGTGATAGACCTTCACATGATCCACCATTTTATGAAATTTTAGTAACAAAGGACATTTGTCAACTTTTTCGTGTTTTCCTATATGCTACCTGAGCTTTTGATATTTTCTTTATCTTTTTCAAATACAATTATATTGCAGTAAAAGATCATAACACTCATATGAGCTTTTACCATCAAGAAAGAAATTTTTGTTTCTTTCATTGTTTTCTGGCTCGATCCCTTACTATATGTGCATGAAATGCATGACAAACATTATACATTCAAGTACATGATTTTCAAATTTTGGTAAGAAAACAACTGAACCGCATTACATTAACACTTGTTATTTTGGTGTTCTATCTATGATCTTTTGCTTACTAGAAAACAACAATGCTTTGTTTCTGCATATTGTACCCACATGACTCTCCATGTGGGTGTGTGGAATATTGTGTATTTTTCATTTGTTGTTTCTAATAAAGATAATCATTCCCAGTATTCTCCACCCTCTCACTACTCTCTCTCTCTAAGATGAACTTCTTCATCTTCCACAGCCAACCAAGGCCACCCGAACCACAATCACGTGATTTTCAGTCATATCAATTGGTATCAAGAGCTAACCAAGAGACGATTCTTGGTGAGTTTACTGAGTTTGTGGTTCGATTAAAGTTATAGGTTGTTTCTTATCTTCTTTTTAGTCACCGGAAAATTTTTTATGGTAATCGGAATTTTTTTTTTCCCGTTTCATACGATAAAAACAGGCCTATTACTGGTCTTATGTATCTTTGATGGTCAAAAACATCTCAAATCCATGGTCATATGAGGTCAGATCTGGTAACAGTTCTAGCTTCAAGGTTTGCTTGAGATTGTTTTGTCCTTTAATCCATGAAAATGGTCAGATCTGAAGGATATATGGTTGAGTTTTATGCTCAAAATGGGATTTATGGTCAGATTTGGGCAGAAAAAAGATGGTCGGAAAAATTGGTCGGAATTTATGGCCGGAAAAGTGGACCTCAATTATTGGACTCAATTATTGGTGGAATTTCGAGAAAAAGTCAACTCTCTCTCGCAATTGTTGATTTTCTCGCAATTCTGGGCCTCTCGCATTCTTGTATAAGAATTGCGATGAAATGAATTTTCTCGCAATTGAGGAGTCTCTCGCAATTGCTGATTTTCTCGCAATTGAGGAGTCTCTCGCAATTGCTGATTTTCTCGCAATTGAGGGGTCTCTCGCAATTGCTGGTTTTCTCGCAAATGCAAGTTTTCTCGCAAATGGAAATGAGTTTTCTCGCAAATGCAGATTTGTCATTTCGCAAATGGAAAAAGAAAATAGAAAGAAGATGAAGAGAAGTTGACCACTAAACCAAAAATTAACCATACTCATTGACTTTAGCCTCTAAACATCATCAGCCATAAACTTGATATAAGAACAGTAACACAAATCCAAACTCTATCCTAACACCTTACCCTCAATCCCATCGCTAAACAACCTCAAATCACAGTCAAGACTCGACACATCATGATAATTTCCAGATCTCAGATCGGTTCATTTTCAATCTTTCAAAAGATTTTTTATCATTGAACCTATCTCTTCATCGATCTTGTTGAAGACTAGCTTCATTTCATATCCGAACCATAAAAAGAAAAGAGTTATAACCATGATGTTATAATCATTTTCTTTAGCTCGTTTAACAACAAATTACAAGAAAAAAGAAGTAACCTACCCGAGACTTTCTCTAAGATCTTGCTGTCAAATCCAAATCTTGACACCGGCGCTCATATCCACAAAGGAGATTCAGTTCGTGGGTTACGTCCTTGCTTCAAGTGATTCGTGGTTATAAACGAGTGGTGTTTGTGAGATTAAATTGATGTGTTGGAAATTATCTGATGATAACTGTGATTTGAATTATTTTGGAAGTAATATGGGTTGGTGAGAGAAAAAGAAAAAGGGGGCGGATAGATAATGTGTTTTAGGGTTAGTGTAATGATAAGATTAGGGTTATATGGTTATATGTATAAGTTTGACTGGATTGGGTTTATTGTCAAACGGGCTGAGGTTGTCATCCAGATTTGGGCTTTGGAATATCACCTCAATTTGGGCTGCCTAATATTGAACACTTGTCATCCGTATATTTTTTTGTTTCTAAAAATATGGGATACAAAGTGTTGATATTATTGGTAAATTGCGTGGTATTTTGGTATTAAAAATTTCACGGGGATACAAAGTTCACGGCTAAAAATATTATGGTTACGAAAAATGACTACGAGAGAAGAACGGTATTATTGAATTGACTTTGAAGTGACATTTTTCGTGCATGTGTACTTATTTATCTCAAAGTCTAGAGGTTGTTTGGATGCATGACTTTTAGAGATACTTGTTTGGGCTCTCATGGGTGTAGTGATTAAGTCTTGGATTATCTAGTTTTCATATGTCAAGGGGAGTATGGACGAAGACCTAGTTAACTAACAATCAAACTGAGCTGGTGTACTCAGTGTCACACAAAGATGTGGATAATTCAAGTGAGGTTCATATACAATTAAGGAAGGATGGATGGGTATATGAAACGACCTATGCTTTAAGGAGTTACGTTGTAGTGCTCAGTATAGGTTCTTAGTCATATTATCGTACAAGATTAAGTCACATTTGAGGGGGGATGCTTTACTTCATTTTCAAATTGGTCATATCTGATTGTCTCCACATGTGGTTATTTATTTGAAGCCGGTGAACTATAAGGTTGGTTTGAGAGAAGGTTTGAGAGTATTTGTTCAACATATTCTCACGTGCAGTTATGGCATTTCAATTGCATCCAGTAAAAGGTAATCAAAGGCGTGTACACTATTGTATGATGATTTCGATGACTCGCAATCATCAGGAGGGAGAAGTACGGCTTATTACCAATTTGTATGCAAATACTTTGTGAGATATGTTAATGCTCCCGAACGACGATCATTGTGCTACAGTCTCCGCTGCGTGTTTAAAGGCTAAAGAGAGTTGTCGATTCAGGAGGGAGCAGAAAAGAATAAAGGGCTCACTAGTTAGGAGGGAGTAATAACCTAGCTAATACATTACAGTTGAAGTTCAGAGCTACAAGGATGTGTGCCGTCAGCACAGAGATCGAATCCGCGATCTTCTGATTAGAGAGAACTTCAAGTCTGCCAAAGGATCTAGACTACAGAGACTCTGCACTTCAGCAAAAGTTTATTATTGTAATTTACTTTGTATTGTTTATAGGTCTCATTGTAACCATTCACTTGTGACGACATCTTGGAGGGAGATTGTTAGACTCGCTTTTTTATAAAGATGTCGTCACTCACGAGAAATGGACTAGGTTTGTATTAAGTAGCTCACACAGGGACTACTTATATGTAATAGGCATTCTAGTGATGTAAAAGGGCCTATATGTACCCACATGACTCTCCATGTGGGTGTGTGGAATATTGTGTATTTTTCATTTGTTGTTTCTAATAAAGATAATCATTCCCAGTATTCTCCACCCTCTCACTACTCTCTATCTCTAAGATGAACTTCTTCATCTTCCACAGCCAACCAAGGCCACCCGAACCACAATCACGTGATTTTCAGTCATATCACATAGTTTTTGAACTTTTGGTCCGACTAATTCTAGGGGTTTGAACCCACCATCACACAATTGATTTAAACTAGGTAAAGTCCTCACTTTTCATGAGGTTGGCTTGGCCACTTACAGTTGTTTGCCCCTAGAAAGAATTAAACCTAGATCTCACAAGTGTTTTGCTACTAGGCTACGGCCCCTAAGTGGTTACACTACAACATTCGACCCTTTCGGCCGGGACATTTTTGCCCTTTCGGCGGGGACATGTCCCCGCCAATTCCTTTTCAGGGAAATGTCACCGCCAATCTGCTTCAACCTTTTGGCAGGGAAATGTCCCCGCCAAAAGCCTCTGACCCATTTTGTAGCATATTGCTGCAAAATGGGTAATTTTCAGATTTTTTCCGAAATTTTCTCCGAAAAAATCAACCAAATGCACCCAATTTCCAGAACCTGTTTTTACAATCCAACTATGCGCCAACTTCACTAAGCATACAACAACAACAACAAACCCAAATTCGCTAAAAATAATATGATATATATCCAAATTCGCTAAACATAATCATATGAATCCAAATTCGCCAAAAACATTTCAAAAACCGTGATTACATGATCATCTACAAAACTATACATAAGCTAGCTATCCACAAAATGATCCAAAAACTATACATAAGCTAGCTATCCGCAAAATGGTCCAAAACTATACGCAGGGAACAATTTAGTGGGAATCCTAACACATAAACTACATAAACACATAATAATCCATCTAAATCTACACAACTTTGTCCATAACCCCAAAACAAATATAAACCAACCCATACGCTACTCCCCAGTCTCCCCACCATCCCCACTACCCCCACTACCCTCCCCGGTACCTCGAGACTCACCCTATGAAGCATTTTGTGATCCCGATGTCCCCGGAAAGGAACTCGCTAGCTGCTCGGTAAAACCCGGCTGTCTCCTGGCCTAATCCAGATGAATATCAATCTGTGTCCCTTGCGTGGACAACTCCTGGGATTGCTTCTGCACGGTTTCCTGCAGACCGGACGAGGAGGCTTGCTCGCGAGCTCGTGAGGCGCTGAGGGTCGTCTTCTGACCACCGTCGGGTAACACTGGACCTACGCCAGGAACATGACCGCGCTGCTTACCGCCGATCACCTGGCGCATAATAGCCATGTCAGTCATATACGTCTCGGAAGAGGTGCTCTCTGTCCACAGCCGTACCATCTCATTCTGTTTAGTTACAAAAAAACAAGAAAAGTAATATATAAGTCGTGATTTATTATATTGCATTAATGTGGGTGAGTTTTTGGAAATAAATTATACTTACGTATCTGGCCTCGGACACTGGAGACTCAAAGGCGTCGCCTCTCGTGTGGTTGTGTCTGTAAAGGTCGATCAAGTCTCTAACATCCGTGGAGTCGGTGGGGCGGCTCAACTGTTTATAAATAAAATCAATAAGGACTCACCAACACTATATATATAAATAAAATGATTAAAAAGTGTCTTACGATGTTATCGCGTATAACAGCTAGCGAATGGGATCCATGAAGGCTAGAACTCGTGCTCTTGAGCCGGTTTTGCTTGTTGATCGCCCCGATCCTCAACTTCTTTGGGTCTGACCAGTGCTTCACCTGCGAAGAGAAAATAATAAAAACTATTATATAAATGAAATATTATTATTATTATTATTATTATTATTATTATTATTATTATTATTATTATTATTATTATTATTATTATTATTATTATTATTATTATTATTATAAAAACATCACTTCATTAGAAGAAAATAGGATTTACAAGAAATTAGAGGGGAGCCGAGATACTAACTGGGCTCCCATGAGGTTCGTGAGGTTATGCTTCATAAGGTTCGTCTTCGTTGTCCTGCTATTTCACGTTGGGTGGAATTTTGTTACTCAAGCCCAGCTAGATTATATTATGGGGAACACACATTATGGTCACATCAAGGCGTACAACAAGGTGATCCACTTGGGCCTTTGCTTTTTTCTTTAGTGTTACATCCTTTGGTATGTAAGATTAGAGACACTTTTAGCCTTTCCCTTCATGCTTGGTACCTGGATGATGGCACTATTATTGGAGATACTTTGGTTGTGGGGGAGGTTTTAGAGCTTATCATGGTGGATGGACCTCGTTGTGGTTTACACCTCAATGTTGATAAAACTGAGGTTTTTTTGCCTAAGGAAGATCCCAGAAGCAGGCTTGTGGTTGTTTTCCCACCTAATATTGCCCGACCTTTGCATGGTGTTAAATTACTTGGTGGGCCCGCTAGAGTGGACTTTGATTTTAGTAGTGAGCTTGTTATGAAAAGAGTTGCAAAAACCATTAAGCTCATGGATGCTATTGCTAAGATTAATGATCCCCAGTGTGAGTTATTACTCCTTCGTGCTTATGCTGGTATTTCCAAATTATATTTTGCTATGCGCACTTGCTCTCCCCGGGTCTTTGAACGTGCTCAGATTTCTTTTGATGGGGCTCTTCGCTCTACTCTAGAGCGTATTGTTACTGCTTCTGGGCCTGGTTTTGGTGATTGGCAATGGAGACTTGCTACATTACCCTTTGCGTTCAGGGGGATTGAGGTATATTCTGCGGGTGATGTCTTGAACTATGCATTTCTTACGTCTAGACATCAATCTGCTAGCCTGCAGACTATGTTGCTTCGACATTCTGGTATCGTAACCCCTGGGCCTTCCTTTGATGATGCCTTGCGTGCTTTTAATGTGAAAATGGAGATTGACCTTTTGAGTAATCCGTGTGAGATCGCTGCCCCCAAACTTATGAAGAAACTGGCAGATATATATTTCACACGTGTTACCCGAACTGCCGAATCTACATTTTCTTTATCTACTCGACAGATGGCGTTATGGAAATCGCAAATGGAGGACTACACTTCAGACTGGCTTAGGGTAGTTCTGATATCTAGGTTGGGACAGACTATGAACGCCAGGACCTATCGTTGCTTGTTATGTTATCGGCTTGGTGTCCCCCTATTTTCTGTTCAGATGCCATGCTCAGCCTGTTTCAGGGTCTTTGCTGGTGATATTTATGGGGATCATGCTGTATCTTTGTGGAAAAACTAGAATGGGGGTTGAATAGTTTTATGTCCTTTTAAAATTTATATTATGAAAACTTTGTTTACTTTTTAAAACTTATATTTGAATTTATGTGATCTCAACTCTTGAACAATATGAACAATATATATATATATATATATAAATATATATATATATAAGTAAATATAAATAAGTAATGCAAGTAAGGTAATAAAATGAAATGAAAGTTAGAGATGGAAAGATCTAACCGAGAGATAAGAGATTTATAGTGGTTCGGCTACAAGGACACCTTCCTTGCCCTACTCCACTCCCCGAGCACCTAACTCGAGAGTTTTCTTCACTATGTCAACAAGCTCCCTTATGGCGGAGAAAACCTAACACAACTTTGGCTTACACCGGCTTAACGACACAAAGCTAAATGTCGAGTTCTAATCGTAGCTAGAACCAATCTCACAACTTATACACGACTTAATCACACCTTCTTCTTCACAACTTCTTCACAACTTCTCCACGACTTCTTCACGACTTCTTCACAACTTCTTCACAACTTATTTACTATGACTTCACACCTTCTTCACAACCTAACACAACCTATGTACAATTCTACTTCTTCACACCTTTACTTCTAACACACCTTAACTACACAACTTCACTATTAACACTCTAACCTATCCCAAACAATTATTCACACAACTATCTAACAACAATACACAACTTATATACAAATGTATGATGACACAAACAACTTAGGTATCTAAGTTGCAATACTTCTTCTCTAGTTGTTGAAGGAGTATTCTTCTCTTGCACTTGAATGAAGGAAGCTTGGATCACTTAGAAACCAAAGCTTAAGATTATATGATCAAAGGGTTTTTGAAGATATGAAATGTGATTTACAACAGAAAGTTTCAGTGTGCAAAAGGTGAGTAAAAATCCAGGGGAAGGCTGGTATTTAAAGGCAGAAAAACTGGACAGCTGGAACCTACAGGAGCGTGGCCGGCCCCCTTAAATAGGGGGGCGGTCCCCTTAATTTTAAGGGGGCCGCCCAAGCCAGCCGTTGCCCAGTTTTGTCTTTTTGTGGGGAAGGTTTTTCTGGAATATTTTTACTGATTTTGGTTAAAAATTTGAATTCATAAATTTATAATGAATTAAACCTTTTTATTTATTACCAAAAATGTTTTTCTAAAAGATATAAAATGTTTTTGACCTTTTATAAAAAAGCTAGTTATTAAGAAAATGTTCCTTTGATCATATAATGCATTAAGCACTTGTTTATTCATACCTTAAGTGATTAAGTTGTAGAAATGAATATTTACAACTAAATACTTGTTTATTTGATAAGTTTATCTTTAATGAGTTTATATTTTGTGATCATTAAAACATAGAGATATGAATAATGTTTTTATGCATTATTTATGTCAACAATCTTGTGCGGGTATTATTGGTATTAAACATTGGCACAATATGATACGTGATGTTCTTGTTGACATATGTTCTCGATCTGGGGTTTCGGCTCATAAAGAGGTTGACATTGGACTTTGTGATGAAAGGGACAAATCTTTACGTCCTGCTGATGTGTTGCTCTAATCGTGGGACGGAGGACTTGATGTATGTGTTGATTTGACTGGATCATCGCCCTTGACGCAAACTGGTATGGTTGATTTCGTGCCGGGTTGTGTGGTGATTGAGGCTGCACAACGTAAACGCGTCAAGTATGAGGCTAAGTGCGCAGGTATGGGATATGGGTTCCTCCCCTTCTCTTTCTCTTCTTTTGGGGAACTTGAAAAGGACGCTGTGACTTTATTAAAGCGAATTCGAAAATTTTCGATGACTCAAGACATTGGAGCACGTGCTGCTGCTCGTATTTTTAGTAGGATTAGCTTTTCTATAGCTAGAGGAGTGGGAGCCCAATTAGTATCTCGGCTCCCTACTAACTTCTTGTAAATCCTATATGTTTCTAATAAAGTGATGTTTATAAAAAAATTAAAAAAATAATAATAAATAAATAAATAATAATAATAATAATAATAATAATAATAATAATAATAATAATAATAATAATAATAATAATAATAATAATAATAATAATAATAACGTAAACACGTCAAGTATGAGGCTAAGTGCGCAGGTATGGGTTATGGGTTCATCCCCTTCTCTTTCTCTTCTTTGGGGGAACTTGAAAAGGACGCTGTGACTTTATTGAAGCGTATTCGAAAGTTTTCGAGGACTCAAGACATTGGAGCACGTGCTGCTGCTCATATTTTTAGTTGGATTAGCTTTTCTATAGCTAGAGAAGTGGGAGCCCAATTAGTATCTCGGCTCCCTACTAACTTCTTGTAAATCCTATTTGTTTCTAATAAAAGTGATGTCTATAAAAAAAAAAAAAATATATATATATATATATATATATATATATATATATATATATATATATATATATATATATATATATATAATAATAATAATAATAATAATAATAATAATAATAAAGTGTCGATCCAGAAATTTACTTGTGCTTCCCAATCCTCAGGCGTCTTGTTTTCCGGACGCTTTTCCTTGATCTCGTCCAGTTTCTCAATCCCACTTTGTCGTGTAAAATTTTGCCTTTTGAATTTGTACTTGTTGTCATCGTATCGCTTTCTGAGGTAAGCTTCGATACTTCTGACAATATCGTCTCCATCTGGACCGGCAAGGTGTTCGCCGAGATCAAAGAAATGCTGCAATAAAATATAATTAAAATAAATATAAAAATTTTAATAAAGAGACAAATTTAAAAAAATAAACACATTTAAAATAAATAAACACAATAATTAAAAAAATAAAAGATAAAAAAAAACTTACGTGGAGCTGGTTATCGATGTGGGCCTTCGTGGTCTCGGGAGCCTTATCCCACGAATCGTAATACATGGGAATTGAGTCCCTTAACAACGTCCCGACCATGTTGGCGAACCACGAAGCGTGATTGCCAACATGCTCCCACATCCCTTTCGCGTTCTTCTTGAATCTGATCGATACCGGACGACGAGTCTCATTCCTCATGTGGTGTAGTTTCGCGTTCTTTGTGGCACCACGCACCACCTTCCCGCCTTTGCCAATTTTGGAGTTGGGCTTGGGAGCTCTGGAGTTAGACCATGCAAGTAATCAAATTCAAGTGATGATGACATAAAATAACAAGTTATCAATTTCAAATAATGATCAAGTTTAATTAAAATAATCAAGAAATTCTTACGTTGACAGTTAGTGCCTAGCCTCCTCGAGGGACCACGGGGTGGCTCATTACCTCCATCACCCCCGTGGCTTGTAGCTACAACATCTACCATCTGTAAACGTACTAGTACAAGAACATAGAAATTAGTGAAGAAACACATATACGCATATATATATATATATATATATATATATATATATATATATATATATATATATATGTATATATATATATATGTATATATATATATATGTATATATATATATGTGTATATATATATATATATATATATATATATATGTATGTTATATTATATATATATATATATATATATATATTATATATATATATTATGTATATATATAATATATGTATATATATATATATCATATATGTATATATATATATATGTATATATATATGTATATATATATATATACATATATTATATATATATAACATATATATATATATAATATATATATATATATATATATATATATATATATATATATATGTGTATGTATGTATACACACACACATACATTCAAATAAATAACAATATATACCAAAAAAGATAATAATAAATAATTAAATAAATAAATAAATAAACACATTTAACAACTCGATAACAATTTCATTCAAATAAGTGTTGTTTAACAAATTACAATTTGAGATTAATCTCCCACATCATTAAGATAAAAATCATCATTATTAGTGTCAGCTTCATATTCACGATCGACATGGTCTTCATCATCAGATGTTAAATCATGAGGAATGTGGTCATCATAATCAATATCATCGTCTTCGTCGACATCAGTGATAATTGGTGGTGGTGGTGCCTCAACTTCCGCTGGCTCGACATCTATATCTATGGTGTTATAATTCAACTTATCCAACTCAGCAGAGAGTGTGACATGTGATGAGTTGTTGTCATGTACAGCATCTTGATTGTCTTCTACCACGATGATATCCGGGTTCCAAATCTTTCGATGATAAGAATCTTGGATGGCCTTGCAATTACCACGTTTACCCGGGAAATCAAGGTAAAAGACTTGTGTTGCTTGTGTTGCAAGAATGTATGGTTCATTTTGAAACGATACACGGTCTGTCATAATTTGTGTAATGTTATTTCTATAGGTACAACGTTTTATGCGACCCTCATTATTAGTGTCGAACCATTTGACTTTGAATAGCACAACCTTGAACGGAATATACAAAAGCTCAAAAATTTCTTCAAGCTGGCCATAATACATTCCTCCGCTAGGATAAGGAGTTGAAATTCCGCTGTTTTGAGTTGAACGACGTAAATCACGGTCGTGTACGATAAACATCACACCGTTGACTATGCAAGAATCGACTGAGACTGCAGTCCATGATGGTCCACAAGCCAAAGCGAATAACTCGGAAGTACAACTTGGGTCATTCTTTACTTTTAATTCACGAATCTATGAAAAAGTTAAGAATAGATATCGATGAGTAATAGTCGTTATTTTTACAGGGTCTTCAATCAAAGGCCTCAAGTAAATATCTATGTCCTTCCAGGGTGATTTAGGGCTCGGAATTAACAACGTCAACATAAGAGAAGCCTCTCTCATACATATCCAGGGAGGCGTATTGTATGTTGTTAGTATGACCGGCCACATGCTGTAAGACTGACTAAGGTTTCCGTATGGATTGAAACCATCAGCAACCAACCCTAATCGGACGTTTCTTTTTTCATAGGAAAATTCTTTTGAATACTTCATGTCAAATTTCTTCCATGCTTACCATCAACCGGGTGTTGCATCTTACCGTTCTTCGTAGACTGCCTAGAAGCATGCCAAGTCATATGTTTTGCAGTGTGTTTAGACTTGTACAAACGTTGTAGTCTAGGAATGATAGGAAAGTAACGCAACACCTTGTTAGGAACTTTCTTCCCCAGTGTGTTCTTTTCTTTCCATCTACTAGCATCGCAGATGGGACAATTCTGCAAATCTTCGTTACCCACCCCCCGATATAAAAAACAATCATTTACACAAGCATGTATGGATTCGTATCCTAACCCGATCGTTTTATATGTCTTCTTTATTTCATCGTATGACGATGGGATTTTGTATCCTAGAACGGGCGAGAAACATTCCTTGAGGAATTTTAGGGTTTCGTTAAATGTGGTGTCACTCATTTTACCTTTGACCTTGATGTTCGTAAACTTTGCCATAAAGTCCAATGAAGACATCCAATTATAGCTCGGGTATAGTGGCTCGTTGGCAGTGGCGAGTAACTGTTCAAACTCGTTACGTTGAGGAAGTGTCGTTGCTTGAGTTGGCCCGTTGCTTGTCTCGCCAATATTTCCTTCAGTTGGCTCATTTTGTTCGTTATTCGGTCAAATATCATGAAGGAACTCAACCATGTCACTCATCCGAGGAGGATTTATATTGGGTACTATTGTCCCGACATCCGGTTCACTGTGATTATACCATTTCGTATAACTTTGGTCCCAACCATTTGTGTGTATGTGATTAAAAAAATCTTCGTGCTTTATCCAAACAACGTTATAACAAGAAGTATGTTATAGCCTATTATCAATCCTAAACATACAACTAATACTAGATAAGATTAAAGAGAAGAGTGGAACTTGAACTTGAACTTTTATTAATCATACACTAACTCCTTAATACAATACCTAGAATACCTTGAGCACCAACCTTCCAAATGGTGATGGAAGGTGCTATTTATAGTTTACTTGACATAGGTGGGCTTGGATTAACCTTGGGCTTATACACGGACTATTTAATCATAACATTTAATCTATTAGGTTTAATCCAAGCCCATTGACTAAATTAACTAACTTATACAACGACACATTTAATACAAATATTACAACGACGATGACCATCACTTTTATAAATCCTAACAATCTCCCCCTAAGGGATGGTCATAGAAATGATGCTCCGTGTGATTTGGTATTTCATCTTCATAGTCTTGTGCCTTGTGTGTCGTTGTATAATAGTCTTTGTTCTTGTTCCTTCATGCACTGTGATCTTCAAAGTATCGTCTTTTTGTGGTCCTTGCCTTGATCAATATCTTCTTAACTTTGGTGTCGCGTCCTCCAACATAACCATACCTCATGATCTTCATACTTGTCATCCTTTCATGATTCATTACTTTGTTCTTGACATCTTGATTAGCTTCCTGACTTTGTTGTTACACTTTGTCTTTCACTTGATCTTTTGGTCTTGAACTTTTACACTTGAGCTCTGTTGAGGATGATCTTTGTACGTATGAGTATGCGGAGGTGAAGATGTTGGACACATCGGATGATGGTTGATGGACTTTTGTAGTACTTGCATAAAACAGTTAACAATAATACGTCCAGCACTTACAGATTTGGACTTCGAGATCTTCATCAGCATAGTGTGAAGACTTTCTCTAATCCTAACCCAGGCCGTTCTGAATCGGATACCCCCGAAAGGGCTTACACGGACACAACGAAGTGCACCCATGATTCAGTGAGTCGCTGGAGATCACCCCACGACTGTAGACCGTTTGAAGCACGTAACCATCATGATATAAATGGCAAGATCCTTGGATCTCATTAAGACTCTTACAACTTGTGTCCTTTTTGGCGAACACAAGTGTATTATATTGGAAGTGTTCCTAAGAGATCTTTTAATGAATCTCATGGCTCTAGACTCGATAATGTTCGTTTTGGTTTTAGTCATCGGAGGCATGGAGCAGAGTGCCACCTTTTCAATATCAACACATCTCGGAATGAGAGGCCGATAGATTATGCAGTGTTCTCCGTGAGAAATGAAACAAATATCTTTTAAGAGATATCTGAGTGGCTAGGAGGGGTGGTGCAGCGCGTCACTGGGTCCATGACGTCTTGTCTTCAATATCAGTATCACCTTAGTGAATACCGGTAGCAGATGTATTGACCCGATTTCTGCCCTAAGTTTTCATGGAGGACTATTTCTTTTCACCCTTTCATTAAACTTTTCTTTTTAATTCTTCAACCCCTTCTTTCCCTTTCTCGTTTACTCCTTTTTTCAATCTTTCCTAAGGACTTCTAATTCTAATCTATTGAAATTGTCCTTGGGTAGATCCCTCCGGCTCTGGCGGATCATTAGACATAACCTAACCATAATCACCTTATTACTCCATGATTATCCTAGATTTGTTGATCACTTGCCATAAAACTTTTTTTGTGAAAATCTCTCAAAGTGTTTATGAATAAACACATTTAGTTAACACTTTGAGAGTTTTGCATTTTTGAAATACTCCCCCTTCACATGTGCTCTTGCAATTTTTAAGATAAATTTGCACATGTTGGGTAGAGTTCGCACATTTTGAATTGATCGATTTTCAATTAATATGACCTTCGCAAGACACGTTTACATCACTAATTAGACTAGCTTGAAATTATTACCCGTCCCGTTCATATCAAAAGATCATCTCTCAAATTGGTACATTCTACTCCAACAAGTCCTTTGCGAAACACGTTTACATCACTGGATAACCAGCTTGAAATTATTACCCGTCCCGGACAAGTCTTTTCGATTACGGACATTTAATTTTCGTCAATTAGAGGGTAAAATCTTGAGTCAAGCTCTCATTGAGATTCAATCCACAATCTTTAAACTTTTTGATCACATTTTAATCACGTCTTCTCCCACTCAAAAATAGCATGTAGTGATATTTTTTATATCAATTGATTAAAATAGAGCTTTTTGGAGAGAAAGACGGATCATTTTAGCATGATTTGGAATATTTTGTATTTAATTTATATACTCTCCCTTAAATAAAGCATATTGTTAAACATTTAAGTTTAAGAGGGAGTTTTGTTTTTTAAAATCTTGAGCACAGAATTTGAAGAAAGATTTTGAAAAATCTTGATCATGTGCTCAAGAATTTTTAAATTTGTCATTAACATTACGAGTCCTGATCTGAAATAATCAGAAGTCATCAATGTAGCGCGGGTTTCGTACTGAAATATACGAAAGTCGTAGTGAAGAAATTTTGAGAAACGGCATGTTTTGAAAACATTTAAATGAACTATCGCTCAAGCATTTGTACATGCCCGTATCATTGTTGAATGACATTTCTAGGTACGTACAGAATATCGATTATACGAGAGACATGTCACGAGAAGAATATTTTTGGTTTTTATATTTTTTACTGTTTTTGTGTTTTTGAAATTTTTCTATTTTTATATTTTGTTTTTGTTGTTTTTCAAAAATATTTACATGCGAAGCTTTTTGAGATAATTCAAGAAGATTCGAGAAGACTTTCTAACTCTTCGGGAGTTAGGCTTCGCATTCCAATTCGTCGAACTAAGTTATCAAACCGCTCTTTGGGGAGGGCTTTAGTAAATAGATCGGCGAGTTGGTATTCAGTCTTCACGAAAAATAATTCAACAGTACCCTCTTCGATGTGTTCCTTTATGAAGTGATAGCGGACTCTAATATGCTTGGTCTTGGAGTGTTGAACTGGATTGCACGAGATGGCTATGGCACTTTTTGAGTCACAATACATAGGTATGCGGTCGAAAGAGAAGCCATAATCTGTGAGTTGTGTCCTCATCCATAGAACTTGGGCACAACACGCAGATAGAGACACATACTCGGTTCTGCGGTTGATAATGCAGTACAATCTTGTTTCCTTGATGACCAGCCTACTAGCTTTTCTCCCAAAAATTGTGCTCCCCCGGATGTACTTTTTGTAGTAACTTGGCAACCAGCATGGTCGGCATCTAAAAAGGCTGTTAGTGTAAACTCTGAATCCTTCGGATACCAAAGTCCCATATTAATGGTTCTTCGTAGGTACCAGAAGATCCGTTTAACCTCTTGGAGGTGAAGTTTGGTAGGCCTTGCCTGAAACCGTGCTAATAAACAGACAGCAAAATGTATATCAGGTCGACTGGCAGTTAAGTACATGAGAGAACCAATCATGCTCCTTGGTATGTGCTTAAACACATACCTTTTCTTGACCAAAACCGGACCCAAATAGACCAAAAACTAACCAATTATGCCAAATATATTGTGTTTTTGTGTTTTTACATATGCAGGCACGGATATCGAAGAAAAGGACAAAAATCAAGCAAAGACCGGGAAAACGAGCACGAGATATGGAAGTGTTATTTATAGCCGGAGCCGGGGAGGAATTTATGGTCAAAAAGTCAACCAGGGTCCTCCAATTATCAAAAGTTGTCAAGTTCAGCCCTCGGATTCACTTTGAAAAATTTACAATTTCAGTCCCTTGCAATCTAAAAATTACATACATGGTCCTTATAACCTTAAACCCTTAAAACTAATACCAACCGGATTTCATTTAACCTTACCCACTTATTAAAATCCACAGCCCACCAACCTTTGCCCCAGCCCAGTCCACCACCTTTTGACCCATGACCCGAATTAAAACCCACAACCCATAAACACTAACCCGGTCAACTCTACTATATCAGTCAAAACAAAAAAAAATAAATAAACACACACTCCACAAAAACGCGCCCAAAGTTTATCCCTAAAAATTCACTGCCCAAGAACCCTAATAACCGCACTTCAAAATTAACCTCGTACGCATGATTACCCAATGATTGGGTAATTTCTGGAAGGGTCTGACAAGCTAAGAGACACGTGGGACTCACTGATTGGTCAAGCCGTGTCACCAACTTAATCCTACGGTAGAGATTAAAGATTGAAGAGCAAGGATGATCTAAGGGTGGTGATTAGCTCGTGTGCACGCGGATACCCAGAGTGGAAAGACCAGAAGGTTCCTTGGATTGCTATAAATTGCCATCTCCTCTTCACAGTCAAGTTTTGTCTAATTTTCATGTCTTAGAAAGTTGTTACCAATTTCATTTTTTGTCATTTAAATGTTTTTCGTAGTGTAAACTCTTTAAAATTCAGTTGTAATTTACATTTCCAGTAATTTTGTATTCAGTTTTTATTTTTAATGAAAGTCAAATCATTAGTCAAAACAGTTTATTCAAGTTTTTTTCAGCTTATTTGCTTGTGAAAATTTCTGTTTCAGATTAGAATTAGTATTGTGGTTATTGAGATTCAGATTTTCAGTTTTAAAAAGGTCATTTTATTTGAGAATTAGCAGAATCAGATCAGGAAAAGGTATGTTTGGCTTATTGTGTTTCTGTGATTGTACTGTTCATTTGCATTGATTCTAAGTTTGATTTAGCTGATTCAATGTTAGGTTAGATTTTGAGTTCAGAAGTTTAGTAGAAATTGAGGTCATCTAAGGTTCTGTGCTAGTAGAATGAATATAAAGGGTTGAAACTGTTTCAATAATCTCTTGAGTAAGCTGAGCTTGTGTGGTTTCTTCTTTTGCGATTTACTTGTGCCTTATAAGTATTTAAGTAGGTTATCTAGGTTTTGTTTTCATTGCCCTTAGTTTAGCACACCTTTTGCGCCAAAAATCCCATGTCTGCTGTTACAGGACATTTTGTGCAGATTTGGAGTTTTTATCAGCTGATCTAGAGCTAGCATTGGCTTATTTAGTGAGAATTAGGACCTCAATTTTGGTTTTCAAGTAGTTTACATAGTGAGCTTGAAGCTCATAATCTGGTATTGGACTTTTAAGCTTAATTAATAGCTTATTTGATGTCTGCAAATTAAGCCCATTCTGGACAGATCTGATATTGCAGCAGTTTTTAACAGCTGATCTAGGCCTTATTTAGCATTCAATTGGCTTGTAGAAATTAGGGCTTTTGTGTTTTCTAGGTAATTAGTAGTGCTGTCTAGCTTTTGCCCCCATTAGGTTTTAGTTTAAGGCTTATTTAGACTGCTTAATTAGTGCTACAAGTGGGCTGTTTAGCCATTTTGAACCTGCCATGTCCTTTGAACTTTTCAGCTTATTTGTTGCTTATATCCTGTGCTTATTTGGCCTATTTCAGTTTATTTAAGTTTGATAAAGTAGGTTTGCTAAGTTTTGAGCTTTTGAGAATTTTTGGAGCTTATTTGCTTATTTTTAGCTTATTTCCCTACTGCTTATTTACTGTTACTGCTTATTTAGACTATTTCACTGTCTGATTTTATTTTTCCTAGTTTAGAAATTTAATTTTAAAATTACTCAGAAATTTTCAGATTTTTCCAATTAGTTTTAATATTTTTAAATCATTTAAATAGTTTTAATTAGTTTTTAATCCATTAAAAATTATTAAAAAGTCAAAAAAATATTTTTCTTTTTCCAAAAATTTTCTTTTATCATTTTTAATATAGGAAAAATTAATTTGCATTTTTAGGTTTTAAATTTTAGAAATTCACTTTTATTTACGTTTTATAATTTGTCGCGTAACGTTTTTAAATTCAAATTTTCACTTTTAAGTTCGTATGCTTAGATTAATTGTTTCTTTAGCTTAATTAGTTGCTTTACATCTAATATTTTATTATTCGTAGCATAAAATCATCAATCAATCACTCTTATTCACATTCACTACACGAATCACGTTCCGGGAACACAAATTCCATTCGATCTTCGTCGGGACAAACGACCCGGGTTTTGCATATTTCCTTTGCAATTCGGGTTTTGCATATTTCCTTTGCAATTCCTTGGACTACAATTGACGAATCAGTTTTTGGCGCCGCTGCCGGGGAAGGTTGAAGTGAGTTCGTGATTTCGTTCGTTGAATCGTGTTTTGAAGACCCTTCCTCGGAAGTTATCGTTTTTATAAAAAATAAAAATACAAAAATAAAATAATTAAAAAAAAACACTTTTCCTAAAGTGTTTTCTCCATTAATAATAAATCCTCGCTCTCAAGAGGGCGTTGTAAACCATTCCGAATAACAACAAAAGAGATCGGAAAATTAAACGTTTCTTGGATTATTTCTTTACTACAACCTAATTACGGGGTTTAAGGAAGTCTTGACATTAAATTGCAGACTGAAGAGAGATCCATTCTTCTCTCCCGCCACGCTGCGCGTAGTTTTGAAAGAAACGAGTACGGTTGATCAACGATCACCAAAAAGATAATAATTCTAATTTTTCTTATAAATATAAAAATCCAAAAAGATTTTTCTTTTCAAATTTATTTTTCATTTTTTCTTTTGAGATTTTCCATGTTTCTAAATTTAAAAATCCAAAAATATTCTTCGGTATCCTCTTAAATGTTTAATTCATCTCTTTCTACCCTCTCATTGTTTGATTCTCCACGATGATCGATTTTCCACCATCTCATCCCCATGATCCTCGGACCATGGAGGATTTTTATCGTCCGACACTTCTCGGTAGAGGAGGACCGATCACTCCTACATCAGTTCCGGGAACCGATTTCAAATTGAAAAATCATATGGTTCGACTGATCCGGCAAAACTGCCAATTTCACGGATTTCGAGATGAGGATGCAAACGAGCACCTAAACAAGTTCATATCTATCACTCAATCCATAAAACAAAATGGAGTTTCTCTTGATAACATCCATTTGAATCTCTTTCCATTCTCTTTATCCCACAATGCTGAATCGTGGTTTTATACTCTTAAAACCCACTCAATTCATTCATGGGAAGAGATGTTCGTCAAGTTTCTCTCAAAATACTTTCCACGTTCTAAAATGGTGCAGCTTAGGAAAGACATTCTGAATTTCCGGCAATTGCCCACGGAGTCCGTATTTGAAGCTTGGGAGAGATTTAACTCGTTATTGCGGAAATGTCCAGATCATAAAATTTTGCTTCTCGATCAAATCTTAACCTTTTATAATGGCATAACTCCGATTGATCAAGACAAAATTGTGGTGGCAGCCGGTGGAAACCTCATGCGGAAAACTCCTCAAGAAGCATATGATTTGATCGAGAATATGACACATCATCATTATCAGTGGGACGCTGAAGTTCATTATAACTCTACCATTGTGATGAGTGATCATTTTTCCGATTATAATTCCGTAGTGAGTGCACGTGTCGAGGTCCTTGACAATAATTGTCAATATCAGCAAGGACCAGGTCATCCTCTCACCTTTTACTATTCAGACTCTGATGAAAGTGATGAGGATGAACCTTCTGAAGTTGAGACGTCGATTCCTCCTACGAGTGGCAATCCCACTCCGTCTCCTGAATCCGTCATTTCCGACTCTTCCCATCCTTCTCCTCCACTTGAGGGAAGTGATATCTCTATGGAAGAGCTCGATGATCCAATTTCACCAGAAATTGTTGATAATGATTGTACTTCGAGTGATGATTCTTTATCCTGTGGAGACATCGATTATGTCAGCTTAGAGGAAGAAAAGGATTCTGATCCAGATGATGGAGAGATTGACACTGATATTCTTCAAATCGAGGACGATGAACTCCGTGAAAAATTATTGAATGTCAATCTTCTCATTTCTAAGATCGAGGCATTAAAGGATAAACCAACTTCATCTCCTATCCCCGTTGAGGATAGTGACTTTCATACTGAAGAGACGAGTAGTGGCAGTACCACTTCTCATTCTCATATCTCTCTTCCTGAGTATGATTCGTTTATCTTTGAGGAGTTCTCCGGTGAACTCTCTCTCTTTATATCTCCTCCGAAATACGATCATTTCTATTTTGATCTTGAGGATGATTCTAGTCTGGGGGGAGGTGTTCTTGATCAAAATAAATTGTTTATTGAAGATTTCATCCCAACCCTCCCGCCCAAGACTTTTGACAAAATTTCTTTTGATGATGAAGATTTAATCATGATTGTTATCATGACCTTCTTCCCCTTCATCACATATACTGTGGCTTCTCCCATCCTTCACTCCTTCGGGAGTGAGGATACCATCTTTGACCCCGGTATTACCATTTATGGTTATTCTTTCTAAAAATACCGTGGGTATCTTATCGGAGTGGAACTTTCATGTGCTTCAGTGTTTATCCAAACATCTTGAACGAAAGTCCGATGGAGATGATCTTTTCCACATGCTCCCCCAAGGACAAATAAATTCGGGGTCGAGTCAAGCTCATGTGACTCGATCAACAAAAACAAGCGCTTCGTGGGAGGCACCCCATGCTTATCCATCTACTTTCTAATAAAGTGACGTGAAGAGGTCTCCTCTTCCATATCTTGTGTTTCGTGTTTTCTGTGATATGTCCAGGAATGCCCGATGATGAAGACTCTCGTGCTCGTAATTTCCTTCACGCTACTCGAGTTTCATCATTCGCTGCTTATCGATATCCTTAAATCTTATCGTTTTACATCTATCTTTTGGCATAATTAATAAACGGCCTTAGATTTTTGTAGGAGAACCCTTACCTTTAAGACATTGAGGACAATGTCTCGTTTTAGTCTGGGGGGGTAATCTTGCGATTTGATTTTTGCCTTGCATTTTTTGCCATTTTCTCATGCAACCCCGTTTTTCCTCCAAAATTGAAAAAATCCAAAAAATGAGAATAATTTAAAAAATTTTGCAAAAATATAATAAATTTTGACATTTTTGTTGACTTTCCGCTGGTGAGAGTAGGAATAAAATTCTGACTTGACCGGGCGTGTTGAGCCCTAGCTTGTCCCCTTAACCATTTATAATCTATAAGCTCGTGCTAGTCTTTTACACAAGGAGCTATAAAATGCGAATTCTTTTTAAGAATTTGCAAGTTCCCGTATTTGACTTTATATATGCATGGCTTGATTATTTGGCTAAGCATTCGCGGATCTTATTATTTAAGATTTTAAATTTGCGAAGAACGAGAAATGATAGAGTTGTTTATAAGTTAGATTGCTAAACGTGGAGTAGTGGTTCTCTTTAAAGCTCATCGAAGTTATTTGTGGCTTTTTGTTCCCATAAGCTTGTTTCACCTCAAAAATAGTAATTTAGGAATAATTAAAGGTATTTTGGTTTTGGCGATAATTAGTTTTTATTTCTTCCTTAGAGAATTCTTGCTTATGAAAGTTGGGTACACATCAAGGTACTGCCAGTGTTACGGTGTAATAGACTATTCCATCTTGCCGGCTCGCAACCGATGTTGGGATTGTTATAAAAGCCGTAGGACTTGGGGTTTGGCAAATAATTAATTAATGAATAATATATAATAATAATCCAAAGCCATAAAAAGTTTTCTACATCTTGCCGGTTCGCAGCCGATGTTGTAGACTTCTAATAAAGGCAGAGGAAAAATTTCAAGGTCATAATAGACTATCACATCTTGCCGGTTCGCAGCCGATGTTGTGATTGTTATAAAGGGCCAAGGATTTAATACGTATATGTGCTTAATAATGTTAAAAATGCCAAATTTCGACTCCGAGGTATCCTAATAAAGGCTTCTGTCTCTGGACTCGTAGATGAGTTGTTTCGGACGCAAATAAAAGGGATATTCTCAAAATCGTGTTAAATCAGAGACCTTGATGTGGACCTCATTTTTGTATGCAACGGTTTTCGAGGGAAGGTTTGGAAACTACTTAGCGTTTAAACTAGGTATCTTTATCGGCTTAAAAACTATCGAAACGAGAATTCGAAGAAATTTATTTCTCACCAAAAATAAAATAAATAGAGGAAAATAGGAACTTGGGAACAAGGAGTCCACAATTAGCTTTCTGAGTAGTGTTGGCAGTCTAACTTGTAGATGACAATGATTTCGTTTTTAAGCTTAGTTTGGGGACTCGTGAAAAATCGGGGACGACGAATTTTATCCATATGGTCACTTCCTCTTGTGTCGTGTTTCCTACTCGAAGATCCTAAAAGTTATCGAAAGATAATGATTGTCAACAAAACCGTCACATGCATAATTAGAAAAATACAAAAAAATAGAATAAAAGGAAAAATGGGGAGTTTTTAGAACTTAAGATTTCTTAATTTCTTTTGAAAATTTTGCTACTTCTCAAAGTTAGTAAAAAGAGATTAGAAATTTTCGGTTTCAAAAACGTGTTTTTATAACATTGCATGAGGACATTGCAATAGCTTAGTCTGGGGGAATTTGGTATGTGCTTAAACACATACCTTTTCTTGACCAAAACCGGACCCAAATAGACCAAAAACTAACCAATTATGCCAAATATATTGTGTTTTTGTGTTTTTACATATGCAGGCACGGATATCGAAGAAAAGGACAAAAATCAAGCAAAGACCGGGAAAACGAGCACGAGATATGGAAGTGTTATTTATAGCCAGAGCCGGGGAGGAATTTATGGTCAAAAAGTCAACCAGGGTCCTCCAATTATCAAAAGTTGTCAAGTTCAGCCCTCGGATTCACTTTGAAAAATTTACAATTTCAGTCCCTTGCAATCTAAAAATTACATACATGGTCCTTATAACCTTAAACCCTTAAAACTAATACCAACCGGATTTCATTTAACCTTACCCACTTATTAAAATCCACAGCCCACCAACCTTTGCCCCAGCCCAGTCCACCACCTTTTGACCCATGACCCGAATTAAAACCCACAACCCATAAACACTAACCCGGTCAACTCTACTATATCAGTCAAAACAAAAAAAATAAAATAAACACACACTCCACAAAAACGCGCCCAAAGTTTATCCCTAAAAATTCACTGCCCATGAACCCTAATAACCGCACTTCAAAATTAACATCGTACGCATGATTACCCAATGATTGGGTAATTTCTGGAAGGGTCTGACAAGCTAAGAGACACGTGGGACTCACTGATTGGTCAAGCCGTGTCACCAACTTAATCCTACGGTAGAGATTAAAGATTGAAGAGCAAGGATGATCTAAGGGTGGTGATTAGCTCGTGTGCACGCGGATTGCCAGAGTGGAAAGACCAGAAGGTTCCTTGGATTGCTATAAATTGCCCTCTCCTCTTCACAGTCAAGTTTTGTCCAATTTTCATGTCTTAGAAAGTTGTTACCAATTTCATTTTTTGTCATTTAAATGTTTTTCGTAGTGTAAACTCTTTAAAATTCAGTTGTAATTTACATTTCCAGTAATTTTGTATTCAGTTTTTATTTTTAATGAAAGTCAAATCATTAGTCAAAACAGTTTATTCAAGTTTTTTTCAGCTTATTTGCTTGTGAAAATTTCTGTTTCAGATTAGAATTAGTATTGTGGTTATTGAGATTCTGATTTTCAGTTTTAAAAAGGTCATTTTATTTGAGAATTAGCAGAATCAGATCAGGAAAAGGTATGTTTGGCTTATTGTGTTTCTGTGATTGTACTGTTCATTTGCATTGATTCTAAGTTTGATTTAGCTGATTCAATGTTAGATTAGATTTTGAGTTCAGAAGTTTAGTAGAAATTGAGGTCATCTAAGGTTCTGTGCTAGTAGAATGAATATAAAGGGTTGAAACTGTCTCAATAATCTCTTGAGTAAGCTGAGCTTGTGTGGTTTCTTCTTTTGCGATTTACTTGTGCCTTATAAGTATTTAAGTAGGTTATCTAGGTTTTGTTTTCATTGCCCTTAGTTTAGCACACCTTTTGCGCCAAAAATCCCATGTCTGCTGCTACAGGACATTTTGTGCAGATTTGGAGTTTTTATCAGCTGATCTAGAGCTAGCATTGGCTTATTTAGTGAGAATTAGGACCTCAATTTTGGTTTTCAAGAAGTTTACATAGTGAGCTTGAAGCTCATAATCTGGTATTGGACTTTTAAGCTTAATTAATAGCTTATTTTATGTCTGCAAATTAAGCCCATTCTGGACAGATCTGATATTGCAGCAGTTTTTAACAGCTGATCTAGGCCTTATTTAGCATTCAATTGGCTTGTAGAAATTAGGGCTTTTGTGTTTTCTAGGTAATTAGTAGTGCTGTCTAGCTTTTGCCCCCATTAGGTTTTAGTTTAAGGCTTATTTAGACTGCTTAATTAGTGCTACAAGTGGGCTGTTTAGCCATTTTGAACCTGCCATGTCCTTTGAACTTTTCAGCTTATTTGTTGCTTATATCCTGTGCTTATTTGGCCTATTTCAGTTTATTTAAGTTTGATAAAGTAGGTTTGCTAAGTTTTGAGCTTTTGAGAATTTTTGGAGATTATTTGCTTATTTTTAGCTTATTTCCCTATTGCTTATTTACTGTTATTGCTTATTTAGACTATTTCACTGTCTGATTTTATTTTTCCTAGTTTAGAAATTTAATTTTAAAATTACTCAGAAATTTTCAGATTTTTCCAATTAGTTTTAATATTTTTAAATCATTTAAATAGTTTTAATTAGTTTTTAATCCATTAAAAATTATTAAAAAGTCAAAAAAATATTTTTCTTTTTCCAAAAATTTTCTTTTATCATTTTTAATATAGGAAAAATTAATTTGCATTTTTAGGTTTTAAATTTTAGAAATTCACTTTTATTTACGTTTTATAATTTGTCGCGTAACGTTTTTAAATTCAAATTTTCACTTTTAAGTTCGTATGCTTAGATTAATTGTTTCTTTAGCTTAATTAGTTGCTTTACATCTAATATTTTATTATTCGTAGCATAAAATCACCAATCAATCACTCTTATTCACATTCACTACACGAATCACGTTTCGGGAACACAAATTCCATTCGATCTTCGTCGGGACAAACGACTCGGGTTTTGCATATTTCCTTTGCAATTCGGGTTTTGCATATTTCCTTTGCAATTCCTTGGACTACAATTGACGAATCACTCCTATATTTCTTCGGATCCATGGGTTTCCCATATAAATCAGCGCCTATTTTGGGTGAAGTGACCATTGGAGTACCAACAGAGTCACAATTTTCCATTCCATGTTTCTTTAAATTCTCAATTGTATATTTAGCTTGATTTATAAAAATACCACGTGGGGATTGATGAATTTGTAAGCCAAGAAAGAATTTTAGCTCCCCCATCATGGACATTTCAAATTTGTTTTTCATGAGATTTTCAAAAGGTTTTGAATGTTTCGGATTATTGGAACCAAAGATTATGTCGTCCACGTAAATCTGAACAATCAAAATGTCATCTTTGAACTTTTTGGTAAACAAGGTCGGGTCAATTGTTCCTTTGGTGAAATGATTTTGAAGTAGGAAAGATGATAACTCGTCATACCACGCCCTTAGGGCTTGTTTCAAACCATAGATAGCTTTCTTTATCTTGTTGACGTTGTCGGGATGATCTTTGTCAACGATTCCATCTGGCTGACTCACGTACACCTCTTCTTTCAGAGTTCCATTCTAGAAAGCTGTCTTGATATCCATCTGATAGACTGTGATATTTTTGTGAGATGCATATGCTAAGAAAATCCTGACTGCCTCAAGCCTTGCTACTGGCGCGAATGACTCCTCCAAATCTATTCCTTCTTCTTGTCTAAATCCCTTGGCCACGAGACGATCTTTGTTGCGAATTACAGTCATCTCTTCATCCTTTTTGTTCTTCCATAACCACTTAAGATCAATGACAAGTTTGTCTAATGGTCTTGGCACTAAATCCCAAGTGTCATGTAGCTTGTATTGGAGAAGTTCTTCCTTCATCGCTTCAATCCAAGCATTGTCTGCCATCGCCTCCCGAATGTTCTTTGGCTCTTTTTGACTGACTGAGCAGACGTGGATGCACATGTCGCAATCGGTGGCGAGTTGTCTTCTCGTCTGTACTGGCCTTGAAGGTTCACCAATAACGTGATCTATTGGATGGTCTTTAGTCCACTGTAACGTTGAAGGGTACCTTGGATTTGACGAATGCGTGTTAGATGGTTCATGTAACCTAGAAGATGATTCAGTAGAATCTGTTGCAAATGGGTTCTCAAATGGTTCTTCTTCTAACATAGCATCGTTTTGTTGTTGTTCTTCTTGAATTGGCGAAGTTTGGTTTTGCTCATCAACTCTTGGTAACACAATCTCATTAACTAGAGTTGCTGGAGTAGATGTTGATGACGTTGAGGGAGTTGGTGCGTCAACTTCAAATGTTGTTGATGCATCTTGCGGTGGAGGTGGTGGTGGTTGATGATTTTGAGCGGGTGCAGCGGAACGTTGTTGTGATGCATTTGTCGAAGCTCCACCATAGTATTCATCGTACATATACTCGAAGAAAGTGTCCAGTTCTTGATTTGTTGGTTTGTCAGTAGTAGTTGACTGAGCTCCTTGGGGTACGAGTCCTGAACTAATATGTCCAGAAGTCTGACAGTTTGGTGCGGCTCCTAATCTGGTATGATTAGAAGCCATTGGGTTAAGCGCGGGTTCTAGAGCGAGTCTCTCAGAAGCCATTTGTGAAATCTCATCAAATTTCACATTCATCGTCTCCATTATCCTCTTAGTCCATCTGTTATACACCCTGAATGCCCTCGAGTTGTCTGAATAACAAATGAAGATTCTAATATCACCCTTAGCTTTCAGTTTCCCCAGATCTTCTCTGTCGTTTGTAGGATAGCACAAAGCGCCAAATAGATGAAGGTAAGAGATGTCGGGTTTTCTGTTGTTCACTAATTCATACGGGGTTTTATTGAATCTTGGATGGATTAGGGATCGGTTCTGAGTGAAACAAGCAGTCGCAACAGCATCAGCCCATAAGAATAACGGTGCACTGGAATAAATCAGCATTGTGCGAGCAGCTTTAACAAGAGTTCGATTTCTTCTTTCAACTAACCCATTCTGCTGTGGAGTTATAACAGGTGATGTCTGGTGAGTGATTCCAGTCTCTTCAAAATATGTTCTTAACTCCTGATTAGTGAATTCTGTGCCATTTTCGGTTCTTACAATCCTTACTGGAGCTTAAAGTAAGACTTGTATTCGCTTAAGAAAGGTGATGATGATGCCTGGTGCTTCGTCTTTAGATCTCAAAAACTTTACCCATGTATATCTTGAATAATCATCGACGATAACAAGAATATACTTCTTCCCATTGATACTTTCAACTCTCATTGGGCCACATAAGTCCATGTGCAACAAATGTAACTTATCGACCGAACTAGGTACGGTTTTGGGTTTGTATGTTGCCCGTTTGCTTTTGCCTTGCTCACAGGATGGACATAAGTGTTCTTTGGTGTATTTGAACTTAGGAAGACCGGTGATGATGTCGTCTTTGGCAAGCTTGGTTAAGGTGTCGAAGTTAAGATGGGATAAACGTCTGTGCCACAAACAGGACTTAGTTTCGTCAGCTCTTGTCATGAGACAAATTGGTGGTGAAGAGGCCATTCGGTTAATATCGATAGCATAGAGATTGGTGCCACAATTTTCGGTTAAGAGATCATCTCCAATCAAATTCCTAACGAAGCAAGTATTTCTCCTAAATGGAACCTCTAAATCTGCATCGCAAAACTGCCCGACTGAAAACAGATTGTGTCCCATCCCTTCGACATAGTAAGCCCGAGTGATTAAGAAATTCCCGAACTGAGGATCTCCATAACCCAGAATAGCTGCTACATGATCATTTCCAAACCGAACCGTTCCCATGAACTTCCATACAAAGTTGATCAGCAGCTTCAGATTCCCGGTCATGTGCTTAGAGCAATCCGAGTCGACGATCCAAAGACATATTTCGATAACCTGCCAATAACAGATGATTGTGCGTTTGGAAACCGTTTATCATTTGGTTCCATGGGGTTAGGGGCAACAGACGAATCACATTCATAGACGGTTTTTACTGGTTCTTTCTTAGCCTTTTTTATTCTACCATTTTCTAGAATGAATTCTCTACCCGTTGGAACCCATACGCACAACTTAAGATAGTTCCTAGGTAGTATACTACTAGTGGTGGACCTAGCTGCTTTAATGATTCTTTTAACATATCTAGATTTAGCACTAGTTCCTGGAGGAACATCTTTATGTTTAGGCACGGCATTCACATTCACAGATTTAGAAACAATATCATCATAAACATTTTCAGACAAAGATTTCTCTCACATTAAACAAACAGAGTCATTACATGCACTAGAATCAGTACTTTTAACATAACATTCAGATGACATATGTTTCTTATTTGAAAGCGGTAAATTCTTAGGGTGTTCGTCTACTTCTTTAGTTTTATTCTTGCATTCACTCTTAGAGGCAAGCGAGACTCTATTCTTCCTTGTATTGCTCCTAGGCTTTAGTCTGCTGCTCCTAGAGGTGCTTTCTATTCCTATAGAAGGTAAGGCACACACATTAGGATTTATCTTTTTGTCCTTTGAAGTTGTTTTAGCAATCTTGGACTCTTTTGGATTATCTTTTACACTCTTGTCTATTGCCCTATATGTTTTAGATGTAGAGGCAGACGCAGTAGTGGGACTAATCCTATAGAGACCAGGTGCTATCACATTCGATGTTTGGACAACTGCTTTCCCTTTATCAGCATGTTTTGCTATCTCACTTTCTTTTGGCAAGGGTGTTGGAGTGACTGGTTTTGTCAAATAAATTATCACATCAGCTTTCGGAACACTTTGAGAAATTAACATTTTTGGTTTTACAACCGGTTTGTCCGAAGTTAATGGTTTTGCAAACATAGTTTCCTCACCCTTTCCTTTTTGACTATCAAGCTGAGACTTCAAGAGATCAATTTGTTCTTGCATGTTTTTGTAAGAACGCTCATACGACAATTTGTCATACTTGCATTCTTCCTTTTTTCGATCAAGTTGTTTAAAATATGTGACATTTTCCTTTTCAAGCTTTGTAAGCGCATTTTCATATTTTGACACAATTTTAGAGGTCTCATCTCTCAGTCTTTCATCGTCTTCCATAGAATATGTTGGGTAAATTATGGACATAATATCAGTCGACAGAGCTACATTTTCGAAGAAGAGAGTGTCATTGTGTTTTTCCAAAACTTTGATGTGTTCAATGTTTTCATTTGCTTCCTTTACCAAAGATGTGTAGTCCTTGGCAAATTCGGCTGTTTCTTTTAAAAGAGCATTTTCCACATTAAGTATTCTTATACTAATTGAATTTAGTGGAGGAATAATCTCTTTTTCAAACATCTTTCTTTGTTCAGCATGAAAACTTGAATGCCAGTTGCTGACACTGATTTCAGTTTTGGTTTTAATAAGTGATGCGTGGTTTTGCGACCTTACAACAGGTTTTACCTCTCGAGGGATCTCAAGAGGCTTGCAATCCCCACCAGGCAGTGTACCTGACCGATGTAGTATAGTGAAGTGGCAAGTACCGGGGGATTGATCGTTCTCTAGGGGAATAGTGTCGTTAGGATTGAAAAACTACTCTAATAGGTCTAAGGGTGAGGGAAGATTCTTTTTGTATTTTTATATTTTTTTATAAAAGCAAGTAAAATCTCGGGTTTGAAAGAGTGGGCGGAATTAGTTGCTAGTCAACTAACCCAAATGACTACAAATGCAAATAAAATAAAATAACTGAAAATGAAAAGGTTGTGAAACTTATATGGAGAGAAATGTGTTTACTTAGACTTCCTTACTCCCTAACTATCTTTTACCGGTTGATTAGTGTGTAATAATTGCGTGGATGACGGGTGTATTCCTTAATACCAATCGTGGGGTGGCGTACGTACTTCCCCAACTCTATAAGCTCCTACTTCACTCCTATGTCGAGCCGGCTAAGAAGCTCCTAACATGGGATCACTAGAATTCGCTCATGCATTAAATACAACCATAATAACCTTAGTACGCATTGGTTCATGTTTCTTAAGACGTTCAAGCAAGTTACCGTATTGGAGGTTAGCCAGTTTTCTTAAGCCTAACATCGATAAACAATCATCCAATACAATTAATAACACACTAATAACCAATAATCAATAGTTAGGTTTCATTAGATATAAGCAAACACAAGATAAATCTAGCCTAGCATGTTAATTAAAAGACAAGAACAAGATATAATCAAACAACACATAGACATATTGATTGATTAAGTGATTACTTATCTTCAATTAAACATGGGAGATCCAAGGGTATGAAACCCTTAAAAATGGCAGAAAATTCGTCTTAAGGTTTCTCCTCACAAAGTTGCACACAATGAATAAAAATTGCAAAACTATATATAGAGTTTAGTGGCTGACGGCGTCACGTTGTAGGAGGTGACGCCGTCACCTCGCCACGGCAAGGGTTCCCGGATGGTCTTCCTGACGCCGTCCCTCTTTAATCCTCCAAAATCCGCTCTGGCCTATCAATGGTTGACGCCGTCAGAATAGTGCTTGACGCCGTCCCTCTTTAACTTAAACCGTGATGGCCTTGATCACCTTAAAGGGTGACGCCGTCAGACTTCCTTTTGTAAAACTCTCTGGCGCGTCACGTGTATTTGTCATATCCACCTCTTTTGCCAAGCCATGACGCCGTCAGGAGCAATCCTTGACGCCGTCAGGTGTACTTTACCAGCAGCTTTTGGAGACTTTGTCGTTTTCTTCACTTTTATGCTCCAAAAACATCCAAAATGCTTCCTTTTTCAGATTTCTTCTCCAAAGTACCTAAAATGACAAAAGGAATGATTTAGGGCAATATTTGATCAAATAAATACGATTTAGGGCTTAAATGACCCCCTAAAAGCGGTACACTTTTCGCTTCATCAAATACCCTTACACTTGAGATTTGCTTGTCCTCAAGCAAATGCGCTTTTATTCTAATCAAAATACAAGTTAGGGGTCATTTAACGCTAATATAAAAGTAATTACAACAAATAGTCGTTCCACTTTAATCATAATAAGCACGGAGATTACACACTAGCACCTCACAAGTAGTGTTTAGATACTCACATCTCTCAGGTGTCATAAAAGTATATCTCATAAATGAAAATGGATAATATCTCTTACTACCTGTCATAGCAAATAGATTACCATAGGCTTGGGAAAGGATCAAAAACCTCCTCCACTAGGCGTAAGCACCTAAGATAAACTATCAAAGAGGGCTTTTAAACGGGTTATAACGTTAGGTGTAGGGATATGATAAATACGGTTTTGTTGGATAAAGGATATTTTACTGGTGGCGAGTTAAAGATCTTGATTAATTACATGTACAATATGGCGTTGCTAAGCCAAGACTCGACTCGACTTAAGCTAATGAAAAAAATAACAAAAAGATAAAATAAACATAAAATGAAACGGGATGGTAGTCCGTATGTTTTTTCTACTTTTCTTTTTCTCATTTTTTTTTTGTATTTTTCTTGATTTTTTCGATTTTTTTTTTTCATACACTCTTGCCCTACCATCCAAAATAATACATCATAGGGGCGTTGCATTCCCCTTACACTTGAACTTTTACATAACTTTACAAATAACTATTCTAATGACTCGAATTAAGATAATCGAAACACTTGGAGTACTTTTTAAAATATTTAGCACATATGGGGGTAATAATGTTGTTCTTCCCCATTACTCCATTACACTAGTACTTTACCCATGAGTCCCAATCGTCCCAAAACAATATGTACAAGGATATGACTCGACTTAGCAACCATGTAATCAATTAGATAATTAACTTGGGGTTTAAACAAATGTTGTCACAATAATGCACTAAAAATGAGTGCATATAAGGTAGGCTAAGGCGATTTGGGTGTACATTTAAGTGGGGTGTAAACAAATTCTTCTTTAAGTAAAATGCTTAAAGTTAGAAACGAAAAGATAGGCTCTGAGGGGTGTACTAGGGGTATCGTGTACTAAAAATGAGTACAACGCAAAGGTGTGGGAGAATTACTTGACCAATGTAGCCAACGTAATTATAACAAAAACACAGGTGTAAAACAATGGGTTAATCCTAATGCCTCTTATCATGTAGTAAATCTAACTACACGAATGTAGTCTCACTTGTGGCCTCGGAATGGTCCTAACGCAAGTTCTAGAATCTAAGTGCTACCGGTACACACATCATAGCATAAATGCTTTTCCTACCAATTCTAGGGGTGAACCTCACATATTTGGGGGTGGAAAATTTTTTAGTGGTACGGTTTTGTGCTAGTCATATAACTCCTATCTGTGAGACGCTCATTAAGATCAAAGTTTCACTCCTACATGTTGTAAAAAATTTTAAATTTGGCACTAAAATTGCCCTAACAGGTATTTATCTCAGTTTTATTACACATCTACCATTAAACAAACAAAAATCAAGCGTAATTGCATTCTCTAAAGTATCGTATTTTACCCCCCTTACACTTAAGATGAACATTGTCCCCAATGTTCAAATAACAAGATGTAAAAGTAAATAAGGTAAAAGAATGAAATCAAATACTCCCCTGATTCGTTTGGTGGATAAAGAGGTAACATGGTTAGATCTTCTTCCAAGAGAATGTAGAAGCTCCAAGACTAAAGCATCGCCAAAAGCTTGATTCCACATACATCTCCTTGTCCAAAATAACCTGTTAAACCTGAGAAAACAAACACGAAAACCTGCATAACATCGGCGGGATAAATCTATATAAGGATATAATGCTTGTGGAATGATTATTTTGCAGATTCCTGGAGTTTATAAGTTAGAGATTTAATAAAAACTTTTTATGAAAACAAAACTTTCAAAAATTTCAGAAAATTAAAACCGTCAGAAATGATCTGACAGAATTCTCATGTTAAGTTTCCGGAAAATTTCTGGAAAAACCTATACCTTACTTCCTGGAATTCCTGCAAAACATCATTATGACTCGATACAAGCATTTGACTCAAACAATTACTAATATGTATGTTAATTTATTATTGTTATGATTCATGTTCATTTGTTCTAATAAACCGATTTGGATTTCCCTTACACTTATCTTTTGCAAAATACCTTTATATGTAGTTAAGACGAAGTTAAAAACAAGATAAAGCATTTTCACAATTTAGTTTTGAACATGAATCAATAATAATAAAAATTAAACATACATACGGAAGCAAATAAAATCAAACAAACAAATAAATAAACACACAAAGCAAATAAAGCTTGGGTTGCCTCCCAAGAAGCGCTTTTCTTTATTAACGAGTCTTGTAGCTAGACTCAAAGTCACCGTACATTACGTGATTCCATCATTCATAATGACGTATCCCTGATAGATATAATCTTTGTTATCAGGGTGGTAGTGTCTCAATCGCTCGACATTCGCAGTCACTTCACCTCCTCCCTTGCTGATCAAGCTTACTACCCCATCCTGATGTAGACTTTTAATTGTGAATGGTCCGTACCACCAGGGACTTGGTTCATCGGTAGGTGCTTTTGTTTCTGAATGCCTTAGGAGCACTGAGTCTCCTTTTGTAAATTCAACGGGGTTATTGGTCTGCTCATTAGCCTCAATATAATCGTGATTTCCACCCTTACATTTTCTAATCTCATTTTCATTGTAATTCTTAATCCTTGCCTCCCATGCAAGGATTTTCTCTCGAACATTACCACGGATTATATTGGGGTTCGCCTCCATCTTCTTTTGTAGAGCAACATCTCGTATATGTCGTGGGATCGTTGGGAAGTTTATTGTTTTCTTCCCCTTCTTCATTTGGATGGTACTATTTTTGTAATCGATTTGTGCCCTAGTGGTAACGAGAAAGGGTGCCCCAAGGATTA
The DNA here is from genome assembly GCA_021014915.2 of Artemisia tridentata subsp. tridentata. Classification (NCBI taxonomy): domain Eukaryota; kingdom Viridiplantae; phylum Streptophyta; class Magnoliopsida; order Asterales; family Asteraceae; genus Artemisia; species Artemisia tridentata. Next base: position 501,092,718 of record CP139508.1, read on the forward strand.
TTGGCATATTCATATCATTTCTTTCAATAATCATGAAGTCGACCGGATACAGGAATCCGGCAACGTTGACCAACACATCTTCCGCAATTCCTAACGGGTACTCATAAGAATGTTTTGCAAAGGAGAGTTTAGTACGGGTGATGGATGGCAGTTCGTCGGTTAACTGGACATAAATGGATAAAGGCATCAAATTTACGTCGGAACCTTGGCCAGCTACCGCATCCAGATACTTGAGTTTTCCAATGCTGCATGGTATTTCGAAGACCCCGTAGAATTCCTGCTTTTCCACTAACTTTTGTCTTATGAGGCTCTCATACAATTGCCCTCCGGGTAATGTGTCAGATTCATCATCCGGTTCCATCCTTTTGGACTCCTTGTTGGGTAGATGAGTACGTCGATAGTTTCTCACCCAATCGTTTACGGTCTCCTTGTTTAATTCGTGCTTCAAGTAATGCCTTACTTGTTGTGACTTTGGCGGTTCTACCAATTGGCGCTCCTCAGAGGGCGCCTCCTTTCCCTTGTCGGAATCGCATTCGTAGGCATTGGTGTTTCCGTCATTAAGTGGGACGAGGTCAATTTTGTTAACTTCCATAGTTATCAACTTCCCTCTTCCATCATTTTCGCCCTCTTGGACGACGGAGATGACATTAACACATTTAGTGTTGGGAACTTCAACGTCTTTTCGCACTAACACATTTTCAGGAGCTTTTGTTTTTGTGTATTCTTTCAAAAGGCCCATCATCTCAGCCATCTTCTCTTCCATCTCCTCCTTTTGTTTGTAGATAGCTTCCTCAAATTTTGCCAACCGTTCGGAGTGTTTTGACATGTATTCTCTCATTCGAGCTTCGAATGTTGGACTAAGTTCCTGAGGTGGTGAGTTGGGTTGAGCGTGCTTATGGAAGGGTTTAGTATTTTCCCTCCGGGGTGATTCGGACAATGGTATTTGCTTAATGCTTGAGACCGAGTTAACTATTTCTTTTTGTGGACTTAAGGGTCTCATTTGCTTTTCCATAAGATATGCAACCCTCTTCTCAAGTTCACTAACGCTTTCCTCGGTGATTTGATTGGCTTTATCGGGCGATGAATATGTCTCGACCGCCGAGCGTACGTCATGGGAAACTTGCCACAATTCATCATCGTCGGATGCAAGCTCATAAATGATTTCCCATGATTCCTCGGCGCTTCTATCACGCAATCTGCCTCCGGCGGCTCGATCGATGGCACGCTTGGTGTGGTAATCAACATGGTCATAGAAGATTTGGATTTGAAGCCAGAGATCTATGCCATGATGAGGGACTTTTTGGAGTAAGTCCTTGAATCGAATCCATGCCCCATACAGGGTTTCGCCTCGACGTTGTTCGAACATCAAGATATCCTTCCTTAACTTGGTAGTTCTTCCTGGTGGGAAAAACTGAGCGAGGAAACGAGTGGTGAGATCATCCCAAGAGGTGATGGATCCTGCGGGTAGACGCTCTAGCCATTGACTAGCTTGGTCCCGCAGAGAGAATTGAAAGAGACGCAGTCGGGTCGTCTCTCGAGTGGCAACATCAAGGTCTATAGAATCAACAATTTTGAGAAAGTCCTTAAGATGTTGATTAGGATCTTCGGAACTAAGTCCATGGAATGCGCATCCGCTTTGCACCAACCGGATGGTGTCGGATCGCAAGGGAGTGACATTGGCTCCTTGAGTGAGCTCAATGGTGTTTCGATAGCCATGGTGGCTAGGACGGGAGTAGTCTCCTAAGGTACGGGCTCTAGGAGGTGGGTGTTGTTGTGGTGGTGGGTTGTTGGGATCGAGGATATTACCACCCTCCATGATGTCGGATGGTAATGGTTACAAACAAAGAAACGAAGAAAAAAGATAGACTAAAGAAAACCTAGAAAAATAAAATAAAAATCTCACTAGAAAGGAATCTAGTGAGTAGACCTAATAAAATAAAAATTCAACCTAAACAATAACTATTCCCCGGCAGCGGCGCCAAAAACTTGATGCGTGGTTTTGCGACCTTACAACAGGTTTTACCTCTCGAGGGATCTCAAGAGGCTTGCAATCCCCACCAGGCAGTGTACCTGACCGATGTAGTATAGTGAAGTGGCAAGTACCGGGGGATTGATCGTTCTCTAGGGGAATAGTGTCGTTAGGATTGAAAAACTACTCTAATAGATCTAAGGGTGAGGGAAGATTCTTTTTGTATTTTTATATTTTTTTATAAAAGCAAGTAAAATCTCGGGTTTGAAAGAGTGGGCGGAATTAGTTGCTAGTCAACTAACCCAAATGACTACAAATGCAAATAAAATAAAATAACTGAAAATGAAAAGGTTGTGAAACTTATATGGAGAGAAATGTGTTTACTTACACTTCCTTACTCCCTAACTATCTTTTACCGGTTGATTAGTGTGTAATAATTGCGTGGATGACGGGTGTATTCCTTAATACCAATCGTGGGGTGGCGTACGTACTTCCCCAACTCTATAAGCTCCTACTTCACTCCTATGTCGAGCTAGCTAAGAAGCTCCTAACATGGGATCACTAGAATTCGCTCATGCATTAAATACAACCATAATAACCTTAGTACACATTGGTTCATGTTTCTTAAGACGTTCAAGCAAGTTACCGTATAGGAGGTTAGCCAGTTTTCTTAAGCCTAACATCGATAAACAATCATCCAATACAATTAATAACACACTAATAACCAATAATTAATAGTTAGGTTTCATTAGATCTAAGCAAACACAAGATAAATCTAGCCTAGCATGTTAATTAAAAGACAAGAACAAGATATAATCAAACAACACATAGACATATTGATTGATTAAGTGATTACTTATCTTCAATTAAACATGGGAGATCCAAGGGTATGAAACCCTTAAAAATGGCAGAAAATTCGTCTTAGGGTTTCTCCTCACAAAGTTGCACACAATGAATAAAAATTGCAAAACTCTATATAGAGTTTAGTGGCTGACGGTGTCACGTTGTAGGAGGTGACGCCGTCACCTCGCCGCGGCTAGGGTTCCCGGATGGTCTTCCTGACGCCATCCCTCTTTAATCCTCCAAAATCCGCTCTGGCCTATCAAGGGTTGACGCCGTCAGAATAGTGCTTGACGCCGTCCCTCTTTAACTTAAACCGTGATGGCCTTGATCACCTTAAAGGGTGACGCCGTCAGACTTCATTTTGTAAAACTCTCTGGCGCGTCACGTGTATTTGTCATATCCACCTCTTTTGCCAAGTCATGACGCCGTCAGGAGCAATCATTGACGCCGTCACGTGTACTTTTCCAGCAGCTTTTGGAGACTTTGTCGTTTTCTTCACTTTTATGCTCCAAAAACGTCCAAAATGCTTCCTTTTCCAGATTTCTTCTCCAAAGTACCTAAAATGACAAAAGGAACGATTTAGGGAAATATTTGATCAAATAAATACGATTTAGGGCTTAAATGACCCCCTAAAAGCGGTACACTTTTCGCTTCATCAATAAGATTCTGAAAAATTTCCATTTTCTTTTTAAGATCATCCAAATATCGTCTAGCTTCGCTTGTGTTAAAAGGATTGCTAGAGGACATTTGTTCGATGTTAGAAAGATGTTTGGAAACAACTTTTCGTTTTGAGACAACCACTGGTTTTTTGAAAAACATTAGTGACTCTTTTTGAACAAGATGTACGCCAGAAATTGTGTTCAGCTTATTATAATCAATTGGTTAAATTTCTGGGTTCATTTGTCTCATTTTAACATGACTCTCTTCGGCAAGCTCAATCGTTTCATAAGAATCCCGAACCTCGGGAGGATCATGTTTATCATTTAGTACACTACCATTATATAACACATTATATTCTTTCTGAGATTTCTTGAGATGATAAGGGTTTTCACAACCGATAGCCATTTTCTTCATTGTATGTAAAATCGGGTTTGGATCGTTAATTAGCAAATTAATTGTTTGTGTAGACTGACCCGTTTTTACAAGCAAATCTTCCAACTTTTTAATGGTTTCTTGTTTTTCAATGATTTCATCAAGAAGATCATTTTCTCGTTTTAAAACCTTGCTTTCAACTCTTTCTTTTCTTTTTCAAGATCAGAACAAGTTGATTTTTGTCTAGAAAGTTGGTTGGTTAATTCTGAAATTTTTGTGTTTAAGGATTTTATTTTCAAGTTCAAATTAACATCTAATGTGTCAAACTTGATTTGCAGTTGCTTTTCTCTTGAAACGGAGTTTCTATAACCTATTTCTAATTCTGACTGTCGTTGTTTGTTAAATTCAAAAGCTTTTTCATTTTCCTTATACCTCTCAAGCTCAGCGGTCAATTTCACATTCGCGGCCTTAACATCGCGATTGATCTTTTTGACCTTTTCTATTTCAATACTACAATCTTGCAATAATGATTCAAATAAAGCACGTGTATCCTTATTATTCTCAGTAGGATGAGACTCGAAGCCTCCATTAGGATCCATATCTGGAGTAGCCAAATTAGTATTGCTACAACTTGGGGAGTCCATAAATGTATCGTAAGTGGGTGCAGGAGTCGCAGGATGCTGTTCCTCATGAGGTGACATATCAAACATTTCATTATTGTGACATGTAGCATATGTTGGTACCTCAGAGACCACATTGACATCATACGCAGGAGGTGCATCAGAATCCGTGTCATATTTAACCTCCTGAAGATTTGCCATGAAAATGCAGTTTGCGTCGATGTCCTCAAGGTCTTCCATATCATCCATAAGTGCCATGAAGTCATTCTCCTCAGCATTCAACTGAAACCCTGCCTTTTCCTTCTGAGCCAAAAGCAATGCTTTTTGAAGATACTCAAGATCTTTCTTTTTCGGCTTGGTGGGACAGTTCCTTGCCATATGACCAATTCCTTGACAGTTGAAACACTTTAGCAAATTCCCTTTATTCATATTCCCAGCAACTGGAGCAACAAGATTCCCATACTGATTCCCAACATTCTGACCCCTCTGATTTCCAACAACTTGACCCATCTGATTCCCTGCATACTGACCCATCAAATTTCCAACATACTGCCCTGCATTCTGATTACCCATCTGATATCTAGGAGCATATGCCTGCTGATTCCCATAACCTCCAACCATTTGTCCTTGTTGACCCATGTTGAAACTTGGCTGTGCAATCTGCCTGTTGCGAGTGTTCGATGAAATCCTTTGGTTGTTGTTAGTAGGTGTGGAATAGCGTCCTTGGAATACCTTTGTTAGAAGAGTGAATGCTTGAGTCAAAGCAGTACTGTCATCATCGTCAGTGAAATATGGTTCTTGGTATTGTGGGAATTGTTGTTGTGGAATGACTTGTTGTTGGTAGAATTGTTGTGGTGATATGACAGCAGCTTGTGGAACATATGGTTGTTGCATGTAGTTCTGAGTGAAAGATGATGATGGTTGTGTATTCACTGTTGTAGGTGTTGGTGATTGAACGATTAATGCAAGAGGATCATGTTGCTTTGCTAACTTCTCTTTCCTTACTTCATCTGCCTCTTTCTGGTTTTGCTTTAGGAAATCATAAAGTTGATCATAGTTCACTTGATGAAGATCCTTTGTTTGGTTGACAATTGTGACATATCGACCCCATTCTTCTGGTAAGTTGTTTATGAACTTGATGTTTTGAACAATTGGTCGAGGTGTCAACTTGTTTCGGATAAGCTCATTCATGAGAGTGCAAAACCTTTTGTAGTAGTTTCGCTGGAGTGGAAGTGAATTTCTCTCATTCAGTTAGAAGCTTGTTTTCAACATCTTGTTGTCCAATTTCAGTACCGTGACAAAGTCTTCTAACTCTCTCTCACATATCATAAGTTGTCTCACAACTGTCTACAGCAGCAAATATTTCCCTTGGTAAACCAAGTTGAATTAAGTGCATGGCTAAGTCATCGGCTGCGATTTGCTTCCTATCCTCTTCTGTGTATTCATGTTCATACTGATCACGATAGTGTGGTGGTGTGGGAGGTGTTCCATTTGGATCCCCAGGGTCTAGAACTTGACGAGGCTTGAATGGTCCATGATTGATGGAATGAAGTAGGAGTTTGCCATTTTCTTTGGTTTTGATATAGCGAAGCATACGGCTTGTCCATGGAAGGTATCCACCTTTTTCAAGCATCGGAGGACGGTTTTCGGCACCGGCTGCATGGATGTCTTGTTGAGTCGTCATAGATAAAGTTGTATGGTTAAGATGATGTTGGATCGGTTCAAAGAAATAAGAGTGGGTTGGTTACGGTTCACAAACTTGAGAAACTTGAGCAAACTTGAGAAACTTGAGTTAACTTCAGAAACTTGAGCAAACTTCAGAAACTTGAGCAAACTTGAGAAACTTGAGCAAACTTGAGAAAGTTGATGATCTTCAGAAAGTTGATGAACTTCAGAAAGTTGATGAACTTCAGAACGTTGATGAACTTCAGAAAGTTGATGAACTTCAGAAAGTTGATGAACTTCAGAAACTTGAGCAATCTTCAGAAACTCGAGCAAAATCAGAAACTCAAGCAAAATCAGAAACTCGAGTAAATTCAGGAACTCGAGAAAATTCAAAAACTCGAGCAAATTCAGAAACTTGAGCAAACTAGAAAGTCAAGCAAACTAAGAAACTTGAGCAAATCTGGAAAGTCGATCAAACTAAGAAACTTGAGCAAATCTGGAAAGTCGACTAAGCTGTCCAGAAACTCGACTAAGCTGTCCAGAAACTAGACTAAGCTGTTCCAGAAACTCGACTAACTTTGCCTAGAAATTCGACTAACTGATAGAAACTCAACTAACTGATAGAAACTCAACTAGACTTGAGAAACTTGAAGAGTACCTGAGAAACTCGACTATCTTGTCCAGAAACTCGATGAAACTTCAGAAAGTCGAGCAAGCATGAGAATTTCTTGCCACTGACTTTCTAACTCGAGAGAAAGTGACTGATGAACTCAAATAAGTAAATTTTATTACTATCATTTATCCTATTTATTTGACTTGTTTTATTATATTATCTGTGAGAATTGATACGTTAATGTTTCCTTTTGTAATTCTCAGGTAAAAACAAGTACTATGTGAAACTTGGCGATTTTGGACTAATTATGGAGCAACACAAGCAAGAAGTTAAGAGTCTACTGAAACGTACAAGATCAAGACCATTCTGCTCCAGATACGCCGCATCTTACTTATTACATACGGCGCATCACTATCAAGATTTCACAAGTTATAATCCAAGACGGCAAAGGACATGCGCCGCATACAAGAATGGAGTTACGCCGCATCTTCTGGCGGTGTACGAATATTCCTGAATATATTAATCTTGGACCCCACGCGAAGTTAAGTCAATGCGCCGCATCTATTTATTCGATGCGCCGCATCTAACCCTCAGACAGAAACTATAAATACCCCAAGGCCAGACGAATTTCGAGAGCCTAATACAGAAAAAGACCGAAGACCACAAAAAACCCTAGGACGAATTCAGACGTGTTAGCAGCACAAGACACACCTTGAAAAAAGATACAAGAGCTGCAAGAAGGTCCTGCATGTATTCAATTCATTAAGTAGTTTTGTTTTATTGTATTAGTACACTTTAATTCATCAGGATTGATGGGCTTGTGTAATGTGACAACGGAAAGATTGCACTCCCCTTAATATTGTTTTCCCATTAATTAAAGTTTATATGTTGATGTCTTTGGTGACTTTTATTAGTGCATTGATAACCTCTGTGTCTAGCTGAGCATTGATCGGGTCGCCATGCCTCTGTCCTCGCTGATGAGTGTCTAAATACTCATCATTTCTGTCACATTTAGACTACAAAAACATTTAAAAACATGCAAATATGCTTCAAAATATAGAAAATATCATTTGATTGTGTTTTTATGTGTTGCAAGTGCAAAATGATCAAAAACAGTTAAAAACGAACATAGTTTGCATAATTGTCAGTTTCAGTCCCTGAAGTTTCAAGAATTGGCAAAAATAGTCCCTGGTATTAAAATTATCATTCAAGGTCCCTAAACTATTTAACTTTTACAATAATGGTCCTTGGATGAAAGTTTTAAATAAATTGCAAAACAAGTCCTTCAACTTTTAAAAATGACATAAAAGGTCCCTGAAGTTTCAAAAATGGCAAAACAAGTCCTTTGGTTTTCAAAAATGGAAAATTATCCTTTATGGTCCTTGTACTATTGAAACTTGGCAATATTTATCCTTTTGATAACTTTGGAAAGTTGTCAATTCAGCCCCTCAAAAATCCAAAAATTACAAAAATGGTCCTTGTATTTAAACTACAAACCAAACGGACCTAGTGCTACTATAAACCCGGCCCAACCTTTTTACTAAACCCGGATCCACAAATCAACCCACCCAGTATTTAAAACCAGGGTCAAACCCTGGTCAAACTCCTTCTCCCTCACACTAAACCCGCCAAAACCGCCATCAAAACCAGAAACCACCTCACCTTTACACCTCAACCTTCCAACTCACCCCCCAGCTGTCTACCAACTCCCTTCCACCTCTACATCTCACCAAAAATCCTTAATTAGCAAAAACCTGCTCGAACAACTTGCAAGACTTTTTGGCGCCAAAATCCTTTTTAACGATTGGGATTGATTTGAAGAAATCAAAAGGTGTAGAAGTGCTCAGATATGTCGACAAAGGATTTCCCAGAAGTTTTTAGTATTTAGAGGGCCTTGTATTAGATAAAAAAGTAGTAGTTAATTTTATTTTACTCGCATCTTTATTTCCAGTCAATGTAATTTTGTAAACTCAAGTTCTCAGTTGTAATTTATGTTAATTTCAATCAAGTTAATCTTATGTGAAGCAGTCTTGTACTCAGTTGCAGTTATAATACAATTTCAAGTCATAAGTTGAATCGTATAAGCTCAAGCCACTTTAAATTACAATCATAAGCCTTAAACAACCTTGCAATAAGCTTATAAAAGCTCATCATAGCTTTCTGTAAGCTTATTTATTTAAAAATAGTTCTAAATTTCAAATGATGAAGATGGTCAACAAAAGTCAAACATGGGTCAAATAAGCTAATCTGGGGTTAAAAGCTATTCTAGAAGGCTTATTGTGGGTATCTAGCTTGTTGTTAACAAGCTAGGAGAGTTCTAGTCCTTGGTTCTTTGTTCACAGTCCAAAATAGTTGTAAGCCATTTTTCAAGCTTTTCTTAATTTTCTATAGTTACTGTACAATAGCTTTTTATTAGCTTATTTCTGTTATTTTAAGCTTATTAGTAGTTCTTGAATATATTCCATCTTTATTTGTCAGTCTTTAATAGTTTCTCTTTATTTTGCTTAATAAACACTTAATTAGCCATAATTAAGCCTTTTATAGCAATAGCTTAATAATAAGCTCAGTCCATTTGATAAATACTTTTTAATACTTCAATAAGTTAACTAGAGTTAGTTTATTAGATATAGTTTATTAGATATCTTAGCTTAAAAATCCATTTTCAGTTGAAAATAACCAAAACAGACCCATTAAGGGCTGTTTGGCACAACTTAGTCAAATAGGTTAATTCAGCTTTTACTGTTACTTTGCCAATTTTCCAACTTTGATCAAGCTTAAATAAGCCATAATAAGCTATTTCTAAGTTCTAAGTAGCCATTTGGATAGATATATTACTTTTGTATCATCTGTGTTGATTTTAGGCCTTGAAAAACTCAAATAAGCCATAATAAGCCCCAAGCTTATTCTGGCCTTTTCATTGGCATTTCTGAGTCCTACTTAGTCTATTTAGTGAGTTCCATAAACCTAGAATCTCCCAAACTCTCTGTGCAAGTCTGCATAACAACACAGACAAGCAGACTGCATAACTTGTGGATTTTGTGGTTTTTGCAGACCCTAGTAGGATTTTTAAGTAATCCATCTTAAGCCCTCAGAAGCTGAAACTTTGGATTAATAAGCTCACCCAGCTTATTTCCATCTGGTATTTTTCTTGTGATTTTTAGATCTCTTTTAAGCCACTAAAATAAGCCTGCAAAACAGGCATTTCTGCCCTGTGCAAGTTAGTATATACTGACTCAGATAAGCTTGAGCTTATTGAGAGCTTTACAGCTCTTCCCTTTAGCTTTTCTTGATTTCTTTAGCTTATTTATAAGTAACTCAGTCCTTTAGCTTTTCCCTGTAGCTTATAGCTTTTAATCAGCTTTTAGCTTAATTTCAAGATTCCTAATCTTCAAAAGCTTTTAGTGGACTGTTAAGCTCATAAGCTCTTAATTTGCTTAATTTTAAGTTCTAAAATTTTTTATCTTTATTAAAGTTTCATAATTTCAGTAGTTAAATAGTTTTGTAAAAGAAAAACCAAGAAAACCAACACATAAAAATAAGTGATAGCTTCTATTTAAGCCATTTGGCTTATTTTCAGCTTTTTCAAAAAGCACTTTTCATTTTTATATTTTTCCTAGCTTCCTGTACTTATTTAATATTTATAGAAAAAGGTTCAGATTTTTCTTTGTTCATTTAGTATTTATTAGAATTTTAATTAGTTTAAATATTAATTAATAAATAAATAATTAATAATAATTAGATAAAAAGTGTAAAAAATATATTTTCAGTTTTAAAATAATTTTTAGGTTATTTTAGATTTATCTAAGTTAAAATTTTAATTTTCTAGAATAATTTCCTATTTTCTTTTAATTTAGTACATTTTGAATAATAACTAAATAGTTATTAATTAATAATAATTAATTAAATAGTTAAAAATTAATTTTCTTTTTCTAATAATTTTCTTTTATCTTTAGGTTTATAAAAAAGTTATTTTCATATTTTTATGATTAATATTTCTTCATTTTCACTTTTTATTTTGTACGTCTACGTTTATTTAAATTTAAACGTACGTTTCTAGGTTTCTTAACGTTTATAAGTAATTTGGTTTCCTGTATTTATTCCTGTAGCTTGTTTAAAGCTATTATCTTTTATTTCCTTAGTCTAAAAACTCAAAACCCCTTTTCCATAACACTTGATCACAATTTGTCTTTAAACACAATTTCACGCTTCGCTGGGATATAACGACCCGGGAAAACACTATACTCCAGGGAGATCGTGCTCAATTGGTTTGACTTTATTTGACCACATCCGTGGTTGAAAATAGTTGACTGTTTAGCACCAATCAAATTTTGGCGCCGCTGCCGGGGAGGTGTGTTGCGTGTTTTAAACGTTTTGCAGTATCGTGTTTTTGAAACCCAATCTGTGTATATCTTCTATCTCTTGTATATTCACCATATATAAAGCAAAACACTCGTGAAGTTAATTCATTTAACGGATCGAGTACCAAAAATATCGTATTTCAATCTTCCATAAACATATAAAACACAAAAATATTTTCTTTTGTTTCTATATATATATAAAAGATAAAAATACAATAAGAATTTTTGTTTAATAATAACAACAATAAAATTTACCATCGAGAACCAAGACAGAGTACTACCTAACTGGGGGTACGACCATAATAAGTTCCCAAACTAAAGATTAAAACTTGCCTTTGTATCCTTGTGAGTGGTGTACCTTTTTTAAAGAAGCCATTCATCTTGTGATTATTGGTTTAAGTTCACTGTCGTGTTGCCTCGATCTTGTTTTGATTGGATTTGTTTTCATCTTCACTTTTCAATAAACAAATAAAATCCAAAAAGAATCTTCTTACCCTTTTCTAAGTTTCCATCACTCTAAAGGATTCTTAGACTCGTCTTAGTGCATGCGCACTCGTTCTTCTAGGTCATCAAGCCCTTTTCGTGAGCTTGGAAACATACCTCGAAGACGTCGTAGACGTTCTGCTCCATCAGACGTACCCGAGATACGTACTGATCCTAAAACCCCTGTCATCATGGCAGAAGACCGTCCTATGAATGAGCTTCTTCAAGCTCCCACCGAGGGCTATGGAGATGCCATTATTGTTCCAGCCATCGTGGCTGAGAATTTTGAGCTTAAAACCGGGTTGATAAACCTTGTAACATCGCGTCAATTCTATGGTTTTGAAAGGGACGATCATCAAGATCACATTCGATGGTTCAATAAAATCACATCCACCATCAAATGTAAAAATGTCCCTGAAGAGGCAATCAAACTTCTTCTTTTCCCATTTTCCATCGATGGGGCAGCCCGGATTTGGCTTGACAAACAACCCCCTCGATCAATTGCAACATGGGAAGAGTTGGTTCAAAAGTTTGTAAATGAATTCTTTCCTCCTTCTAAAACCACGCATCTTAAAAATGAAATCATGAAATTCACACAACAATATGATGAATCATTTGGTGAGGCATGGGATCGTTTCAAAGGATTACTTCGCAAATGTCCTCATCATGGTTTCACCGATTTGATGCAAATGGACATTTTCTACACTGGTTTAAACCCATCTGACCAAGATTCTCTCAATGCCTCAGCTGGAGGTAATTTTCTGAGCAAATCCACTAAGGAAGCCATTGCACTCATTGAAAATAAGTCAAAGGTCCGCACTGCACGAGCCAGACCATATAATTCTCAGGCTAATGCTGGTCCTTTTACTTCATCTCCCGTGAGTCAGTCTAGTACTGATACTCAGCTTACTGAACTCACGAAGGTTATTCAATCTTTGGTTTTCTCCTCACAAAAGAAAGAGTCCGCTCCGCAAACTTCTCACACTGCTGAAATCAAAAAGGTAGAAGTTTGTGTTACTTGTGGTGGTCCTCACGCTTACTACAATTGTACTACCACCGATGGCAATGCATTTGAAGTCAATGCTATAACCGGAACTTCCAATCAAGGAGGTAATCAATACCGTCCTCAAGTGGAAACAAACTACCGTGCTAGCAATCAACATGGACCACCCGGATTTCCTCCACCCAACAATCCAAATAGGCTTAATCCTAATCAACAAAAAGGGCAAAACGTGCAAAATCAATTTCATGCCCCGAACAATCAATACCCACCCCAAAGGGGTAATCAAGGGTATTCAGCTCCTAATTACCAAAGACCTCTCCCAAATGAACTTGATAACTACATCAAGGTTAATGAGACCAACATGAAATCAATGCAAAATCAAATCTCTAATTTGAAGAATGAATTTCAATCTTCAATACACAAGCAAGGAACTGAGCTTAAGAATGAGCTTTCAAACAAAATGGATCATTCTCAAAGCGAAGTTAAGAATATGTTTGCCAGTCTCATGAACCATCTCAATCTTCCTTCTTCCTCGGGAGGTCTCCCTGGTAATACCATTCCAAACCCAAAGGGTGAACTCAAAGCTGTCACCACACGCAGTGGTAAAGCTTATGATGGACCCACTATTCCTACTACCTTTTCTTCTCCTCCTCCCAAGGTAGTGGATAGTGAACCTGAGGTGACCAAGAACACAGTACTTTCTACTGATAACGGAGGTACCAATGACGTCCAACCTCAAGTTGTCCCGAAACCCAAACCAGGAGTTGTTTTTGAATCACATGAAATCCCTGTTGAAAACCCTAAATCCAAACCTTCTATTCCCTACCCATCACGTTTAAATGAGCAAAAGCTCCGCGAAAAAGAAAGTCAACAAATGGATAAATTTTTCCAAATTTTTCAAGAATTACATTTTGACATAAGCTTTGCGGATGCTATCATTCTGATGCCCAAGTTTGCATCCACAATCAAACATTTGTTAAGCAACAAGGAAAAACTGTTTGAAATGGCGAAAACTCCATTAAATGAGAACTGCTCAGCAGTTATCTTGAAAAAGCTTCCCGAGAAGCTTGGAGATCCTGGAAGATTTCTACTACCTTGTGCCTTTCTAGGTATGGTTGAATGCTATGCCTTGGCCGATCTTGGTGCAAGCATCAACCTGATGCCTTATTCAGTGTGGGAGAAACTTTCTCTTCCTGAACTCACTCCTACCTGCATGACTCTTGAGCTTGCAGATCGTTCCACATTTCATCCACGCGGCATTGCTGAGGATGTATTTGTGAAAGTAGGAAAGTTCCATTTTCCAGCTGACTTTGTGGTTGTTGATTTTGATGCTGATCCTAGGGTTCCTCTCATTCTTGGAAGAGGATTCCTAAAAACGGGCCATGCTCTCATTGATGTATTTGAGCATGAAATCACATTACGTGTGGGTAATGAAGCTGTTATCTTTAACCTCGATCAAACTTCGAGGTACTCCTCAAATTATGATTCTGAATCGGTTAACCGAATCGATGTCATTGATGTTGCTTCAGAGGAGTACACTCAAGAGTTTCTTGGTTATTCTCATAATTCTGTGAGTGGAGATCCCACCACATCTTCTCCACCTATCATTTCCGACTCTTCCCCTTCTCTCACTCCGTTTGAGGGAAGTGATTTCAATTTGGAAGAGATCGAGACTTTTCTCATGTGTGATTCATTTCTAGAAGGAATTGATGACGCTGAGATTGATCTGGAGGGAGATATTCTTCTTCTTGAGAAATTGTTGAATCAGGACAATTCTCCACCACTCCCTCCCGTTGAACTTCATAATGAGGAAATCAAATCAGTTGAGAAAAACGATGAATTTCCTGAGGTCGAACTCAAAGACTTACCGCCTCATCTTGAGTACGCATTTTTGGAGGGTGATGATAAATTACCCGTCATTATTGCTAAAGATTTAAGTGATGAGGAAAAGACTGCTCTAATAAAGGTTTTGAAGTCACACAAGCAAGCCATTGCTTGGAAACTCTCCGACATAAAGGGTATCGACCCTGAATTTTGTACTCACAAGATTTTAATGGAGGATGACTTTAAACCAGCAGTCCAACATCAAAGAAGGGTGAATCCTAAAATCCACGATGTTATCAAAAAAGAGGTTCTCAAACTTCTTGATGCAGGATTGATTTATCCCATCTCTGATAGTCCTTGGGTTAGTCCCATTCATTGTGTTCCAAAAAAGGGTGGCATAACTGTTGTCACAAATGATGAAAATGAGTTGATTCCAACTCGATTGGTTACGGGTTGGCGTGTTTGCATTGACTATCGTAAGTTAAATGATGCCACCCGTAAAGACCATTTTCCTCTACCCTTCATGGATCAGATGCTTGAGAGATTAGCGGGAAACGAGTACTATTGTTTCCTTGATGGTTTCTCGGGTTACTTTCAAATCCCCATTGATCCACAAGATCAAGAAAAGACTACCTTCACGTGCCCTTATGGAACCTTTGCTTATAAACGTATGCCTTTCGGCTTATGTAATGCTCCAGGCACGTTCCAAAGGTGTATGATGGCCATATTCACCGACATGATCGGTAAAACAATGGAGGTCTTTATGGATGACTTCTCGGTCATTGGGGATTCGTTCCAAGCATGTCTCTCCAATTTAGAAAACATGTTGAAACGGTGTAAAGACACCAATCTTTGTCTAAATTGGGAGAAGAGTCATTTTATGGTCAAAGAGGGCATTGTCCTCGACCATAAGATATCAAAGAATGGGATTGAGGTTGACAGAGCTAAAGTTGATGTCATTGTTAAATTACCTCATCCCGCTACCGTTAAAGGTATTAGGAGTTTTCTGGGTCATGCCGGTTTTTATCGTAGATTCATACAAGATTTTTCTAAAATCGCCCGGCCTATGACTCATCTCCTTGAAAAGGATGCTCCTTTTATCTTCTCACCCGAGTGCATCAAAGCTTTTGAAACATTAAAGAAAAAGCTTACTGAGGCACCCATTCTGGTTGCCCCCGACTGGGATTTTCCCTTTGAGCTCATGTGCGATGCAAGTGATTTTGCTATCGGTGCAGTCCTGGGGCAACGAAAAGCTAAACATTTTCAGCCTATCCACTACGCAAGTAAAACAATGACTGAAGCTCAAACTCATTACACCACTACAGAAAAAGAATTGTTGGCTGTGGTGTATGCCTTTGAGAAGTTTCGGCCATATTTAATCTTGACGAAATGTGTAGTGTATACAGATCACTCGGATCTCAAATATCTCTTTGCAAAACAAGATGCAAAGCCGAGATTGCTCCGTTGGGTTCTCCTCCTACAAGAATTTGATATCATTATACGTGATAAAAAAGGAGCTGAGAACCTAGCTGCTGATCATTTATCCCGATTAGAGAACCCACACCAAGATGTTTTTGAGAAAAAAGAAATAAATGAAACATTTCCTCTCGAGACACTAAATGCGGTTACTTTTCGAGGAGATTCTACTACCCCATGGTTTGCTGACTTCGCAAATTACCATGCGGGTAACTTCATAGTGAAAGGGATGTCGACCCAACAGAAGAATAAATTCTTCAAGGATGTTAAACATTACTTTTGGGACGACCCCTACTTGTTCAAAATCTGTGCGGATCAAGTCATCCGACGGTGTGTTTACGGACAGGAAGCTATTGACATTCTCAAAGCTTGCCATGCTGGACCCACTGGGGGCCATCATAGTCCAAACTACACCGCCAAAAAGGTGTTTGATTCCGGGTTTTATTGGCCCACAATCTATAAGGATGCCCAAGATCTCATCAAAACTTGTGAAGCTTGTCAGCGTTACGGAAATATTTCACAACGAAATGAAATGCCACAAAATGCTATTCAAGTTTGTGAAATCTTTGATGTCTGGGGCATTGACTTTATGTGGCCATTTCCATCATCTCGAGGAAATAAATACATTCTCGTGGCTGTTGACTATTTGTCAAAATGGGTTGAACCAAAAGCTTTACCCACTAATGATGCCCGAGTCGTTGTAAAATTCCTTAAAGCTCTTTTTGCCCGTTTTGGAACTCCACGTGCGATAATCAGTGATCGTGGTACGCATTTTTGCAATGACAAATTCGATAAAGTCATGCAAAAGTATGGTGTAACTCACCGTCTTTCTACTGCGTATCACCCACAAACAAGTGGGCAAGTAGAAGTTTCAAATCGGGGTATTAAAAGAATCTTGGAAAGGACTGTAGGAGAAAATCGTGCATCCTGGTCGGATAAATTGGATGATGCACTATGGGCCTTTCGTACAGCTTACAAAACACCCATCGGGTGTACACCTTACAAGCTTGTGTACGGAAAGGCATGTCATCTTCCGATCGAATTAGAGCACAAAGCCTACTGGGCCTTGAAACATGCTAACTTTGACCTCCAAACTGCGGGTGATCACCGTAAAGTTCAAATGAATGAATTAAATGAACTGCGTGATCAAGCATACGAGAACTCTTTGATCTACAAAGAAAAGACAAAGAAGATTCATGACTCAAAAATCAAGAACCGCGTTTTCAACGTTGGTGATCGAGTCCTTCTTTTCAATTCAAGATTGAAGATCTTCTCGGGAAAACTCAAATCCCGTTGGAATGGTCCTTTCACTATCACAAAAGTTTATCCATATGGTACCGTTGAGTTATCTCAAAATGACGGTCCAAATTTCAAAGTGAATGGTCATCGTTTGAAACAATACTTTGGAGAGGATATACCACCAATGGTTATCCCGGATCTCCAAACTTTCCCCATGAACCAATGAATGTGGGGTCGAGTCATGCTAGTGACTCGGTGAACAAAAACATTAGCCCACAACATGGGTTTTCACTCATGTCTCTGACTTCTTTCTCTTTTCTAACACCCAAGTGTGGGGGAGATACCCACATGTTGTATATATGTATATATCATTTTCAATCCAAAAAAAAAAAAAAAAAAAAAAAAAAAAGTGTATATAAAATAATGGCTATTAGTATTTCCCTTTCACGTTCTAAGTGTTGGTTTAACAACCGATACTTTGAATATTGAGGGCAATATTCAGTTCTAAGTGTGGGGGGGAATTCTAGCGAATTTGATCAAATGTACCATCTAGTACCCCCATTTTTGGCCAAAATTTTAAAATTTTTTCTCACTTAGAAGGCAATAAATGGTTATCAGTCCGCCATGTCTAACCCACATAAGGATTGGCTAATCCAAGAGCAAACGGCTCTTGGTAAAGATATCTCAAATTCGTTTATGGCTTGCAATTTGCCAAAAATTGTATGGTATTCGACTCACCATATCTTTATAAGTGAAGAGTTGGCTAGCCCGCAAGGTTATGGCTTGTGGTAAAGGCATTGGAAAACCATAATTGGTAATCAGCTCACCAAAGATAATAACTGTATTTTATCTAAGAGTTGGCTAGTCCAGAAGCAAACGGCTTTTGGTAAAGACAAATTAAACCCGTTGACAGCTGATGGTTTGCTCAAAATCATTTGGTTATCATTGTACCAAAGTATCACATACTAAAACATTGGCTACTCCAGAAGTAATGGATTTTGGTGAAGAGATAAAATCCATTAAATCTTCATAAAAGATTGCTAGGGACTAGCAATAGTTTAGTGTGGGGGATTGATGAGTGTCTAAATACTCATCATTTCTGTCACATTTAGACTACAAAAACATTTAAAAACATGCAAATATGCTTCAAAATATAGAAAATATCATTTGATTGTGTTTTTATGTGTTGCAAGTGCAAAATGATCAAAAACAGTTAAAAACGAACATAGTTTGCATAATTGTCAGTTTCAGTCCCTGAAGTTTCAAGAATTGGCAAAAATAGTCCCTGGTATTAAAATTATCATTCAAGGTCCCTAAACTATTTAACTTTTACAATAATGGTCCTTGGATGAAAGTTTTAAATAAATTGCAAAACAAGTCCTTCAACTTTTAAAAATGACATAAAAGGTCCCTGAAGTTTCAAAAATGGCAAAACAAGTCCTTTGGTTTTCAAAAATGGAAAATTATCCTTTATGGTCCTTGTACTATTGAAACTTGGCAATATTTATCCTTTTGATAACTTTGGAAAGTTGTCAATTCAGCCCCTCAAAAATCCAAAAATTACAAAAATGGTCCTTGTATTTAAACTACAAACCAAACGGACCTAGTGCTACTATAAACCCGGCCCAACCTTTTTACTAAACCCGGATCCACAAATCAACCCACCCAGTATTTAAAACCAGGGTCAAACCCTGGTCAAACTCCTTCTCCCTCACACTAAACCCGCCAAAACCGCCATCAAAACCAGAAACCACCTCACCTTTACACCTCAACCTTCCAACTCACCCCCCAGCTGTCTACCAACTCCCTTCCACCTCCACATCTCACCAAAAATACTTAATTAGCAAAAACCTGCTAGAACAACTTGCAAGACTTTTTGGCGCCAAAATCCTTTTTAACGATTGGGATTGATTTGAAGAAATCAAAAGGTGTAGAAGTGCTCAGATATGTCGACAAAGGATTTCCCAGAAGTTTTTAGTATTTATAGGGCCTTGTATTAGATAAAAAAGTAGTAGTTAATTTATTTTACTCGCATCTTTATTTCCAGTCAATGTAATTTTGTAAACTCAAGTTCTCAGTTGTAATTTATGTTAATTTCAATCAAGTTAATCTTATGTGAAGCAGTCTTGTACTCAGTTGCAGTTATAATACAATTTCAAGTCATAAGTTGAATCGTATAAGCTCAAGCCACTTTAAATTACAATCATAAGCCTTAAACAACCTTGCAATAAGCTTATAAAAGCTCATCATAGCTTTCTGTAAGCTTATTTAGTTAAAAATAGTTCTAAATTTCAAATGATGAAGATGGTCAACAAAAGTCAAACATGGGTCAAATAAGCTAATCTGGGGTTAAAAGCTATTCTGGAAGGCTTATTGTGGGTATCTAGCTTGTTGTTAACAAGCTAGGTGAGTTCTAGTCCTTGGTTCTTTGTTCACAGTCCAAAATAGTTGTAAGCCATTTTTCAAGTTTTTCTTAATTTTCTATAGTTACTGTACAATAGCTTTTTATTAGCTTATTTCTGTTATTTTAAGCTTATTAGTAGTTCTTGAATATATTCCATCTTTATTTGTCAGTCTTTAATAGTTTCTCTTTATTTTGCTTAATAAACACTTAATTAGCCATAATTAAGCCTTTTATAGCAATAGCTTAATAATAAGCTCAGTCCATTTGATAAATACTTTTTAATACTTCAATAAGTTAACTAGAGTTAGTTTATTAGATATCTTAGCTTAAAAATCCATTTTCAGTTGAAAATAACCAAAACAGACCCATTAAGGGCTGTTTGGCACAACTTAGTCAAATAGGTTAATTCAGCTTTTACTGTTACTTTGCCAATTGTCCAACTTTGATCAAGCTTAAATAAGCTATAATAAGCTATTTCTAAGTTCTAAGTAGCCATTTGGATAGATATATTACTTTTGTATCATCTGTGTTGATTTTAGGCCTTGAAAAACTCAAATAAGCCATAATAAGCCCCAAGCTTATTCTGGCCTTTTCATTGGCATTTCTGAGTCCTACTTAGTCTATTTAGTGAGTTCCATAAACCTAGAATCTCCCAAACTCTCTGTGCAAGTCTGCATAACAACACAGACAAGCAGACTGCATAACTTGTGGATTTTGTGGTTTTTGCAGACCCTAGTAGGATTTTTAAGTGATCCATCTTAAGCCCTCAGAAGCTGAAACTTTGGATTAATAAGCTCACCCAGCTTATTTCCATCTGGTATTTTTCTTGTGATTTTTAGATCTCTTTTAAGCCACTAAAATAAGCCTGCAAAACAGGCATTTCTGCCATGTGCAAGTTAGTATATACTGACTCGGATAAGCTTGAGCTTATTGAGAGCTTTACAGCTCTTCCCTTTAGCTTTTCTTGATTTCTTTAGCTTATTTATAAGTAACTCAGTCCCTTTTAGCTTTTCCCTGTAGCTTATAGCTTTTAATCAGCTTTTAGCTTAATTTCAAGATTCCTAATCTTCAAAAGCTTTTAGTGGACTGTTAAGCTCATAAGCTCTTAATTTGCTTAATTTTAAGTTCTAAATTTTTTTGTCTTTATTAAAGTTTCATAATTTCAGTAGTTAAATAGTTTTGTAAAAGAAAAACCAAGAAAACCAACACATAAAAATAAGTGATAGCTTCTATTTAAGCTATTTGGCTTATTTTCAGCTTTTTCAAAAAGCACTTTTCATTTTTATATTTTTCCTAGCTTCCTGTACTTATTTAATATTTATAGAAAAAGTTTCAGATTTTTCTTTGTTCATTTAGTATTTATTAGAATTTTAATTAGTTTAAATATTAATTAATAAATAATTAATTAATAATAATTAGATAAAAAGTGTAAAAAATATATTTTCAGTTTTAAAATAAGTTTTAGGTTATTTTAGATTTATCTAAGTTAAAATTTTAATTTTCTAGAATAATTTCCTATTTTCTTTTAATTTAGTACATTTTAAATAATAACTAAATAGTTATTAATTAATAATAATTAATTAAATAGTTAAAAAAATAATTTTCTTTTTCTAATAATTTTCTTTTATCTTTAGGTTTATAAAAAAGATATTTTCATATTTTTAGGATTAATATTTCTTCATTTTCACTTTTTATTTTGTACGTTTACGTTTATTTAAATTTAAACGTACGTTTCTAGGTTTCTTAACGTTTATAAGTAATTTGGTTTCCTGTATTTATTCCTGTAGCTTGTTTAAAGCTATTATCTTTTATTTCCTTAGTCTAAAAACTCAAAACCCCTTTTCCATAACACTTGATCACAATTCGTCTTTAAACACAATTTCACGCTTCGTTGGGATATAACGACCCGGGAAAACACTATACTCCAGGGAGATCGTGCTCAATTGGTTTGACTTTATTTGACCACATTCGTGGTTGAAAATAGTTAACTGTTTAGCACCAATCACTCGCCTATTTATTTTATCGCCTATGCATTCTATCGTCTGTAGAAAAGTAGGAAGAAAAGATAAATAGGATAGTCATAAGTAATCATTAAGGGTTTACTCGCCGATAAGATTAGAGCCAACGAGAAAGATTTACATCTCGGTGCGTTGCATCGAACTATACACTTCATATAAAACTAGCAATAAAACAAGTGACAAGCTACTTAACTATTAGGACAGGTTTTCTTATTGTCTCAAGTATTTATTTGTGTACGTGTGTGCTAATCGCTGATTCGTGCCTATTAGTTTAGTTTATATTTAATCATAACCAAACCGTGCCAGTCTCTCAGGCTGAACCCCCTTGCGTTAGATTAGGTTGTATAGCTAACTTAAGATATTAAAATACTGATTAGAATAACTAGGTAATACGTTCCACTCTTAGTGATCGACACTCTACTTACCATTATATTCATACTGACCGGGTATACTGCTCGTTAAAGTGTGTGTTATATTGATAAGTCGGTTAAATATAAATTTAAAACTTGAATACTGCTAAAACCACAACGACATACCGTGGGTATAAATTAGAGCACAACATACACGCACATCAGTGACAGAAACTCGGTGAAACTTGTGAGAAACTCGATCAAGTGTCCAAAAAGTCGAGGAGCGTATTCTGATGAACGGTGACGTCACCCAAAAAATTCCTAGATCTTTATTTTTTGCTCTTGATACCACTTGTTATAGCCTATTATCAATCCTAAACATACAACTAATACTAGATAAGATTAAAGAGAAGAGTGGAACTTGAAATTGAACTTTTATTAATCACACACTAACTCCTTAATACAATACCTAGAATACCTTGAGCACCAACCTTCCAAATGGTGATGGAAGGTGCTATTTATAGTTTACTTGACATGGGTGGGCTTTGATTAACCTTGGGCTTATACATGGACTATTTAATCATAACATTTAATCTATTAGGTTTAATCCAAGCCCATTGACTAAATTAACTAATTTATACAACGACACATTTAATACAAATATTACAACGACGATGACCATCACTTTTATAAATCCTAACAAAGTACATGGACATTTTACATTCCCATCAATATTCACAAAGGACTTGCAATACTCGCAAAAAGCTTTAAGATCTTTTAGAAATTCGATGCTAGCACGAGATAATGAGACCCAAATCTTATCAATTGGCATAACTGCGTTTTAATGATGCAATAAATAATTATATAGAATTAAACATGTTCACAAAAATCTACACGTAAATACATAAAGGTGGAATTACGAGTTGTGCGTTTTGTTCACCTAATCCAACTATGGATGGCAATCCTAACCCACTCTTTGAATGTTTCGTCTCATATATGAATGCGTATAACTGAATTTACTATTTGAGAAAATTTCGGCAGCATTTCCCCTCAACTCCCCAAATATGTGCATTAAAGATATATTCGTAGGAGTAAAGGGGAAACACTGTCGAAATTTTCACAAATAGTAAATCAATTATACGCATTCATATCCTAAATGAGACAAAACATTCAAAAAGAAGTCCCAAACAAGGGACTTTCCGAAATTAATTTCTAATAAATTAATTTCGGACGGGTTTTCTATGGGATGATTAACTTCGGATGGGGACTTTCCAAAATTAATCACTAAATTCCTAAAATCATTGACAATAGTCTAACACAATCAAATTCCATATAATTATAAACAAACGACTAACATCTTAAAATCAAATTCACAAACAAAATATTATAATTCTAAGCAAGTAATTAACCAAACACAAACAAAAAAACGTATTGATTGTGGTCTTGGCTCTCGGCTAGCTGGTCTTGACAAAAAGCTGGTCTCGGCTCTCGGCTGGTCTCGACAGGAAAAAAATCAAAAATATTAATAAAAATCAACAAATGAAAACAATTAACACAAAATTAATAACAAAATTAACAAATAACATATTCATTCAAAGTTTTCTAGCCCACTTAACCAAGACCAAACGCATTCTATTGTGTCTAAAAATAACATCATCCTTTGCTTAGTCGTTGTCAACCGAGACAACAAATATCCTAGTGGCGTTAGTCGAGCCGGGTGCAAACCAAACACCCAATGTGGGTGGTGGTGAAACTAAAATAAACATGACATCGTTTGGTACAGCTTTACAAACGAATAAGCAGTTTATAAACAAAGCCAAATGCACCCTATGGTGAGGGCTTCTTTGGACAGAAACCAAAGAAACCAACAGCAACCTTGCGGTTTGCTGTGGTACGACACCCACAAACGAATAACCACAACGACAACCCCTTCCTTCGGGGCTTTCATTTAGCAAGCCAAACAAACACCACCTGTGGTGATTTTCTTTCCAACCGAGGGCAAAACAAACACCACCCTCTCGGGTTGGTGTTGAACCATCATGTTTTATGAGCCATAAGTCACATGACCCGATCAATTGACTTAATCACAAGACACACCTTAATTAGTTGCTGTTTAACCCCACACTTCACATATCACACTGGTGTCAAAAAGGGATCGGATCGACGAGTTGGGTTCTCGTCCATTTGATAGCTGATACAAGATTATGTATGAAGGGTTGTCAACTTTCTTAAGTACACGACTTTACTATAACAATGCATGGATTCTGTTTATAATATGGATCAAAACGATTATCCATGTGTGCTTACTCCACATATTCGGGTCGTTTAGCGGATTGAGCTAGGCAAAGTTTTTATAACTAACTAAAAAAAGGATGATTGTGCTAGCTTATTTAGCTGATCGAGCTCAACAGGCTGATTATTAATGTCTGTGTATTAATGTCTAACCAAACCACGCCTTAAAAAGTTGAACATAAGAGGCCAATAAAGCTACCAAGTAGTGCAAAAGCTACCCAAGACAAGCCTAACACCATTATACATGTGGTGCGGCTGTGGTGCGAAACCAAACAAAACAAACACACCCCAAGTTGTAACAATAACATCAACAGGTTTATTCTAACAATAACATCAACAGGTTTATTCTAGCTAAAAAAATACATAAACACAAATTAATCACTATAAACTTTTGGCGGCGACATGTCCCCGCTAACACATAAACACAAATTAATCACTATAAACTTTTGGCGGCGACATGTCCCCGCTAATACATAAACACAAAAATAATAATAATAATAATACCTCTTGGTCTCAACAGTGGGCTCTCGTTTATGGTCTCAGCTTGGTCTCGATTGGTCTCGGCTGAACTGTGGTCTCGGTTGTAATGTGGTCTCGAAAGGAAAAAAATCAAAAAAATTAATAAAAATCAAAAACTAAAAACAATTAACACAAAACTAATAACAAAAATTAACAATAAACAGAATTAACACAAATTAACAACAATTAATAAAAATTGAAAAAAATTAACAAAAATTAACCTAGGTTTTTTTGGTAACACTGTCGAGAGTAAGAAAGGAGAAGAGAATAGAGAGAATCAAAGAATGAGAAGGGTTTAGGAAAGAATCAAAGAATGAGAGGGGAGATGATGGTGCTGTGGTGAGATGGTGCGAGTGTGGGTGTATTGTGGTGGAGATGATGGTGTTGTGGTGAGATGGTGGTGATGTGATGGTGTAGTGTTACCAAAAAAACCTAATCAAAAAAATTAATAAAAATCAAAAACTAAAAACAATTAACACAAAACTAATAACAAAAATTAACAATAAACAAAATTAACACAAATTAACAACAATTAATAAAAATTGAAAAAATTAACAAAAATTAACCTAGGTTTTTTTGGTAACACTGTCGAGAGTAAGAAGGGAGAAGAGAATAGAGAGAATCAAAGAATGGGAAGGGTTTAGGAAAAAGAATCAAAGAATGAGAGGGGAGATGATGGTGCTGTGGTGAGATGGTGCGAGTGTGGGTGTATTGTGGTGGAGATGATGGTGCTGTGGTGAGATGGTGGTGATGTGGTGGTGCAGTGGTGGTGATTAGTGGTGTTGGTGGAGGTGGTCGTGATGTGGTCGAGAGGAAGATGGTAGCAGCAGCAGATGAGTTTTTTTTTTTTTTTTTTTTTTTCTTTTTTTTTTTTTTTTTACTAAGTGTAAAGCAGATCTGATAATAATGGAGGTTAGGTTTTCGCGATTACATTCGGCGGGGACATGTCCCCGCTAAATTTTTTTTGTATTTTAGCCCGACTTTTGGCGGGGACAGGTCCCCGCTAAAAGAATATTTGTCTTTTAGCCAAACTTTTTGGTAGGGACAAGTTCCCGCAAAAAGGTTTTAATAATCGCCAAAAACATTGGCGGGATAAAGTAAATGCAAAGAGGGAAAAACAAATTTTTTGGTGAAATCTTTCGGCGGGAACATATCCCCGCCGAAAGAGATTAAAAAAAAAAAAAAAAAAAAAAAAAAAAAAAAAAAAAAAAAAAAAAAAAAAAAAAAAACTCTTTTATATTATTGTAACTAACTCAAATCAATATTAATTCTTTTAAATTTAACTAAAATTTTTCTAAATCATATTTAATTAATTTAAAACTTTTTAAAATTATTTACATCACTTTTACCTAATAAAGTTAAATCATTTATACTTAATTTAAATCATTTAAAATTACTTTTAAAACATTTTAATTAAGTTAAATCACTATTAAATCATTTAAATTTAATTTAAATATTTTGTAAATCATATTTAATTGATTTAAAACTTTTTAAAATTATTTAGATCATTTTTAACTAAGTTAAGTCATTTATACTTAATTTACATCATTTTTAACTAAGTTAAACAAATGAGTCGATATGATACGGTTGTACACAAGATAATAAACGAATGAGCCGAGATGATATGGCTGTACATGAGATGTTAAACGAATGAGCCGAGATGATATGGTTGTACACGAGATGTTAAACGAATGAGCCGAGATGATATGGTTGTACACGAGATATTAAACGAATGAGCCGAGATGATATGGTTGTACACGAGATATTAAACGAATGAGCCGAGATGATATGGTTGTACATGAGATGTTAAATGAATGAGCCAAGATGATATGGTTGTACACGAGATATTTAACAAATGAGCCGAGATGATATGGTTGTCATGAGATGTTAAACGAATGAGCCGAGATGATATGGTTGTACACGAGATATTAAACGAATGAGCCGAGATGATATGGTTGTACACGAGATGTTAAACAAATGAGCCGAGATGATAGGGTTGTATACGAGATGTTAAACGAATGAGCCGAGATGATATGGTTGTACATGAGATGTTAAACGAATGAGCCGAGATGATATGGTTGTACATGAGATGTTAAACGAATGAGCCGAGATGATATGGCTGTACACGAGATGTTAAACGAATGAGCCGAGATGATATGGTTGTACATGAGACACTAAATTATAAACCTTATCCTCTTTAATATCCGAAAAATCTTATTCAATCTCTACATAAAATCCAAAAAATCTTATCCAATCTCTATCTTATATTCCCTCCCTCTCTCTCATTTTCAGATCCAATCTCTATCTTATATTCCCTCCCTCTCTCTCACAACAGCAACAACATCACCTCCATCACCATCGAGCTCCACCACCACTGGCGACCACCACCTTCATCCCCCATCACCACCTGATAACACCAAACCTCTTATCTTCACACCAATTTCAAAACCTGAGATGCAGCGATATAATCCTTTTATGTGTTCTTGTGGAACAGAAAATATAAAACTAAGAACATCACATCAAGAAGATACCTTTAGATGGAAATATTATGCATGTCCTCTTTCGAAGGTGAACAATCATACATTTTTTATTTATGTAAATATACAAACAATCGTAACATTTCCTTATTATGTAACAGCCAAGAGAAAAAGATCATGGATGTGGATATTTTATATGGAAGAGTGAATTTGATGACCGGTTACGAGTAATCTCTTCTGCTTCAACATCTCAAGGTGATGGATCTGCACCAACAGAGTGCTCAAACTGTAATTCCAAAGATCTTAGGATAAACATGCTGGAATCACAAAAACAGGTGCTAGAGACAAGAGTAAACATGCTGGAATCACAAAACAGGTGCTAGAGATAAGAGTAAGGATGCTGGAGGCAAGACTTGAAATGGCAACGAATCCCGAAGACCCCGACCACGCATGTTAGTTGGTGTTGTTGTTGTTGTTGTTGTTGTTGTTGTTGTTGTTTAATAAAATGTTGTTGTTGTTGTGAAAACTTAAGTATTTCACGAGACTTCTTTAACGCCATTGATTTGTGTTTTTCTGTATAAACCGATAACAATTATATATTTGTGTTTTTCTGTATAAACAGATAACAATTATAGCCTTGACCACCGAGACTTCATTAATTTGTGTTTTTCTGTATAAACCGATAACAAACACGAAGGCAAACCTTTTATTTAAAACACGCAAGAGTTCTCAACCACATACATTTCATACAGACTCAAACGAAACAACTTGACAAGCAAATGAAACAGATCAAACGAAACAACTCGACAAGCAAACGAAACAACTCGACAAGCAAACGAAACACACGACATATACCATAACAAACATCGCCCATTCATTTCTTTTTTGCTGCTACTTCCCACTTTGCTAGAACCTGCACCATCTTTTCCCTTCGTTGCTTTCCTTTGCTTGATGAAATGTTCAAACAAAGCTTCAAGATTTGTTATCCTATTTCCCTGATCATTAAGTGTGGTATCAAACGCGCTTTCTCCTCCAACATCATCAGCTTGAGCGTCCAACATCTCTCTGTAGTACGGCTTTTTCCTCAACCATTCCAGAATCTGGTCTCTCATCCACGGGCTAATGTTCTTATAAGAACCATATTCATCATAAATTTCGTAGCCATATGTATTAAGAACTTCATTAAAGAGACCCTCCGACGATAAAACCATTGACCACTCCTCTTCCGGCGTGTAACGATCCATTGTTATGTATGATTTGTGGGAATTAATGATTTGGTTATTTGTATTTTGCCGATTTGAGGATGATCGGTTAGGTTATATATAGGTAAAACCTTGGCGGGAAAAATTGGCGCTAGAAAATATTGGCGGGATAAAGTGATCTTTTAAGAGGGAAAATGGATAACACTTTCGGCGGGGACACGTCCCCGCCAAAAAGATATTAATGTGCATGTAAACTTTTGGCGGGGACATGTCCCCGCCAAAAGTGAGGGCGGGAAAAAATCCCGGGAACAATTAAGAGTTCCAAGTTTGGTCAAAATTCGTCAAGTATGGAAACCACTTTCGTCCCCGCCAAAAAGTCACGTTGAAAATTTAGTAAACGGTCAGCGAGACTTTGTGCCATCTCAGCGCCGTTTTTTGTCGTTTAGCGACTTTCGGCGGGGACATGGGCGTCCCCGCCAAAACCTCCCTCACCCGTCCTCTCTTTTGTTGTAGTGTTAACAACCATTTTCATGAATCAAACAATATATATTTGCCCAAAAACAAGCACTTAGGTTTTATTTGATAACGTTTCTGAGAGGCATCTGCTTAATTTGCTTTGGCATGTTACCGGTAATCCATACAAAAGAATTCTCATACTTCTCTGATGCATTTCTTAATCGATATTGCAAATTGGAGCAACAAACCTATGAGAATATCATATAATTTTGAGTGTTGGGACCATTTCTAGTCGACACTATATACCAACTCACATAAATATTAGTAGTACAAAAATAGATTGTCGAAACGGTTTGCATGGTACCACAGTTGAGAACATGATGGGTGATTTAAAAGCAAGTAGTACAATCGATAAGGTAGTATGTTGTATTCTTTAATTAGTTGTGGCTTCTTGTTTGTAGGCTTCCATGTATGTATTAAGGACCATCTATTAGTTTAGTAAAAATGAGTTTCTACATGACAAAGCCTAATTTATAAAGGGGTAAATCTTTTTAATTGTTAAGAATGCATGTACATATCTACCTTGTCACAGTGAGTGACTGAACATGGTCACCCTGGCTTCCTTTAAAAGTGTAGTTCGTGATCCTTGAATTAAATGCACTTGTAACACACTCACGTAGACCCAAAATTTCATACAAGAGTATGCATATATTGAACGATTTCTTGAACCTATATGAACGATCCGATCCATGAATGATAAATTACTTTTATGTCTTTCTCGAGTGTGTCTTTCAGTTCCTAGGGGGAAGAAGATCAGAGGCGTCTCCGAGGATTTACGGGCCCTATCCGAGCCGTTAAAAAATATGCCCCTTAGACCCCTTATTGGGCTTATAAATTTATTATGGGTTATAGATTTAGTTATAAGATTGGAATTTAATTGGGCCCAAGTTTAAATATTTAATACCTATTAAAAAAATACACATAATATATATATATATATATATAGGATTTTTTTTTTTTTTTTTTAAATGGGCCTTCGCGAAATCGGGCCCTGGCCGGTTGGCCTCCCCGGCCACCCTTAGAGCCGCCTCTGAAGAAGATCAAAACAAACCCTATTACGAGAACTGCATATCATTCAATTGGTTGTTTCTATTACCATGTACATCAAACACACGCCTTCACCTGATTATTGATAAGTGCCGGTCGAATGATCAGTGCATCACATCCGAAACAACCACTGGCAAATGATCATCATCCATTGCTATATTGATTATATGCTAGTTTTTTGGGCATGTCATACTGACTATATGTCTTATGTAACATCAACCGCATCTCTTGTCCATCCATTTCTTGTTCCATAAAGATGAAATCTGTAAACTAAAAAGTCATAAACAAATGCAATTACTAAAATAATTACAGTAATCGCATTTTTGACGTATGTAGGCGTGCCGGGATCTCAACCAAGAAAAAAGCACCTGGGAATTTTTTGACTGACCCGTCGGATGAAAGATCCACATTGAGACCGACTGACGTCTTGGTTTTTGGATGGGTCGGAGGGAAACATGCTTGTGTGGATCTGACCGGGGTTTCTCCTCTCGTGGGTTTAATCAGTAGTCGGGGTTTTACAGTTGGACGTGCTGCTTTGAAAGCCACCTCGTACAAAGTAACAAAACACGAGAAAACATGCATTGAAAATCGACACGTGGTTATTCCTTTCGCGTTTGATACATTTGGTTTCCTTGCTCCTGAGGCAGTGGAGCTACTCAACAGAGTCCAGCGTCTTATGAATAGTAATGTTATGACACCAAGATCCACAAACATTGTTTATATAAGAATTGGTTTTGCAATCCAAAAAGGGCTATCGACGCAGCTTGTTGCCCGTTTTCCTTCCACCAATATGTAAATCCTATTTTGATGAAATAAAAAAATAGAATAGACCCTTACAGTAATTTGTATTCGAGTCTACTTGTTTTCATAGTAGCACCCAACAATTATATGTGTCTGCTTAATCTGTTTTGTGAGTAAATATATTTCATATTTCATAATTAAAGATAATTAAATAAAAAGTAAAAATAAAAAACTGGCGATAAGGAGGATGGCTACGTATGATACCTAGGAATCACTCCCTCCACGTCGTAGACAAAGACCTGGATTAAGACATTACTCTTCGTCGTAGATATACAAATATATTCTTGGATTTGCTTTTCGTATTTTTCTACGAAATATATTGTAAAGTGAATCATACATTATTGCTACAGATAATTTGACAACGACTGCATAAATAATAAAACAACTATATGTATGTCAACTTGTAACAAATGATGGCATGATGCTATGATATATATACTAATATAGTGCATACTACCCCGTATTAACATCTAGTTGTACCAAAATTGTATGATCATTTTCATTGTGAAAATGTGTTCATCGTTTTGTCCATGAATCAGCGTACGTACGTATATGGCCATAACCACCGTATGAACCTTGCTTCAAACTTTAAATCGACTAATCTGATGTTGCATAGCATCAATATATTTCTTAGAGATAGGTATTAGTTTGCAATAAGCGCATCATCAGATTTCAACATTCAACAACGCATAAATCAAAATGATTAAACTCGTTTGACATTTATGTACTAGCTAGAATTGATTCTTATACATTCTGCATGCTGGATCGATATTTACTATTTTATTTTGTTCAGGGACAGAGCTAAGAATTTGAATTAAGGGGTGCGTATTTATTTATCATATAATACTAACGTACAATTAATAACGTACAATTAATAGATCGCCGAAACTTTGATTATTCATAAAAGTCGGAGTTTTATTTCATTATATACATCAAATTCTATCTATCTTACAATGACAACTAGTGCATTCTTTTTTTAACGTTTTGCTTTTATTTTCACAAAATAAACCCTTTAGTTTAGGAACTATTTAATTTGGGACGGCAAGAAAAACTTATTAAAAAAGCATGTCAAATTAAATAGTTCTTAAAAAGTTAAGATTTTTTATCAATATTCAAATCATAATTACCATATATTAATTTTAATTTTAATTTATTAGAGTAAATTGCAGAAATGGTCTCTGTGGTTTGCTCAGATTGTACGTTTAGTCCCTGGTCATTCAAAATTGCAGGCGGTGTCCCTGTGGAGAAATGTTGGTTCCGTTTTGGTCCCTGGTTTTAACAGGCGTTAAGTAGATTTCATTAGCAGTTACACATTAGCCCTTTTGGCCAACAACTGTTGCAGCGGTCAACCTTTAAACTAACGGCCGCTTATAATTTAAAATTTTCTGTTTAGTTAAAGTTGGATATAGTTTTTTTTTTTCTCCTAAAATGACAAAAATAACAACATTATTGACAATGAGCTGACCATGAAAATAAGAGTTCAATATTTATTTGCTTATAAAAAGCCTGGAAACTCAATAATTTGAACATGAGGACAGGCACAACTTCGTGCAACCTTGACTCTTTAAGAAGCCATATATCCTTAAAGGCAATTTGCATATACAATAATTTGTTAACCTATAAGAAGCCTCTCTTTATATTCAAATTCTAAAACGGTACAAAGGCAATCATTTGAGTTTATTTAGTTAGTAAAATTTGTTTGCTATTACAAATAAACAAAATTGTATCATCCAATAGAAAAAAGATAACATGTACTGTAAAAGTGAATGGGGCCTTTTGCGAAAATGATCAAGCTAAGATGGCATTTTGCACCAAGTGTTGGACACACACAAAACATACACATATAGAGCTTATTCATTTTAGAAAAGTCAATGTCGACTAAGGGTATGATATACAGTTTTAGAAAAGTCAATGTTAACCGGTCCATAAGATGCCACATTTACCTTTTTAAAAATTATTTGATTTGTTAAAACCCGTAAGTAAACATGTATTTTGGGACAAAATCAGGGACGGAGCCAGTAGGGGGCTGGCGGGTGCTCGGCCACCCCAACTGGCCTAACTAGCCCACCTTGTCTCCTGATTTCCAAGCCACGTTTCACGTACTCTTCAATCGGGCCACTACCAACAGGGTCAGCCCTGGCCATGGCGACGACCCAAGGCATCAAACAAATGAGAGGCATCAAATTAGGCTGTGTTTTTTATGGAGATTGGAGAACATACACTTTATAAGCTAACGAACTTATATTTTAAAGCTTAGAAAAACTAACGGAAAAAACTAATGACCGTTAGTTTCAGGGACCAAAACCGTTATGGGTCGCAACCACAGGGACTGGATCCGTTAAAAAAAAGTTTATGGACTAAACCCGTAAAACCTGACCGACCACAGGGACCATTTATAAAATTAACTCTAAAGTATAAGTACCTACCTACATATGCAAATACCGAACTTCCAACCTAAAAAGACGCATTTGTGGTTTTGACTCATTAGTGGATGCTATATATATATATATATATATATACTAGATGTCGAAGCCCGCCCGATGGGCGGGCATGACTTATAAATATCATTGGAAAAAGTAACTTAATGAAAATTGCAAATCTAACAAAAAGATGTTAGGAAATAGAATTAAACCTCCTAACTCGCTTTACATGTCTTGACCCAAAATAGTTTTGACCCCAAATAGTTTTGACCCACTATACAAACCCACTGTCCTAGCCATCTTTCCACCTCTAGTCCTATGATTCATTTAGCTTGATGTGAATTGGAGGCTTTAATACTTATTTTAAAAAGTTTGTTGTACACACCTCATCAACCAAGAGTGTAAATAATACTGCTAGCATCTTGGGTTAAGCTTCGAAAATCATAGATGTGTACATACCTCATCCTAAACACCATTAACCCCTATTTCAAAGCCACACAAACCAAATCAAATAAAACCAATCAAATCCTGTTTTATAAATATACAAACATTTTATTAAAAAGTTAACTTTCAATCAAGAAAACAAACACAAACATTTTCATACCTGGTATTAAACCTACAATCAAAGAAAAACCCATGAATAAAAATAGAAACTTTATATAAAACAATTACCTGTTGATACCCTGACATCAGTGTTTCTTTAGTAGTGTCTCAAGCTAAACCTACGTAGCAAAATGTCAATTAGTAAGCAATGGATAAGAAATATAATGATTGACCTACAAATACGTTGTTATATATTAAAGTGTATTATAAACTGGTTTTTTTTTGTCTAACAAACATTCACATAAAGTACCTTCTCATTAATCAAAGTTAGTGCTGGATCAGATCTTGCCACTGGTTCTATTGGAACTGAGTAGTTTGGCAAGTTGGTAATTTGAGTAGGATTAACAATTACAGGGGCAAACTGAGCAGATTGAGGAGCAAATTGTGTAGGTGCAGGTGTGAACTGGGCATGTTAAGTTGGTATGTAATGCTGATTCTCTATGTTTAAAGCATTTGGCATCGCATTCAAAGAATAATCAGCAACTTTCGGAGATGAATCAACCCAAGAATTCTGATTCTCCACCCCGACCGGAAGCCTAGGACTATAATCTGCAGTAGTCCTAACATACCCATGACAGCTACTTCGGGTCTAACTATAGGATTATTCAATCCTACGGTTCTATTTTCAGAGTTGAACACCCTTAAAGAACCATAAGCATCAGAAGTGTTCAGCCTAGATTTCATCTATCATTGCATTAACTTGTTGAGAATCAAAGTAATCCCGAGGATCCTGTATAAGATCAGACTATAAGACACACCGAGATAAAATACATTAAGACATTAGTAGTTAAAATACTAAAATTCAAACCTTTATACAAAGTGGCGCGACCGGAGGCTCACGTGGTGCCTGTAGGTCCTACATTGCCATTAGAAGCATTTTTAGCTAACTCAACTGTTTATCACCAAATTCCATAGGAAGTAAGATTAACCAAACATGATATTATGATTAAACAATACCAAACCAATAATTTCTTAAGCAAAG
Source organism: Artemisia tridentata subsp. tridentata (assembly GCA_021014915.2). NCBI lineage: Eukaryota > Viridiplantae > Streptophyta > Magnoliopsida > Asterales > Asteraceae > Artemisia > Artemisia tridentata. The sequence goes on from CP139508.1 coordinate 501,127,474, forward strand.
AGAACTCATAACGTTTTGAGCTAGCAAGCGCTTCAACTACAGTTCTTGTATCTGCTGTATCAACATCTACAATCAGACCATCATACAACATTTTTTCTAAATCCTTGTCGTTCTTGTCCGTCCTTAAAGATTCCCTGACAGAAGCTGCTTCACTAATGACTTGATACAATAGCTCTGGGATTTCAGAGAGCACTGTCAAACAATAACAATAACAAAGACAAGTTAATTATATATGTTGTTATCATGTTAGCTTCAATAAGAAAACGGCTAGGAGAAAAGAAACGCGTACTTATGCTTTTAGCTGATACTTAATATAAACAATTAAAAATTTAGAAAATAATAACGTCAATGCATATCTTCATCAGCTTGCAATTGTTTCATCTTCTGCATGATCTAAGAGAGCATAAAGAAAAAATAAATTCTAATGATTTTCTTGCTGCAGGATTCACAAATATTCTCCATATGATTTTCATCCATCTGTTCAAACAGTATATATTATTTTTAATTATTGGTTTACTTTAGATCCATGAGCTTTGATTTTCTGAAATGATTTAATGTAAAAATAAAAAGGTAAAAGAAAAAACTTGTACCATGGTTCGGTTGAATGAGCAAAAAAAGATCCTTTGGATGGAAGAACCAAATGAGAAGTAACAGGTGCATGTTTAATAGGTGCACCAGAAAAGCAGGACCTAAAGAAAGGATTGTTCATCATAATCGGAATTGCTTGTTTAGCTAACAACATGCTTTGGGATGCACTTACTTGGGCCATAGCTGGAGGTGTTGATTTCCCAGTACTCTAAAGGTACCCACTGCGGTCCCCAATTGCATATACATCTGGTGCAGACGGTACCCTTAACCAATCATCAACTCCGATCCTACAATATAAGAAAATTTGATTTTAATAATTCAGGTCCAAATATAACAATACTAAAAGCTTTCATCCTAACTGTTCAAATCAAGCTCTACTCCAACAGCATATAAGACATATCGTGGGCTAAATGAAACATTAGTTACCTTCCACCAGGATCCTTTGGAAGATTTACATTTCTAATAAAATATGAGGGGCCAACACCGGTACACCTCCTTCAATTGAATCTACAAAACCAAGCATAAGCACAAAAACATTTCAGGTATACGTATCACAAAACGTGAACCTGGACGAGCTATATTTGAGATTCAATTGAGTGCCTTCGTTATTGGTCGATGAACATGCAATCACGGGCCACGTGACTCCACATGCTCGTCTAAGTGCTTTTTTTAAGGGCACACAAACAAAGGGTACATTATGCCAAAACATGCCTTGTTTCGTTCTTTAACTTTGGTCTAATACAAAACTCTGTAATTTATGATTCCTTGTCAGATAAAGAAAAGAGTTAAGGTAGAAATTTTAACGACGCATAATTGAGAAATATAATACCTCGAGTTTTCAGGAAACATTTCTTTGATTAATGTTTAACCAGGGTAAACATGCAGCAGAAATTGGCCTGAAATGGCTTTGACAAGGTTGGCATCTCCATTGCAGATGGTTCTGATAATAGCCCTCACAGCAAAGCCTAGGGTACACAACCTGTGAAGTATAGGTCGTGAAAAACCTTTACACAATTAGTCCATAAGTTCATAAATATTAGGTGCTAGAAATAGTCTTTTTTTTTTACAATGCTCGATACATGGTTCTAACCTCTAGTGCTGCCAGACATAAAAACTAATGTGTATAAAGATTGAATGATAAGGAAAAAAACATATTGATTATGCTTTGGACTGAAGAGTACATACTATAAAGATTTGTAATAGCATTAGAGACAATAAATGAAGTTCAAACTCCTTTGACGCTGTCAGACATAGCCTCGTCAAACACCTACAACATAAATACCTTATGTAACAGTTTCAGAAATAAAAAACACCTACAGCATCAATACAATATGTAACAGTTTCAGAAATAAAAAACCTTAAAATATTGCACACGACCACTTGCCTGTAATCGACGCCTCTAGTTCAGCGGTATTCGAATCCGAAGCATTAGAAACTGGGCGCCTTGGTGGTCACATACTTGGTAAATCACAAAGCTATGAAACACAATCACATTAATAAAAGCAAAACACGGGCTGCACAGGTGTTGGAAACTTCAAAAAAATCAAAAGCGATTACCTTCGATTACACGTTCGCTGTGTGCATGAACTGAACCATCGCCAACCGAATATCTTCCACGCACATTCATACGGAAAACAGCTGTTGCAATAGTCACAATCATTAGAGGAGATTGTGAGAAAAAAAAAGGTATTAGGGTTTTGAGAAAATGTAAAAGGTATTTGCAAACTTACGGGTAAAGGCAAAAGCTTAGACTTGTATCCATTAACCACAAACTCTTTAATCTTCAATTTACAATCACTGGTACAAATACATGAAGTATAAGTACAAAAATTATCATAAATAAGCATGAATTAAAAACATTAAACAAAATTTACAAACTTTAGGGGTGTCTATAGGCTCCCAAGTGTTGTTTTTTTTGCCCATAACCCTTCGTTTGAACCTAGTAGAAGATCAGATGACCATCAGTCTATTAGTTTCTGAATTTGTTTTTCTTGTAAATCCTAGTAAACAAAGCTTATCGACTGATTTAGATATGTAAAACAAATAAATTTTTAACAACAAAACATAACATCTTGAAAATTCAGAAGATTTGCAGTTTACTATTTAATTGCAAATGAAAATACTCTCTGAGCAAACTTTTTATACATATTGAAGTGAAGTATATGATAACAGAAGTCTTAACATACTGTAACAGAATTTGAAATAAACTTGCCACAGTCGTAAAGCCGGATAATATGTGAATGCATAAACAACCGTACTATCTACATCTCCCTTCTAACTGAAAAAAAGGAAGAAAAGTCATTAGAGTGGAGTGCGTTAGTAGTAATGTAACATGATAATGATATATGCTCATAAAAATTCATAGCAGCAATGACACATATGAGAAAAAAAAACCTTGAACATCTTGCAAACCTGTGATGATAAAACAAAGAAATCCGTAAACCGATGAAAAGAAACATTGATTTACAAATAAATAATTTATAGTCAATTATAAAGGAATTGAAAAGAATATATATACCAAATGATCTTGTCCATTTGATTCACTGAGATCAGCCATTGTTAAAACCCTAAAAAGGTTTTGGTAGAAAGAGAGAGATCTATTACTTAATATGGATGACATGCGTGTGTTAGGTTTTTGTTCTTTTTAATTTAACAAATTTAACCCTAAAATATTAGTTAAGGTTTATAGATTTGGACTTGCAAGATATAAACCAAAAGATGTGTTGGTCTAGTGGTTATCATGTTTGTTAACATGGCCTAGAACCTAGGTTCGAATCCGTCTTTGTTCATTTTTGAAGATAATTAATTCTGAAATTTTAAAATAAATCCGGATTAAATTAAATACGAATTTAAAGTAAAAACAATTTATGAACAAAGTGTGCTTAGGTGGAATAGTGAGGTGACAAATATGATTATTTGGCATTGAGGTGGCATTGAGGTGGCATTAATGACGTCATACGCCTCCTGTTATATATAATGTATAGATATATATATATATAAGATTCTTTAGCAAATTAGCAACTTCTGTAGAGCAATGAATTAAGGACATCCAACTTGTTCAAAGTCTGTTTACTGTAAACTATTATTTTACCGACAATAAGTCAATAAGCATAAACCATATAAAACATATTCAGCTACCCAAATCAAGATCTAATTCAACTAACCATTGACCTAGTTTCAGTATTAGCTAATTATCAAATTCCACTAAACAATTATCTAACTTAACTAACTAATCATAAACCCCTTATAAAGATTAAAACTTAAATCCAACTAAGCAAAAATCTCAGCTTAAGATAACCAGCTAACATTCAAACCCCAATGACAAATTTAACTAATAATTAATCTGGTTTGATTTTTGTAGATTCACCCAACAGTTAGGTGATATGGTATTAGCTCCTCCAGTAACTAATTTATTTTACTGTGTGGGTCGAGTTGTTTTTGTAAATTTTACTTTTGACCCTTACGCTTTTCAAAATAACCCCGTATTTTTAAAGTTTTGTTTTTTGATATTTATGACACATATATTTTTTGTACCCAATTTTGTGTAAAAACGAATGTTTATAGATTTGGACTAAATTTAGGAAATATTTAGCCTTTTTTTCTTTTATATACATCTATAAAAAAATCAATTTAATTTTTTTTTTACCAAATAAGGTATGATTTAATTTTTTTGAAATGAAAAAGTCCTCACTTTGGATTTTGTTTTGTTATATATATATATATAAAATGTAAAATATTGGCCAAAACCCATTTTACTATCTCGAACTTTGCTAACTGGAACTACTTTTACTCCAAACTTTTAAGAGTGCGGGATAGTATCCTGAACTTGGAAAAAGGGTCATTTTATAGCCATTCGTTTACTTATTTAGGTCATGTGCCGTTAAATATTTGATGGGCCCAATAAAACCCATTAGTCTTCTACATTAGAAAGTTAGAGAAAACAAAACATCGCACCCTTTCTTGTTGATCCTGTGATACTTTGGAAAGAAGATATAAGTTTTCTTGTCAAAAATTTGTGAAAAATTAGAAGATACTCTTTGCCATCATGCAAATGAACTACATGATGGCAAAGAGTATTTACTGGTGAAAACATTAAACGAAAAGCATACTTGTTCAAAGATGTTTAAGATCTCACAAATTTTTGGACAAGAAAACTTATATCTTCTTTCCAAAGTATCACATGATCAAGAAAAAATCTCAAGAGTCCGAACTAGAAAACTAATTATGTCACTAAGAGGTATTTAGTACATTTTTTAATATAAAAAAATAACAAATGAGATTGTGAATGGTATTTCACAAAATTATATATATATATATATATATATATATATATATATATATATATATATATATATATATATATATATATATATATATATATATATATATATATATATATTTTAAGCTACAAGTGTTAGTTTTATCATCTACAAAAGATTTTGCATAACATATTTAGGATTGGGGTTAACTTCGTCAAATTTTAAATGTTAAAGGGGATAAACTAAAACTTTACATCTAAAATGGTAAAATAAAGGGGAAATGGTCTGAAAAGGCATCCAACTTTTCACTTTTTCCTTTTGTATGCTACATACTTTTTTTTTCCTATAGTGGGCACGTACTTGCTTTTTTTCCCTATTGTAGCTACTAACGGGGTTTCCGTTAGATTTATTGACATAAATCGTCCTTGTGGTTAGGACCAAATTGCAATGAAAGTCCTTAACGGCAGTTAAGTTATTTGCATAAATCGTCCTTGTTGGTCAAGGGTCAACGGGTCGGGTCAGGTGCCACGTGGCATCGGGTCGGGTTGCAACGTGGATGGGTCAAGTTGGCATCGGGTCGGGTCTGGTTCGGGTCAGGTGGCCACGTGGACCAATGAGGTGATGCAACGTGGCATGCACGAATAAAACCCAACTTTGTCTCAGCTGAGATTCGAACTCGAGTCATTTGTATGGGGGTGAGGGTGATACCCAGCTAGGCTGGGCATACCCTCAAGTATATTAGTGCAAAGTTTTTTATTTAAGCCCAATTAGTCCCAGTGCGTTTATTAATAAGAAAAAGGGTCAAATTAGTATTTGACCCGTCATTTAAAGGAGTTTTGCCCCTGTTCAAAATTTAAGGAAAATACCGCTGGACTCGTTTTTTCGTGCTCTTTCCAATGGTGTGCTCGTGGAATTTTTTCGACTTCTTCTGGACCTCAATAAACGCAAAAACGTTGTCAAAACTCATCCGAAAATCACCGTTTTTGCTTTGTTTTCAAACCCTTGCACCTGCAAGACATAATAACACATTCCAAACATATTTGCAATATAATTTCACATATTTCATGGTTATTAGTCCGATTTAGCGTGTTTTCCGGCATAAAAAAAAAGTGTGTGCATAACACACGTCGCCAAACACGCTAAATCAGACTAATAACCATGAAATATGTTAAATTATATTGCAAATATGTTTGGAATGTGTTATTATGTCTTGCAGGTACAAGGATTTGAAAACAAAGCAAAAATGGTGATTTTCGGATGAGTTTCGACAACGTTTTCGCGTTTATCGAGGTTCAGAAGAAGTCAAAAAAATTCCACGAGCACACTATTGGAAAGAGCACGAAAAAACGAGTCCAATGGTATTTTCCTAAAATTTTGTACCGGGCCAAAACTCCTTTAAATGACGGGTCAAATACTAATTTGACCCTTTTTCTTATTAATAAACGGACTGGGACTAATTGGGCTTAAATAAAAAACTTTGCACTAATATACTTGAGGGTATGCCCAACCTAGCTGGGTATCACCCTCACCCCCACACAAATGGCTCGATTTCGAATCTCAGCTGAGACAAAGTTGGGTTTTATTCGTGCATGCCACGTGGCACCACCTCATTGGTCCACGTGGCCACCCGACCCGGTCCCCGACCCAAACCAGACCCGACCCGATGCCAACTTGACCCATCCACGTGGCAACCCGACCCGATGCCACGTGGCACCAGTCAGGTGGTGACACGTGGCACCCGACCCGACCCGTTGACCCTTGACCAACAAGGACAATTTATGCAAATAACTTAACTGCCGTTAAGGACTTTCATTGCAATTTGGTCCTAACCACAAGGACGATTTATGTAAATAAATCTAACGGAAACCCCGTTAGTAGCTACAATAGGGAAAAAAAGCAAATACGTGCCCACTATAGGAAAGAAAAAAGGTATGTAGCATACAAAAGAAAAAAGTGAAAAGTTTGATGCATTTTCAGACTATTTTCCTAAAATAAATGGTTTTCTTGGGCACGTAATAAACTTTACATCTAAATTAAAGGGGTTAACTTCCCCATGAAAAAAATAAACGCAACTTTGTTTTTCTAAGCTTTAAAATATAAGTTCATTAGCTTATAAGAGGGGAGGGAGTGGTCACCAAGTCACCATAGTTTGCCAAATTTCCACATCATCAATACCCAATAAAAACCTTCCAACTCACACTTCACCAATTCACCCAAATTTTCACCAAATTGGTTGCGGCGGTTTCACCAATTTGCCATATCACCTTTTTTTTTTCTTTTTTTTTTTTTTTTTTTTTTTTAATACATAAAATCCAACAAAAACTATATAAAATTAAAAAAAAAAATTTTATTAATAACAAAAAAAAAAAAAAAAAAAAAAAAAAAAAAAAAAAAAAAAAATTACATAATACTTAAAAATAAACAAACCATTACATAATACTTAAAAAACCAAAACAAAACACTACATAATACTTAAAAAAAAAAAATAATAAATAAAAATAAAAACACTAATCGTCATTGAGGTATGGCAAGTCTTGAGTGGCCACGTACTCCATGAGTTTCGTCGGACGAAGTCGGAAAAACGTATTCGGATTCGGATGAGGAATCGGAAGACATTTTTTGGTAAAAGGGTGTTAGAGTTTTTGTGATTTTTAGTAAAAAATGGAGATATTTGAAGGTATATGTTGTTGGAATGTTGTATATATAGTGGGAATGAAAAAATAACGGGAAATTTTTTTATTTTTTTTTAATTAAAGCGGCCAACGGCCTTTTTTTAAAAAATTTGACCGTTATCCCCACATTGCTCTCACACAAAACAATCGGTAATAGTTACCGAAATCCAACTTTGCCGAAGATCACCGAATGGTCGCGGCGGTGTTGCCGAGTTTTGCCGAAGATCACCGACCCCTAACCGATGCCCACTCCCTCCCCTCTAAAGTGTATGTTCTCCAATCTCCATCACAAACACAGCCTAATTTGATGCCTCTCATTTGTTTGATGCCTTGGGTCGTCGCCATGGCCGGGGCCGACCCTATTGGTAGTGGCCCGATTGAAGAGTACGTGAAACGTGGCTTGGAAATCAGGAGAGAAGGTGGGCTAGTTAGGCCAGTTGGGGTGGCCGAGCACCCACCAGCCCCCCTACTGGCTCCGTCCCTGATTTTGTCCCAAAATACATGTTTACTTACGGGTTTTAAC